>OZ016502.1:28472005-28797141 GCA_963966595.1 Physocephala rufipes
ATATATATATATATATATATATATATATATATATATATATATATATATATATATATATATATATATATATATATATATATATATATATATATATATATATATATATATATATATATATATATATATATATATATATATATATATATATATATATATATATATATATATATATATATATATATATATATATATATATATATATATATATATATATATATATATATATATATATATATATATATATATATATATATATATATATATATATATATATATATATATATATATATATATATATATATATATATATATATATATATATATATATATATATATATATATATATATATATATATATATATATATATATATATATATATATATATATATATATATATATATATATATATATATATATATATATATATATATATATATATATATATATATATATATATATATATATATATATATATATATATATATATATATATATATATATATATATATATATATATATATATATATATATATATATATATATATATATATATATATATATATATATATATATATATATATATATATATATATATATATATATATATATATATATATATATATATATATATATATATATATATATATATATATATATATATATATATATAGTTATTCTTAAGACGAGCAGAAAATATTTTATTATAGAAATTATTAGTTTTTTGTTCCTAGAAATAACTTTCTTTAATAAATTTAACTAAAAATTATTTGAAAATTAGCGATTTAACTGTAAATAACTATCGCTATCATTGCCATCATGATCATTGCTATCGTCATCAACATCATTCATGCATGACAATGGGCCATAAAATGCTTAGTTTTTCGTTGACTTTTGAATTTGTTCGTTTGAATTTGTTTTTGAGGTGATGAAGAGACAATATTTTTTTTGATAGCTTTTCTTAATTCCGTAATGTTTTTGAGTAGTATTTCTTATATGAAAATATTTTGGTTGGTTATTGTTATTGATTTTACATATGAATTATCTTATTTACTCTTACTTTTTCACTTTCTTTTTTCTGCTTTCTTTAGTAAAAATAAGTTAGTATTTTGGTTGCTATAATATGTAACATATTTAGCCTTAGCCATTCATGTCAACCATTCAATCATAATCATAATATAATTCCCATCTGTAATACTATTTCATTAGCAATCACTATCAGTGACATGTTGCGGTTGGTGGATTTTCCACCACCGGTCCTTTAAATTATTGTAAAGCACTTACAAGTATATCGCAATCATTCTCCTATGAGCATCATTCTATCTATGAAGGATTCTTCTAAATAAGTATTCCTCTTCACTATTATACTTTTTATCCACGTAATCTTCTTTACCAGAATATTCAATTTGTTTTATTAATATCGTTTTTTATTATCGCATTGCCCTATCATTGTCATTATCATAATCATTCAATTGATTGTAATTTGAACTCAATTTTACATTACTGATTAGTCGATTTCTGTGCTCGTATCAAGCAGTTTAATATTTGGACATTCGCTTTTTCCCTTCTGAACATCTCCATATATTTTCCATCGATATTTCTATTAAATGCTCTTTCTTTATCTTCCTCATTCCCATAGAAGTGAAAGTATTTTAACGGTAATTTGGAGAATTTTCAAACTTGCGTCTTAATAAATTACATAGAAAAAAATTATTAAAAATTAGAAAACAAAACAATTTTTTAAAAATTTTGAAAAATTAAATTTTATTCAAATGAATTCTTTTAGTTTCTATTTGGAAAGCATCACGACAAGAATTAAGTGCAATTTTTTTCGAAAAATTACGCGAATTAATTCTTCGTTTTTTTGTTGGTTTAAAAAGCGATTTCTTTTTACGTTTATTTCTGTCAAAATAAAACAAAGTGAAGTAATTTTTATTTTTATTTAGCTGATGTCTGTAATAATGACTTAATGACAACTCGTGGTGTCACAACGATGATGATAATGATGACTATGATGATTATGAATTTGGTAACATGAAGATATTCGTGATGACGATATGATACAGGTTGTGGCGTTATGTATCAGATTGATAATATTAACGGAGACGCAATAATGGTGATAATGATAATGATAAGAGTAATTGTAGTGAAAATATTAAAGAAATTGATATTACTCATACGCTTATATTGAAAGTGTTTTATAGAAGTAAAGATATTATCTGCTGCTAATGTTGCGGTAATGATGCTGCTGACGGTATTGTAATCAATATTCCCATAGATGTTGCTAAACATGTAGCCAGAGGTGTTGCTGGGGTTGCTTCCAACGATGTTGCTGAACACTAGCAATGTCTCTTTTTGTTAACAATTTGCAGAGTACGGTATTTGCGATTTTCTATCGAGATTAGGTTACTTCCCATACGCTACAGACAAAGGTTCAAGGGCATATTCATTTTGAGTTTTAGTCTGTGCTTCCTTGCAAAAGCCACATTCACAAGAAGTCGAATTGAGATGTTGTTACTGCCTGGTACGTGGTGTTTGGTATTGAAAGTGAGCCGGAAGGGATTAGTGCCATGCCAACCTTTTAAAGCTAATATGAATTATTTTCCGCTTTCAGCTCAATATCTTAGCTTACAGAATGAATTTCAAGCTAGGCTTTTATATTCGATATAAGGTTTACTCTATAAATTAAAATTATACTAAAAAATGGGCATGATCTACTTGTAGAGAGATCATAACAACATAAGAGCATTGCGGATGGCTTTTATAACTTAGGGTGCTGTTAAGACTTCTGTCGCCGTCAGTTTGTAGAGACATTTTTGTATATTTAAATCTACGCTCTGAGAAAATGTTACCTCACGAAAGTGGGTATCGACCACCAACTGGTTATTAGAATAAAGCTATAAATTACTGTTAGGTGTGAAGCATATATAAGCTTCTGCCAAGCCGAAGTAAGCGTCCTTATTTGTAAAGCATTGTTTATTCATTTCTTTAATCAATGGATTATTGTTGCGATCATTTAATAGATTTTCTTACGTCTGCGTTTTAATTATTTAATATTTAATATTTCTACATAAAGATGATAGTCTTGTTGTTGTTGTTTTTATACACTTATTATCGACGTTGCAATAAATTCATTACAATCTATTCTTAGTCATTCGTTAAAATAGCTGTTGCATTTTTGGCACTATAGTTTACTTTTGAATGTCCTTTTTCTTCTCGTTTATTTTATTTTTCAATTCATTCGTAATTTGGTTGTTTTTGTTTTCCATAAGCGTGCAAAATAAGATTAATTTGTTTTGTTGTTTTGCAATTTCTATCAATCCAATCAATTATAAAATATTACCAAATTTTAATAACGCTTTTTCGATTGAAACCTGAAAATGTAATCGAATTCTAGCCGATTCTACAAATGAATTCTCTGCACACAATCAATATCATGCAACGAATAGGCTTGCTGGTGAAACAACAAAAAAAATTACAACGCAAATTAAAACCTCAAGCCATCCACATATCATTTTTGCCATTGCATCATATCCATTTTGTATTTCTCGCAGCTTCTCAAGGTTTTTTGTTTTCAAAGAATAGAAATCTTTAGTATGATTACCACGATGATTATGATAATAATGATGTTGATGATGTTGATGATGACGAAGATGTTGATTTGAAAAAGTAACAACAAAGCAACCAAAACGAAACAACAAAACAACACAAAAATGAAGATTACTTCATTATTCACAGCATGAGCTTCTTAGACAGCCCGCCACTAGATTTCGTATTGATTTTGATTTATTTCGAAGCTGATCGGGCTTAAAATTTTTCCAAAAAATTAATCCATTAAAAACGTTTGAAGATATTAATTAAGCTGTATCGAAAGATCGCTTTGTATAAACGCATAAATTCAGGTGTCGTATAAATGATTCAATCTTTTAATATGAAAAATTAGTGTAGCGCACGCACGATTTAGGCTTACGAAACTTTCGGTTTTTTATTATTAGCGCATAAACGTTTAACAAAGCAAGCAAAAACAACATGAACAAATTCAAGAATAATAGCTTTTAAAAATTGCGCTTTGTCTTCAATTCAAATAATTTGTAATCCGCAACAATAAAGGCCATCGCAAGAAACATAGAAAGAACAACAATGACGACGACGACAACAATTATAATAATAATAACTGTGATAATTATAATAACAACATAATCGTTATTACTGCATAAATTATCCATTCGGCAGTTTTTCTCGTCTCTTCGGCCATCGTTTTTAATAAAATATTAAAACATCGCAAATTAATCGCAAATAATTAAAATTGTGACGTGACAATTTTTTCTACATACAATTAAATCGCATAACAAAATATTACGTGTAATAAATAAAACGAAATGATAGGATATGTGAGTAACACTTTTTAAGGCCATAAAAACCTATTGGAAAAGCTATGTCCTTTTTTCTAGTTTTGCCTTTTAGCTTCTAATTTTTCACTTTCAATTGTTAATTATTACAATTTTAATGTTTTATAAAAAGGATTTTATTGCGAAAGAAAAAGAAATTACCTAAAATATTACAGCTATGACTTACACATCTAATTTTTATCTTGTATTAATATTTATTTTAATAAGAGTATTTTAAGCAGGAGAAATATGAAAAAAACATTAAAAAAATAATTGTTATTTTGAAATTGTGCAATTTATTAATTTCTATTAGACTAAAAATATATCACAATTAATCTACACTAAAAGCATACAAAATTTAATAATTTGGCCAAACATTAAAAATACATCACGTTAATTAATTCACATTTGTTTAAATTTATTGGAGTAATTTCTTAGCTAGTGTTTATTTAATAATTACTCATCCTACTTCCCTCAATTTTATTTAATTTCGTAATTAATATTTAAATTTTTATATAATTAAACCCCAGATATCTGAATTATGATTTGTGAATACCTGTTAGATTATTTTCAACCGCTTACTAAATAAAATTTGAATATTGTGTTAAAATTTTCTCAGCATTATAATGTTTTTCCTCATAATTTATAATTAAAAATTCATAATTTTCGTCATAATTTCTTACAACTTATTCTTAGATAATTTTACTAAATTAAAAAGGAAAACACTTTACGCCTCTAGAAAGTTTTTCCTTTAGTCGATAATGTTTTCTTTTCATGTAAAAAATATTTACTTTTCCAATATTCTTTATCTAATTATTATATAATCCTGTTAAATAAAAGCATTAATTAATAATTTTGTTTTAGTACTTTATTGGAAGTAGACAAAAATCCACGGTGAAAACTATCAATACTGATAATTAAATTTCAATTGGTTTTACTAGCATCTGACTGAAGAAAACTGTATGAAGATTGCTTTTTAGAATTAAAGTTTTTGGAAACTATATCTTGAAGTGGTACAATAATCAAAAAAATATTTAATAAAAATAATTCTGTAATTATAGTGATCTCAAAACATAAAATTTTAAATGTTATGATTTCATATGTTTGGATGTCACATTTTCATAGAATTCTTGTAATTTTCTAATAATTTTGCTCTTGGGATTCTCCTAATTTTCTCCTGATACCGTCAATTAGAGAAATATTATAATTTTTCATTGAATTGAACTATAATTCTCTGCCTTTATAAAATTATTAACTAGATTTAATTAACGATTAACGATAAATCTCTTTTGCTATTGCAGAAGTTCTTCATCGATTGTTCGATTGGTTATGTTTGAAAATTGATTGCGCAGTGCGCTAATGCCGCTATTAATATTATTATCAGCTGGCTATCATAAGGTGCAAAGACTCGTTTTCGTTCCAATTTTTTTTATAATCCAACAATAAACGGCGAAGCATCTGTTCGCAATAATTACATTAATATATTTTCTTAAAATTATTAATAGTCCGTTTAAAAAAAGCAATTGTTTTTGAAAGTTTCAAAACAAATAAGAGTTAGCAATCAGCTGCAGCCGCTTTTTTATCTTTTCGCGGAAGATTTCCCAAATTTTTACAAAAACAATTGCACAATATTCGGATAGTAGTAAAAGTTTAAAATAATCTGTTTACTGTTTTTGCTTTTTTGAAAAAATTAATAATGATATAATTGAACATTAAAGATCTGTTGCATAAATATAACCATCTTCAACACCACAAACATGACCATCACGATTTAATCTTCAATATTATACTCATTAATAACAAAGTTACTTAATGATAAAAAGTGAGTTGCTCTTCATCTTTACTCTCCTCAGAGTAAAAGTAAGAGTACGGAGATTCGAGAAAATTTCTTTTTGAGTTTCGATTTCCTATTTTTTACAAATAAATTCTTGCGTAAGACATAAAGCTTTAAATTTTGAAATTAGATAAACAAAGAAAAGGATATATTGTGAACAAATACAAAAAAAAACATATGTGGAAAATTGAAAAGAATAAATCATATTGACATTTTTAATAAAAAAGACATTCCATAGAATGAAATAAAAATTTTCCATCTAGTTGAAATAATGAAAAAATATTCGAAACTACAAGAGGATTAGGAGGGTGTTAATTTTGCCATGGTGTAGATTGCCAATCTTGATGGTAATAGATACCATTATAAATACCAACAAAAAAAACCAGCGAAAGTATATTTAACAAACTGAGATCCATATAATTCCCATTGTTCGGTATTATTCTCGGCCTCAACAGCAATTTCCGATTAGGTCTCATTCGGAGGTTTCAATTTGAAGTAGTTTTAATGTTTGCTTTTAAAATGGCAACAATTTTTTAGTAAACAGTAAAAAATTTGCACTGTTGTCTTTATATTTATTGTCTATTCATACAGACGTAATTGATATATTGTTAACTAACAAAAAATTTGGGCTAAAACTCTACTGAAATGTTAACCCAATCGATTGCATTTAATTCATCTCTTGGGGAGGAACTTGGATTAATGAATTAGTAACGGGCATTAAACCTCTAACAGATAACGATTGATTGAGAAGGTAGAAAGAAAGAACCCTCTGGCATATAAAGACCAAGTATCCAGTCGGCCTGTTAGCCGATATTTCTTCAACACTTTTGATGAGATCGAAAGAAAATAATATTCTTGAATATATAAGCTTTATAAGAGTCCAATGAAGGTGTATGACCTAGGGATATCTCCATTTTTCGGAAACCTAAAACATTTAATAAAGAAACTCAGAAACTGAGAAATAAATAAAGATAAATAAGGTTAAGAAGATAAAAAAGAAACTCGTAGAAAAATACTTCTGAAAACTAAAGACTTAAGAAAGAAGCCTTTCTTGGGAAATTGAAAATATAGACTTGTTTTCTGAATTTTAAAAATTTAAAGGAGAAAAGAAATCTTAAATAATTAATTTTAAAGGAATTTATGTTGGAGTTATGAGATTTAATTCGCTTTACTACCTCTTCAATTCAAAAAGTGATAAATCTAAAATAGATAACCACAGCCACATCAACAAGAGTATCAGCAACAACAACTACAGCAGCAATTGCAGGAAGTTGTAAAAAGATGGTGATGATGATGGTGATGGTAAGGAAAAATTGGTGAATTCAATTAATGTTGATTCGAAAGTAAAGAGAAAGGTAAAATTGGTAACATTTTGGTTTGCTTTTGGATTTAAAATTTTTCCTATTATTTGGATGCAGAATATGCGGAAATATTCATAAAATTAAAAACTTCTCTACAAAATTCCAAAGTAATATCTATCTTCAATATCGAATAAGTGAAAGTTCAACAATAAGCAAATTATTCTTAATTTTCTGTAAAAAAATTATGATAGATATAATTTTGATAATAACTAAATTTGCTTAAAACTAAATAATAAATGTTGATGCTTCCGCATAACCAAATAAATCGGCATATACAAGTTTTTATTAATTTTAACTGTATAAGATCGTGAACATTAATATTCAAGGTCGCGAGGAAGGGTCAAAGTAAATAAAAGCATGAAAAAGGGGTAAAGAAAATAAAAGAGCTAAATTTTGCCATAAATTCCCGAGACACAAAGTGGGAATTATGAATATTGTAATTATAATCAATATTGTTACAATATCTCCTTGTGTCAGCAACATCATCAAAAACAACAGCAAAAACAACATCACCATAAGCAACGCAAACGACATCGACAACAGAAACAGTTACATCAACGGCTCCCAACGGTAATGAAATAATTATTTCTCAAGGTCGTTGTAAGCAATTGTATAAAGACTGCAAACTTTTTTGCTTTCAACATTATTTTTTTGGTGTCTTCTCCTTTAAAAATCCTCAACCATAGCGAACGAACTGTTCGTCTCATTTCTATGGAATTTCATTCAGCCGGTTTGGTTTTCGCGTTGTTATTGTTGTTGCTGCCATTGCCTCCTGTCTGAGTTTGGTTTTTTCCTTAATATTTATTTTTTCTTCTGCTTATATTAACTCATATTCATGGCCAAAAGGCTAAAAGCACAGCATGAATTTAAAAGCGGTATGACGTGTTTTCAACTTTTACTTTCATTCCGTATGAGATTATTAACATGGATTTAGTAGTAGTAGTAATTGTTGATGTTGCTGTAATTTTTACTTCTTTAAGGAAATAATGGATTAAATTGTAATTTGAAATTGAGTAAACCTGATCACGTTAAAGAAATAATGACAGAAATTATAAAGCGAAGTAACATTGGTAACACCAACAACAGAAAAGAGAAAAAGCATAGGATATGTAATTGCTATTGCTAAATACACAACTATAGTTTTCTATTGATATCTCGAAAATATCTTCAAAGATTCTTTCGAGACTCATTAATATTAATCAATCACTGACGCAAAAAGTTATCTTAGGATATACCCAAAGGTCATTTGTCTTGAAACAGTAAACAATATTCGTATGAAGAGGCTTTTGGAAAGCCTTAAAATACCTTAATTAATAAAAGCTATACCAATCACTTAATTAAATCAAAGATTAAATAAAAAATTTCCAGCGCAACAGATTTTGAACAAAAATCATGCAAATCAATTCAAAATTCGTTTTAATACTAGGTAGAAAATATTTTATTGAGCGAACCAGAAAAAAGGCAAAAACAATAAGCATAAGTCATTCATTAATACATAATATTTTTATAAGTTTCGTTTTCGTTTTTTGTGCAAACTGGAAAGAGAAATATAAAGTTTGATCAATGAAAATGAAAATATTAAAAGAAATTATTAAATATTATTTACTTTAATTTTATTAATTTCATTCTTATAGATATTGTCGATGATATTAGTATGAGTTTTTCTCTTAAATAAAAAATTCCTTACCAAAAAATTTTTTTTCCAACTGTCCTCACGCAAACCTATCACTAGACGTAAAATAAGATCAAATAAATTTAAACTGTCTTGAAGTGTCAATTGAATTGGATTTATTTGGCTTGTAGCTGTAATTATTTGTCATTCTTTGTAAACAATGTTATGACTATGTTATCGAAGTAAAATTGAGGTTATTTTACAAAAAAAAATTGTTTTTAATACTGTCAAAGAAGTCTACGAATACGAGAAATACCAACCAGAAAAGATATTTATATGACAAAAGTATTAATATTGGTCATTTGTTTACATACTTTCTGAGGGGTTTCTTTGCTGCAAAGACATGACATGCAACAATGTAATGATAAATAAAATCTGAATAAAAATACATTACCATTAACAGCATCAATAACATGAGACACAGCTTTATCAAAAACAACAGCAACAACTTCAAAAGTAACATATGCATGCATTTATAGCTTCGATGTAAATTCAAAGAAAACGTGAAACAAAAAAAGAATTCTGATTAGAATTCTGTAATAAATTTTACCGTGCAGCTATCGAAGGCGTTAAAAAGCAACACAACAAAAATAACGACAAGAACAACAACAACAACAGAAGTTACGGCTTTAACAGTGCAGCAAGGAAAAGTCGAAGGCTATAGGCATATCATGCGTAGGCTGTCTATATATTTTATGTGACCGAGCTGATTACGTACGATGATAATTTTTTTTGGAAAGACTATAAGAATAAGAACGACTACAACATCAGCTGTAGGAGAAAAATAACAGCCAATAACCATAACCACAACTATGATATTGAAGAAAAGGTTTGAGTACGATGCATTACTTTCTGATGCATTTTTATTTGTATTAAGTCTGTATGCGTACATATGTCTTCTGTAGTGCGACGCTTTATCGATGTATACATGTACGTGCGATTCTATGACACGAATATGTTACTTACAAGTTGACATGCCTTCAAAATGTAGCAAAACCAATATAATCTTAAGCATATCCAAGAGAAAAAACCGATAAAAGGTCGTAACAAGACGTTGATGAAGAGATACGCAGGCGGACAAAAGTGAGAACTTATCAATAAATTGAATCGTTGTACGGACTGTAAATCGGGTATTCGAAAGAAAAGACAAGAAAATTGTGAAGACAGTTAAGACAGTTGAGATATATATGTATGCGAGGGCAAATTCTCACACGAATTGCCAGGTAGACAAGCTATTTATTACAAACCGCAAACAATTTTTTTTACCAATTCAAAAATTTTAGAAGATTAACAGAATTACTTTTTTAACAGAAATATTTTTTCTGTTAAGCGTCTCACAAGAGGGCAATACTAAGTACGCGCAAATGAAAGAGCCAGAGAGCAAAGTTATTGACGGAGGTTAAAGAGATGAAGGTTTTGAGAGTTTCGGACCACTATACTTAACAGTTATCCAAGGGGCAATAATTATACGCTCATTTAAGAAGTTGTCTTAGCGAGTTTTTTGTTATTGTAATTGACGTTATCGTCCGTAATGATATTTTGATTTTGTTCCTTTAGATATGTTCTTATCGAGTGAGTCGTTCTATCTGAATCTTATTAAATCTTGTTCACATTAACCACAATGTGTTGGTGTTAACCGCAATAAGACCAGCAATAACAATAATAATAACAGCAACATCAATGACAACAGTGAATAAACCCGTAACAATAAAATCCCAAAGTACACAATCGACAACAACAACAACGATGTCGAACGATGGTGGTTGAATTACACCTAAATAACAGTAAAAAATATATTATTATGTGCTTGAACCAAACCGCTCGAATCTGGTTATTTTTTGAGAATCTTTTCAGAAAAATAAAATGTAGGAGTATCGTCG
Source organism: Physocephala rufipes (assembly GCA_963966595.1). NCBI lineage: Eukaryota > Metazoa > Arthropoda > Insecta > Diptera > Conopidae > Physocephala > Physocephala rufipes. Next base: position 28,483,139 of record OZ016502.1, read on the forward strand.
TATTACGAGATGTTAAAAGGAGATCAATAACCTTTTGATCTTGTATTCGAAGTATTAATGATATTGTTTTGGGTTGGTGGAATTTTTTGGAGATATTATTCTGATTAAAATAAGGCAAAAATTTAAAACAATAATATTTCCTTTTCAACGAACTATGGAAAAAAATAATCAGTGCGTAAACAAAAGAGAACGGAATTAAAAAATGGACCGAATCTATAAAAGCGGCCAAGCTCTTAACATCTTCCTTTAGAAGATATAATTTCTTGTTTTCAGATTTTTTTCTGTGATATGTATTTTCATTTATATCGCTAAATGTTAAGAACCAATCTCATATTTTTCCCATACAAAGTATTTTCCCATACAAAGTATGATATTATCTTATTTAATCATATCAAACAAGAAACAAGAAACATTGTGTCGCATTTTGTTCAGAAAATTGTAATTTATTACTAAATTAAAAAGCTTTTTGAAAAAAATGTATTTTAATGCAATAATTAATTATTTCTATGAATAATAGTATTAATATATCGTTAAACGACAATCATACGCGAAATCAGTGTCAGAACCTGAGATATTATTGCAATGATCATTATGGTCAAAGTCGGACCAGTAAATATAATTCAATTGAATTGTTTCCCACGCCTTAAGAAATGGGTGTAAATTGCAAACAATAACCAGCTAACATTGACAAAAACAACAGCAAAAGCAATTATGCAAAATTACTTTTAAATGGCCTAAAAAAGCCGTCGGCCACGGTCAGTCATGGGTAAAATTATAAATTAATTATAGTTCTCAAGAATAATCGCATTGGTCGAAAAGTGCTAAACAAGAATAACTTAGTTGAAAACAAAAATTGGTTTGTTGGCGGAAATGGCGTATCATGAGATAAAATATCTACAAAAATTAAGTGAATGGCACACGGGAAGTAAATGAAGCCTGTGAAAAAAAGAGGGAAACGGTTTTGTATAGAGAGAAGTATAGATGTCCTCGGGAGTATCTAGATATATAAGATTCGTAAGATACGAAATATTTCATAACATTAAAATTATCCATAAAGCAAAAACAACAAAGAAATTGAAAGCATAACTAATTTATTAAATTCGAATCGATTTGAGTCGTATTCATTTCAGAAAAAGAAAAAAACTTGACACAATTAAGTCGCGATAAAACCGGATCTAATTTATTCAATATGAAAAACTGACCACAATCTCATTTACATCAGAAATTAGAAAAAAATATTTGAGATAGATTAAGACGTAGACCCCAGCAGGGTAGGGAACATTTTTTATTATCATGGTTTTCTAAGCTTGATAATTATTATACTCTATTACGTTAATATTATTTCAATACATTATTCTTATATTATTATTGCTTTATCTTTCGCACTCTGCATTACTTTCAGTGATCTAAATAATTATTAATTGCAATATCAAAATATCAATACAAAAACCATTCAAAGCCAACATCTCCTACAACAACAATAACCGCAAAATTACAACGACACAATTTGTTTACACCAAAGTACATTCAAATTTTAAACGGAGGCGTTAAGGCGACCGTTTTGGTAATGTTAATGAATCCGGTATCGATATCCGTCACCATTTCAATAGCTTTCGGTGTATTCAAACAGATAAATAAGCAAAAAAACCTCAACAATGTTTTTAGAAAGGAAAATTAAATTAAAGGCACAAAAAGATATTACTTTAATGTTTTTTTCTGCAAATAAGAAAAAATGGATATAAAAATTACGTACAAGTAAAAAAATCACCTACTAATAACATTTGGAATAAATGAAAAAAACATTTGAAAATGTCTTTAAGGCAATAAACCTTTAGGTAACTTGGCAGGTGGGCGTTAATCGTTGCTTAAAATCATCAACTTCAGGCCTTTGGCCTTAATCGAATGACATCTGGTGAGAATCATTGTTGGAGATGCTTATTGTGTTTGTTGTTATTGTTGTAAAAAATTATTAGAATTCGAAATTTTGTTGGAGGATTTGTCTCAATAAGAAGTGTGACGTCCACGTCTAAATCTTTTGTTTACTTTTAGATCGTAGCTTATTTGGAGAATTTGTTTCTCTAGTAGTTTATTTTGTTATCAGACAGTTTTCAAGAGTGAAAATAACGGTAAATACTTCCACTGTTTCTAGTATTAATTTTTTTACTTTTGACAATGATTTTCACTTTCCGAAAAACTCGTTAAAGCGAAAACCACATTAGCAAAAACAACCACACCGCCAGTTACATCGACAACTTGAAGCATGTAAAACCGACGCGTTGGCCGACAACATTTTTCCTCAAAGGAGGATGAGAAAGAACTTGTTGGGAACGAGTTGTGGAAGGAAACATTGAAGTAAAGCTACAGGAAAAAAAGAGAAAATTCGAGAAAAAAATAATTTAATGCAATGCACAACGAATGACGATGAAGATGAAGAAGAAAGCCTTGGCGAATTCAAGCCTTTATTGCTGCAATCGACCGCGTGAGGCACGCGACCTGAAGTCGTAAATATTTTTAAAGGTTATTTGTCAGCAGCTCTTCTCGTTGTTGCAGTTGTTGTTTTCGTTTTTATTGGTTTGGGTGATGCACCCGGCCATTCGTCGCTAAACACACAGACTGCAGCATCTGCTGCTCCTACTGGTGCGGTTTTTTATACTTGTTACTCTTTTTTCCACTGTCATTGCTGGCGTTGCTGCTTGAGCTTTTCCTTGCTTGTGGTAAATGTTGTTAACCGTTAGTGCTGCTATCATTATTAGTGTTGTTATCGCTGTGGTTGTTGTTGTTCTTGTTGGCGTTGTTGTTGTTATTGTTTGTGTTGTTATTACGGTCTTTGCTCGCGAAGTTGTATCGCTTCTTCTTTTCTTGCACTTTCTCGCTGTCTAAGGTTTTATCGAGGTCATTGATATCAGCTTCGTACGTCGTACGATTGGTCGATCCGTCGATTGATCGAATGGTTTGATTGTGTCTGTTGACGCCTGGCTCAGGCCAGGTGAAGTTTATCCCTGCGTGATTGTTGTCAATGTTTCTGCTATCATTTCTTTCTTCCATACATTTTTTTGCATTTATCCCCTTTTTTTCTCTTCTTACTCTTCACCTAGCCCTTCTCCTTCCCTAAATACCGTCAATAGTTCAAGTTCATTTTGGCTCACAGATCATTTTTCCATGAATATTTGTTATTTGCTATTTTGGTTGGCGTTGGTTTTGTTTATGTTGCTGCAGTTTTGTTTACTTTTTACAGCTCTTTGTTTTTTAGTTGTTGCTTTACAGTCTGCTCTTCCCAAATTTTGTTGTTTTATCAGTGATAAAGTTAATTTGGTTGTTGTTGTTGTTGTTCTTTTTTTTATACAGCACTTCCACCGCATGCGATCAGTTGCTTTTTCAGTGTTTGTTATTTCTATTTCTTGTAATGCTGTCGTTTTGCTTTTTTGGAAGAGACCGAGTTGGTTGAGAGCAGAAGCGCGAAGCGGTTGCTTAGATGATGCTATTCACCTGATTGTAGCTTTTGTTAAACTAACGGTGTATTTTTTATAAAACAAACAAAGAAATGACAAACAGTTAAACTTAACTTTACAAGTTTACTTTGAAAATGTTAAGGTAAGTGTAAATGCAAGCGTGAGTACAAAACCAAAATAAAACGAAGCCAAAAATACGCGCGCACATTTAGTGCTGTCTGGTCATTAATTTTAACCGGTGACCAAGTTGTTGGAAAACTCATTACCGTTTATGTTGGCTAACGAAATGATAAGCTTGTTGTGGCTACTCCGGTTGCCATTGCTATTATGGTTTTGCTGTAGTTGTTGCTGTTGTTGCTGTTGTCTATTTTTCATTACTTTTTTAAAGTAGTCGTCGGTTCTGCTGCTGAATCCGCTGCCTCACTTGCATTCATTTGAATTTTTCCGGCTGTCAACATTTCGCGCAGGTTAACAAGACTTACGAAACTTGGACCCTTTTGTGATTTATGATCGTTATTTTAATTTTGTTTTGTTATTTTTGGCTTTGTGTATTTTTCACTGACAAGCATAAAATCGCTTAATTTTTGGTTTGGTTAGACATGAAACGGGTGAATGCTTTAATGAATGAATGAACCAATTAATGACTGATTGACTGTTGCATTCTTATTACATCGCATATGTGTAAATCACTCGATGGTGATGATGATGATGCAGAATAATTTTTATTTGTGCTTTTGTATTCTATGCACACTTTTGAAGCTAGAAATTGCTCGAACGAAAAAGTCGCTAGGTCATAATCAAAAGACCTTTTAGGGCACCTAGTATAGCTCAGTTTCGACACGAACCTTGTGGTATTTAATTCACTGGGTAAAAGTATGGGCTACCATTCATGTGAAAAACGAACGATTTTAGTCTGAATTTATTACATTAAGGAGATATCAAGCAGAACTCACTCGACCTTTCGAATAAATCGATGATGCTTCAATGGAATTATTTTCGGTCAGCTCAAATGGTAAGAGAATAATTCCGTTCCTTCACAAAATCTTTTCGACTATTAAGCAATAACAAATAAATTACTAAAGAGTAATTTAATGAGAAGTAAATTACTATCGAATACAAAGGCAACAATCGAATAAATGCCGAGAAACAGCATTCATAGCTTAAGAAACTTCATGAGGCTACAAAATCGAAAGCATTTATTAAAAAGATTTTATTTTGCTGTTGCGTGGACCCTGTTTCTGCAATATTTCTTTTGGTTTTATTTCTGCAATAATTCTTTTATTTTCTGAATAAAATTCTAAGAAAAAATTGGCACAAAAATTCTTTGTAAAAATTCTTTGGCGCAATATTATCAAGTACCTTCAGCTGAAGTGATTAATCTCTAGATGGAGCTTCACATTCAAACGTAAATTTCGTGTTATGTACCTTTCGTAGATCTGGCCAATCCTACAAAATGTAACGGCTGAGATCATCATCATTAAGTCTAAAAAACCATAAATAAAATTTCGAACAATTTTTATAAAGAATTCAGTTTAAATACGAGAAGGATAACTAGAGAAATAATAACAAATTCGTAGTACGCGAACAATTTTGTTTGCAGCTCGCAATGTTTTGGCTGCAACATAATCAGAAAATGTTGAACAAAAAGAAAAGGTTTAGCCACTTGCGGGCTAAAGAATGTCTAGAAATTTAATAAAAAAATTAAGTAAAAAACCTAATAAAAACGACAGCAAACGACAAGTGTCCGCAATTACCGTGGCGTCAAAGGTTTGTAGCATAGATTTAAGACCTTCAGAAGAAGTTGCTGATGGAATATGAAAAATTTGGGGGAGTGGTAGCATCAACCAAACATAATTATAAAAGAGAACAGTGTTACAATAAAAAACATAATATATTATCCGTCATAGCAGAAACAAAAGTTTAACAACTAGTACTGAATAACGTTATTTAACTAAAGCGCAGCAGTGAATAACGGGTGTGCGAGAGTGAGTGGCAGTCACGAATATTACGCGGAGGTAAGGAAATTATAACGAGTAAATAAATTAGTAACAAGCGAACGAGTTACAACAAATAACAAAAACTACAGAAAAACGAAAAACCGATTACTCGTCGCAAGGAACTTAACTAGAGGTTATTTCAATTGGAGCGGATCCATATTGAAATGAAATAAGACAAGCTGTGTGTAAGGTATTAACAAACTTATGCAATTATGTATTTAATTTAAGATAGATTAAATGTCAGAAAAGGGGAGTCAAATCGTATGAATCGTTTGACAAATGGTATGACAGAATATCGTCCTCTGTGTGACATATACCACCTACATGTTTAATCACATGCCGTCTACGTGAACATTGTTCAATTTGAGCCAAACAAAGTCTGTTATCATGGTTCTGTAACGCGTTCTGGATTCTCCCGCACACTTTCATGGTACACGGCGAATTTTTCCGCCGATCTGGTGTTCTTCTAATGCTCGGATCTTGGCCAATTTTTTAGCGAACGGATTATCTCGATTTTGGGCTCAAAACATTGAAAAGTCAACTTTGGAAAAGCCACAGCGTCTGCCGATAATTGGGCGCAGTGCATGCAACATTTGCACTAATAAACACTAATTTTGATAAAAAAGCTTTATAATTTGGACGTGTTGGTAATTTAGCATCACTGAATAATTACTGAATGGTAAACAAAAGAATAGATAAAACCCATCAAAACAATATGGCCGTTATAGTCTGGAAATATCGACTCGCTCCAATAGAAAAGGCCTTTCTGAAGGCCTTTTATATAATATATCATTCGCCTAAAACAAGACAATTTTTGCAAACCACCTCGGTTTATTTATATATCAATTGTCAATCAATAAATCAGGATTCAGGACCAAGATCAGCTTTCAAATATCTTTTTTTCGTTGATTATGGTTTGGCTAGAAATAGATTGGGTTGATCGTGAAAATCCGAAAATTACCTTTGCCTGCCATTCTTTTCGGTTTACCTTCTCAGTTTCTTATCTCCTACCCTTTCACAATCTACCTTCTATCCGTTACTCGTTCCTTTTTATTTATTCATCCTCCTGGTCCTTTTCCACCGAAATTGGAGTTGTTGTGACTAAGAAGAACAAGCTGCTAGGGTTCTTTTAATCATTGCGAACGTTTCCTGACTGCCTGAATTTTTGGTTTCCTTCAAGGAAGAATTCAATTTTAATTTCAAATTTATTTAAAAAACAAGCATGAAAAAAGTTAAGAAAATCTAATTTTTTATGTAGCCATCTCTCTTCCCATCTCTGATCAATTTTGTGTACACCAATTTTTCGCAGTCGATAGATTAATTCGATTTCTATTGTTCAATATCGATGATAATCAAATTGGTAAAAATGAATTAGGGCTCAACATTAGTGGGTTGCGATGTCATATATCCAATAAGTTTTGATTGGCAATGGCAATATAAGTTTATACATAATTCTGTTAAAATTTCGATGACATATTTTTTGATTTTTATTGCTGAAATTTAGAATTCTAATATTAAGACTCTATACCAGTATTCATGTTAAAATTTGTTGCAGTATTGATAAGAAAATTATAAAAGATCCAAACCTCTCAAAGTGACTAAAAATTAATCACAAGCGAAAACAACAACAAAATTAACCACAATAACGCCATAAACACCAACATCAATTCATCAAATTACCTTCGTAAAACTGAAGCCATTGCACTTCTAATTTTATAACGTGCATAGGCAGTTTTTCTCTAAGAATTATTTTGATCGACTGGCAACACTGGCAGTGAACGGTCACACAAACAGGTCACGCTGATCGCCACCAAAGTACCACACCTACAGAATAGTCGTAGAGAAAAGATTGTTGCACAGGCAATTGTGATTGTTATGAGGCGTGAGCAGGAAGGTTAACAGTGTCGTGGGGTAAGGAATCAGTGAAGTAATGTTGAAGTCAAATGAATTTAGAGCATGAGAAAATATTCAGAGTTAATGGTTGAGAAAAAATCATGGCGGTTATAAAAAATAAAAAGTAAAAAAAGGAAAATATCTAACAAAAAATATTAAACAATAAAATTGAAAAAAATATCAAGTAGGAATGGAATAAAATGAAAAATATGTGCTATTTTTGCAATATTCTTTTCAGACACAGATTGAGATGTAAATATTCGAACATATTTTTTAAATAAAATCTATAAAAAATTATATATATATATATATATATATATATATATATATATATATATATATATATATATATATATATATATATATATATATATATATATATATATATATATATATATATATATATATATATATATATATATATATATATATATATATATATATATATATATATATATATATATATATATATATATATATATATATATATATATATATATATATATATATATATATATATATATATATATATATATATATATATATATATATATATATATATATATATATATATATATATATATATATATATATATATATATATATATATATATATATATATATATATATATATATATATATATATATATATATATATATATATATATATATATATATATATATATATATATATATATATATATATATATATATATATATATATATATATATATATATATATATATATATATATATATATATATATATATATATATATATATATATATATATATATATATATAGTTGGATAATAGTTGGATAATTTTCCTTACTATTTACATAATATTGATATTTCGAAACTTAGAATAGAATTATGGTCGCAAATTAGCTTTTTATTTTTCTTTTGAAGGATCGATAGTAGAGCAAATAAATTTTTATATGAGCTTAATCATTATCATCAAATTTGTTTGTTACATATCTGTAATAATTTTGACGCCATTTTAATTGCGAATAATTAGATCTTAATAATAATTAAATATGGTGCGCTTTAATGCATAGGGTTTTCATTCTTCGGGTTTGCTTTTTAGTTTCTTTTTTTAATGCATGAAAGCATTTAGCATTGGACGATTTATTGCCGCGACCATACGACGTGGCCTCAAGATTGTTTAGATGTCTGTCTGTCTTTATGTTTTTCTGCCTGTTCAAATGCTATGACGGCCTTTCTCAATTGTCCTTCACACGATTTCGTTGTGGCAAGTATTGCAGTAAATGCATATAATTGAATTTTTTCTGTCCGTTTTCTGTTTGTTTATGAGTGCTGAAAAGCGGGCGTGTTTAATCCGGTTGAATTAAAGCTATGGATTGTTCTTGGGAATTTTCTGCTGTGCGTGTGTGAGAGTACTTACTTTATTTGGAACTTTTCTTTGGCAGATATTGCTGCCAATTTGAATTCGGTGTGTAGTTGATACGATTTCTTAGTTATCATTTTAATATTTTTTGTAATTTTATTCTAAACTACTGGTTTTTACCAGCTAGTCAAGAATAGAAATATACAAACGTTATGACGTTAGAAGCTGTTCACAATAAATATAAATTACACATCTTATCTCAGATATGTCAAAATTCAGTCGGATTTGATAGATTTTATTTCGTAGTTCATAATAATCTGTCTGTTATGTTTCCTCCATAGCCTTCTCCTTCTCTCATTTAATTTCTACAATGATTGTATATTCGCTGAAAATAAATTCTACCGTTTGCTTCGTCGAGTTTGTGCCTTAAGTTTTTTGATTATGGTGTTTGTTAAAACAGACTTTAGGTCATTTCTAATAATTTATAATCAGTTTGGTGAGGAAATAAATTAATATATGCATACAAATTCATGCATACACAATATGCCTACGCAGCTGATACATAAATTTACAATTTTGCATATCCTTAAATCACATAAAAGGCCATCTCAAATTCAGTGAGGGATATAGGAGCCTCGAAAGCCATTTTCAATTACTTTTATTGATTAATCCTTTTAAGCTAAAAAAGCATTTATTTATTTTAATTGTCTTTATTTGATTTAATTTGTTAAATTAATTTCTTTTAGTTCGAAATTCTTCTACGTATCTTTAAAAAATACATGAAACAATATGGAACTCTAAAAAAATGAATTTTGCGAGATTTAAAAAAATAATTGCACAAATATTCGTTGGTTTTACTCTTGTCGCTGATTTTTTTGTTATTGTTGTGGAGGTAAGGGCTATTTGGATTTTATTGGCGATAACTTGTGAATTAAAAATATTGTTAAAGTATTCTATAAAATCCATTAATCTTTCAAAACGTAGTGGTAATAAATTCAGGGACCTGTTTTTTGCAGTAAGCTGAAACCGTTTTTCTTTACTCCATAACAATTTTGTAATTAACAAAAGAAGTAAAGAAATAGCAGTTAAAACAAGTCTCTTGCATAATTTCAGTTAAAATACCAGAAACAACTAAAAACGCTAACTTCTGTAAGTTTATATACCCTACACCCGTAATATAATCTTTTATTTTGATCCTAATAGTCAACGACCGATACACGCCCGTTCTAATATTACATTTCGCTTTTCTTGGTTAATTTCGATCTACCAACTTCAAGAAGGCTTTGCTCAAAAAAGGGCTTGGAATAGTACAATAGTGGGCTGTGTCTACACTAGAGACTAATAAATTCTGCACTAAATATTTATGAAGTAATATGAAAGTAGGGAAAAGTAGGAGTGATGCTAGTCCGATTTTGCCCACTTTAAATCACAAACAAACTATTACGACTGAGAATATTCGTGTCAAACATCATGTCGATACCTGCTTTCGCGCGGTTGTGGTCGTGATTTCAACAGACAGATACATAGAACCACAAGGAGACACACAGACCCACATACAGACACACAGATAGACAGATGGATGGGCGTCGCTAAATCGAATCAGAGGGTGATTTTGAGCAAGAATGTATATACTTTCGAACACATTACAAACGGAAGCGCAGATTGGACATATCCTATCCTTTCAGGTGTAGCGTACACAAAGTAACTACAGCAATATAACTCTTATAATAACTCTGTTAGAAAGCAAAAGACAACGAAACTAGAACTCGTTGGCGAAGACGGGAACACATAGCGGTGAATTGAGTGAGAAACTTGATGATGTAAAGACAATACAACCTTAGTAGTTATAATGAAAGGCTTGAGTGGTAGTATAAAAATATAATATATAAGTGTAGGTAATTATAACTACGGTTTGGTAGGGAAGGCGTAGGTAGAATTTATTGTAATTGAGTCAAAGTTATTAAATTTCCTTTGACTAGAGCAAATCTCATAATAGAGTCGCATAAAACGAATATATTAGTGTTCCTTAGCAGCTTGACATTTGGTAAGTCATTAAAGTTCGGTTTGGGTAAGACTTCAGCAGTAAGTGTCGATTGGATTCGGCCATGAGTTTTGATAAGGTGCGGCGGCATTGCTTTTGTTAACTTTGTTTAGTGAATTATTCTGCCATTTGCAGTGACAGAAGCGTAAATCAAATCTGTGAGGTTCTTGCCATTTTTGATTATATCATATTTAATGCAACGATCAATAGTCATTAAAAGTAAAATCGATGCATTATTCATTTGCGAGGAAGGAAAAGAGCTAGACCAGTTTTACGAGGTTTCCTAATTGGAATAGAATTCGTTTCTGATATATTTAATCAAACTTCATTGTGTTGGTTTTTTTGTCGCCGTGGTTGATTGTTGTTTTATTGAAGTCGTAATAATATTCACAATACGGGCATTAAATAAGAATAATATCATAATGAAAACAATATGTTTTGTAGGAAATAAAAAGGAATGAAATTTGGTGACGCAAAAATAATTTTTTGCGTCACCAAATTTCATTCTTTTTTATTTCCTACAAAACATATTGTTTTTTTTAATATCATATATATTTCTTATCCACTCTTTTGTAAAGTTATCGTAATAATAACGTCATCATAACGTGGAGCATGAAATTGATGGATGTTCGACTAAACAGGCAGACATATGAAAACGTTTTTTAAAATATTTTATTTCAATCGATGTTTAATAAATTTCATTCAAGAATTATGAAAGATTATTAATTATGTTTATTATTAATGATTTGTTAATATTTTTGATTGTTTATTGATTGATAATTTGAATTAATATAAATGTTTTTTACTCATAGTCGAAACCTTGGCATCGTGGCACCAATGACTTCTAAACGGGAAAATTTAACTAAAAGTTAAAAAACCGACTTTTTAAGATCAATGTTATAAAGTTGAGAAGATTAGTTAAAGTTAAATACTTTCAGAAAGTTTCTTAATTTTCTAGGTAAAAATTTTATCTGGGATTCTTGGGTAAAATGCCAAAAATCTATCCGGCATGTTTTACGAGCATTGCAGGTATCTTAGTCTTTGGTAAATGCTCTTTACAATAAAATTGTTGCTTAATATTAAGCATGGTTCCACTATTATTGCACTGAAAATAAGAAAGAATTAGTGAGTACTGAGCACCTGGGAAATTCGAGGTCACTTCATAAAAAATGTTCGCAGACTTTTTGGAACCCAGACGAACTCTTTTGAATTCACCATACCTAACTTTTGAAAAGGAATGAAAGAAAACCATGTGAAGTAAATTTATCGCGATTATATTTTTTCCTCATGATAATGCCTGTTATCACATAGCGCGAGTTACAACTGTACAATTCATATGTAATCTTTTGTTTTCAAAATTGCAAAGATCTTTTGGGGATAATTCCTCCTAGAAAAGGAGGCAAGTTTTTCTTCTGCAGAGCGTTGAGAAGTTTATACTTACATAGATATTGCTTACATATTCGGATTTTTGGGGATTATATTAAGATATTAAATAATATTAATTGCATAAATTTTTTGAATACAAATCGATAAAGCATTAAATAAACTTCACATTCTTAAAAACTAAAATATTTTTAATTTCCAAAATGATAGTGTTTAATATTTTCTTGTTGTCTGGCAATCTTGTTGTTGGATCTGGAAATTCTAATTACTTTGAATTTTATTTGTCCTAATATTTTATATCAAAGACTTGAGGTTTATTGACATATTATTTAATTTCATTTTTTACGCTCCAACACAGGGATTAATATAGTATAATAGCACATATTCAAAGCAAAACAACGAAGAAAGAGAATGCCACAAAAAAGTTATAGTTTCAGATTTTATTAAATATATTTATAGTTGTTTTAGTCATATCATTTGATATTATGCTGATTGTTGTGGTTGAGCTGGTTGTGCTTGACACGATAGTCAAGTCGAAATGATTGTGATTCAAATCGTATAAAACTATTATAATCAATTTCGTTTTAGTTTTTGGTTTTAGTGGTTTATGGTAATGGTTCTGTTTTAACATGAATGTTTTATGATTTTAGCCCACCTACTCATAGACAAAAGCAACAAAAGCAACAAGCAATTGCTGCAGTTCTTGGTGTCTTGAGGTCGCTAAACGTATATTCAAAATTTTAACTTATTCTATTGATTCATTCTCAAATTCAGTCGGGTTTGTTGAATTATCTGAATTCAGTCAACGAATGCTTTTTTAAAACCTCAAAATTGAACTGCTTTAGCAATTTTATTTAAATCGGCATTAGCCATTTTTATTTTAATTCTTTTTTGTTTCGCTTGCCAATATTGAAGTTCTTGAATTTGTAATTTTTTGTATCATTTTGTTTAATTCATAGACAATAATTGAGTGATTGACAATTACTTCGGTATGGCGAAACACAGTAGACTCAGTAGGCGTTCAGTTGGGTTAACATCAATAAATTATATTTCCTTAACTGTCGGTTTAAAAGCAAGTTTAAAATTAATAGTAATAATGGTCAGAAGTGACCCATCCCAATAGCTCGATCATTAAAATTTTAAAATATTAATATAGAACTTTTTTAAATGACAATTGAGAAAAGCGAGCTCCAAGAATTCACAAAAATTAAATCGATCGATTAATCGAACTATTCTTTCAAAATTATTAGTCATGTAAATCTTAAAAACTGACTGCTCAAACTTGTCACGTGCTTTATTTCGTCAAGGTTGAACTGTTTTTTTTCCAGATTAATCGAAATCGTTTGCCGAGCAAATCGAAGAGATGAACTCTTTTGTCGACCAAATTTTTGAATTCATGCGTCGACGATAAACAAACACGATAAACTTTTTTCTGGAACAAATAAAACAAACTGCTTCGTCGAAAAAATGTGAGGAATTGCTTTCGTAAAACAGATTCATTGAAAACATTTTTCGAACAAATCTGGAAAATCCTTTAGTCGAGCAAATTTGATGAATTCTTTTCATTAATTTTGTCAAGTAAATTTTTCAACCTCTTTTGCAGAACAATTCCAATGAACATTTTTGCCGAACAAGCCCTTTAAATTATTTTTTCTTTTGCCTAAAAAATTTTCTAAAAAATCCTTTGGCCACTGCCTAAAAGTTTATCAAAGACATTAATTCAAAAATTGTTTTTTAATGCTTTTACTACTAAGCCACCCACCATTAAAATAATTAAGAACGAATATTATAAAAACAACAACAATAATGCAATAGCACAAGCAGCTTCAACAATAAAAACAAACGACTAGTTTTATGCTAACTACATTGCGTCATATTTGATATTTCGTTTTTTTCTTCTTCGTCTTTTTCCGTCTTACTCGCCTCCTCCACCCTTCAAATGGCATAAAATATCTTGGTCAAATTGAATGAACCAGATTCTTGTTTTTAGCCATTAGCTGTAAATCAAAAGTATTTAAATAGAGAACGAAGGGCCAGTGGAAGCGGACACTGATTATCATTACAGTCAATGGTCTTCGAGTGGGCTGGGGCAAACTTCTGGCAACTTCCCATACCCAAGTCATTTTAAACTTAAAACGGCTGCTTTAAACGGCTGCAGCACCTAAACGACTATAAACATGGTGATACCGTGCAGAATTAGTCATGACGACCCCTTCCGAAATGGGTGACTTCGTGTATAAATTGCTTTGCTTTGTTTTTTCCATTCTTGCTTTAGTTTAGTACTAATGGACCGACATATCGCATGATTATGAGATGCAGATAAGTTGAAATAGCTTTTTTAAAGCATTCACTTCATTTAACTGCCCGAAACTCTACCACTCTAACCTCTGTACTCTTTTGTTGTTGTTGTTGTTCTTGTGAATTTGATTGCTAAGCGTGGAAGTTGCTGGTTGTGGATTTTTAATAGTTCTGAACTATTGCTTAGTCGTTATTAGTATTAGTTGTTGTTATTGTTGTTGTTGGTATTATTATTTTTCTTGCTATTTCTTTTTTTTTTTTTTTGTTTCCTTTAACAGCATTGCATTGCGTGGTTGGCAATTTGCTTGCTTGAAAAACGAATGACAAAAAAAAATTGGGTTATTCAATTTTAATGAAATTTTTCTCAATTTGGGTGTCACTGGAGGCATGATTCATCGTCTATGACAGGCGCTCTATATCGAACGTTTAAAATTTTATTTATAAATTTCTTATTGTTTTTTGTTAAAGAAAAAATTAATTTAATTTATTGTATTACGAGCACGTATGTACGATTTTGTTAATAAAGATTTTTCCCAGGCTTCAAAAAATCTTAAGAGACACTGTTATCGTCGTTGTCGTTTCTGTTGCTGCTGTTGTTGTTATTTTTCCTGTGGCTTTTTCTTTAGCACCAACACAATATTTTTTTGTCCACATGAATCATGAAAACATGAAAACTTTCAACTGTTAACAAATTTCATGTTTTGTAAATGCCATTCTGTTGTTCATTATTTCTCATATATTATCGATTATCAATAATATTGAATAATGTATGATTTATTTGAGTTTTAATTTTTTTCTCCCAACATTCTCAGAAATCAGAGTCGTCGAAATGACATGAAACATAAGAGAAATATTGCCGACAAACAGATTTTTCGTGTCATTAAATTTATTAGCAGCGTTTGGAGCATTTAGAGCAACATCGCGCAGCAGTCGGACCACCAATCAATCAATATGAAATTATTTGGCAATATATGACACAATTTATTGCACAATATACTGTACAAAAATATATTTAGATAACAAAAGCTGGTCAGAAATTGAAGATACTTTTTATCGAAACGCCCTCCGCTATTTAATGTCTAGAAGTCAAAGCCAACGAATAAGAATTAATAACCTTAAGTAAAATACGTTATATACCCTAAAACTGTTGTAGAGTCAACTGAATGTAATTAGACTAAATACTAAGCTTGAATTCATTAGCTGGCTTTGAAATTTTTTGCATCATCTTAATTTTCATCATCGCGATGTCTCTAAAGGAAAACAACAAAATTTTCAGCAATCACGCATTTTCCTGATTTAATCAAATCAATCGTTTAAGCTCCGTAAATCGTCATTATTGTTATTGTTATCATCGTTTTGTTTTCATTAATTTTGCAATAAATTTTCCAGTGCTTTTGCTTTTACTTTCTAAAAATTGTTTGCAATGTTCATTTTATTGGTTTTTTGTCTCGTAACTGCCCGCTATCTGAGCCCTACAGAGTTACCGTTTTCGCAAGAGCCTCTTATGTTTTCCTGTAATCTTTTTTTTTCATTGCTTTTTTGTTTAGTGTAATATTACACTATTTTCTCATACAGAAAAATTATAACAATAGTAACAATAATAATAACAACAACAACGACATTAACAGTCATAATTATAGGGAAAACAACGGCAACAACAATTGTCATCTGTTGCAATATTTTTCTCTGCTTTTGCTTTCGAAATGCGTTGCAAACGCATGGACGATACAGTTACAGCGACAACACCGGCTAAACTGTTGTCGACTTTCCGACTGTTGGCGGCATGCTGTAATAATTGAGGAGACCGACTAAAGAGTACATTTAATAATAAAAATGGTAAAGTAACAGAATGGCAAAAGCATCATGAGCAACATCGACAACATCAACGGCAGCAAATACTCTAGACGCTCCAGATTCAGCTTCTCATTATTCAAAATTTTTTCTCTTAATCTCATACAGTTCATTTATGATTTGCCGGTGTTATGGTTACTGTTGTTGTTGTTGTTATTATTGTTTTTAAAATTAGTTTTTATAGTGTCGGCTTCGGTACACTCTTACCCTCACATAAGCTTCGTTTTCATTGAAGACGTTGCTGCAAAGATGAATTCCTTACATTTTATTTAAATTTTAATACAAATTGTGTATTGTTTTTACTGTTGTTACGATTTTTGTGTTATTGTTTAAATTATTGCTGTTTTTATCATTGTAGTTAAAGATAAAGATGTTTATATCATTAGAGGAAAAGTTGTGGAGTTGATAAAATCTCTATCATTCTTGTTACTTTTCTTTTATGTTGTTCACGTTTAATGACTTTTCTATAAGCGTTGTGACTCTTCTCTTCGATTTTTTAAATATTACATTTAAATTTTACAATTTTGCTCTATTGTCAATTTGCTTGCAAGCGAAGAATCTTGCAAAGCAAGATTGATAATTGTAGATTGAAGATTTGAAGATTATAAGATTGAAGATTGAATATTGCAAAGCATTCTACCTTTCGGTAAGTGATGCAGTCTACGTCTAGGATATCTTTTCTCTCTAAATCTTTCGTAGACCTTAGTTTATTCTGCCTTTATTTAAACCTATTTGCCTGTAAATTAACTTACAGGGAATGTATATAACCCGCCTCTCTGTAAACCATCCAGCTTTTCTGTAAACTATTTTGTCGCTCTGCAAACCACTGTCTCTCTGCCACTGATAGTATTTTGATATGCATCATTCTATCTCACCACACTCGTTCATACGTACATCTTTCTACATTCTGCAAACCACTCTGCCCCTTTATGTAACTCACCCCACACTGCCCTCCTGTAAAAATTAGAATATGCCAATGAACTTCTAAGCAGTGCCATTTTCTTCTTCCGGTATTCTCTTCTTATTCCTAAAAACTTCTGCTCTGTCTAGTCCTGTCCTCCTTCTATCCGTTTGTATAAGCTAACCTTGCGCCTTTTATGTGTTCGGTGTAGTCTATCCTTGTGCATGTAAACATTTCTATTCTTGTGTACGTATTTGTTGAGAATAGGCTTCGTTTTTCCTTTATGTCCTTTACTCTTTATTGATCAGTCGCATAAACAATTGCTTTTTATATTTCGTTCAATGATTCTCCTGCTAAAATATTTTCACTTTTAATCGCAAAAAATCGTGAATCGTCCGTCCTATAACTCTAAGCTTTTCCTCAAACAGTCTTCAGCACACGTAGCGGAATTCAACAAGCATATATATAAATACAAATCATAAGCTCTAAACTCTATAACAATTCTTTCACAATCATCATTACCATCAACGTCATCAATGATTCATTTTAAGTGCGTGCATCTTTTGTCCACTTGGTTTAATACATTTTTATCCAAAAATCCTTTCCTTTGAAAATGGATTACGTGATGAATGACGTTGTATGAGAATAGTGACGATGATAATAACGTCAAATGACATCAGTACTATCGTGTCTAACGAACTAGCAAATATTTCCGCATTCAATTACAACGAAATGTCCTAAAATTTTATTACATTGCGTGCATGATATAAAAAATGAAACGTGCGTCTTAAACGTACATTGTCATGATATAAAAGTCCAGGAAGGATGAAGAGATGGTCAAGAGACAGAAGAAGTGACTGTATGTATAACATATGGGTCTTTACGTTACAAAAATACAGCAAAATTCTGTGTTTAACGTTTTTAGAAAATTTCTTTCTGGATGCGAGCTTTTCGATTGATTTAATCGATAAAAAACGAAACAAATAACAAACGATGCAGTTGGTGAATGAATGATTTAATGAATGAAAGGATTGAAAGAGTTTCGTGATCCGTGAAAAATCGATTTCAAACGTACAGTTTCCGTGCTCATAAAATCCTTTGTATTCGTACATAAAAATTGAAAGAAATATATAAAAAGCAATAACAGTTTTTTTTATTTCACTGTTTTTGTTTTCCTCATAGCTTCTGATGATTGTGGTTATTCTCTGGGTACACTTTTCATCAGATGATATTGCCGTAAAGATATATTAAACGCGTAGATAGGATGCCATAATGTATATGGATTGAACAATTACTTTGGAATTGGAATATGCGCTCTCAGAGAGCACAAATATAAAATTTCAAATAATTGAATTATTAGCTTGCGAGCTATTGTGTGTCAATGCAGTTTCGTTAGGGCATTTATATGTTAGTGTTGAGATGCAAAAATAATATTCACAAACGTTTTGTTAGTCTTATACCGAGAACATATTGAACGCCCTTGTATGATCGGTAAAGAAACCGTTCACAAAAAATGGCAATAATTTCTTTTTAAAACCGTACTAAATTTAAATCATAGACTTTCCAGGGGTTAAAACGTAGTTGCCATTCACGAGCGGTCGAAATCTGTGCCACTAATTTTAGTATATCTCCATGACCGTTGCTACTGCCATAACTTTTGCTTCTAC
Organism: Physocephala rufipes; assembly: GCA_963966595.1. Taxonomy (NCBI): domain Eukaryota; kingdom Metazoa; phylum Arthropoda; class Insecta; order Diptera; family Conopidae; genus Physocephala; species Physocephala rufipes. The sequence continues at coordinate 28,501,968 of OZ016502.1, forward strand.
AGCTACCGCATATATGTTATTGTTTTTGTTGGTAATACTTTAAAGACTTGAATCATTAAAAATATCATAAATGTGTTAAAGTGCGTCACTGGAAGCCAGAAGATTCACCACGGATTGCTATTTGTGCACATTTGGTGAAATCAAAATAACAATAACAACATGAATGATGATTAAGTTAACTACCATTGTTTTTATTTTTTGGTATTCTAGTTTTTTTCAAAATTTCGCCGTTATCGAGATTTAGTATGGATAACTTTTTATCTCTAATTTTTATGTGGCCTTTAATTGGATTTTATTTACTTCTGATTTTATCCTTTTAATTGATGAAGTTATTGTCATAAAGTTTGTTCGAACAATACGCGGAAGATACTTTAGCAGCTGTTTAAGAATATTCAATAAACAAAAATTAATTTGAAAAAATACATATATAGCACAATTTGCTGGAGGAGCAGAATGGAAAAATTGAGGAATGAAGAAGGGATAAATAAAGAATGTTAAATAGGAAGGAAGAAATTTACGGAAGAATGAAAAAAGCTGGAAAGGTGGGGGAAAATATATGCTAGGAAATAACGAAGGCATATAGATATAGAAAGAATGGAGAAAGAAAGAGGAAGGAGAAAAAAGATAGAAGAAAAAAAATTTAGAGAGAAGAATGAAGGGCTGGAGGAAAAATTGAAATGACGTTTTCTACTTTATAGGTCAATTATATTGCACATCCTCTTCCTTAATTGATGTCGAATCATATACAATTTTTTATTATAATTAGCAGATTTAATATTTAATATGTTAACTTATATTTTGTTTTCAAATTTTTTTTAATTCGAAAAATTTCCCTTAACGAAAACACACAAAAATTTTGTAGGTAATTAAAATATAGAATAAAACTATGTAAATAATTAATCATTAAAAGAAAAATCCAAATATCACAAGTATAACTACAGTCACAATGGAAAACAAACAACTTATATTTTGTAGGCAAATAACGATAACAGCTATCGTAAATAGCAGCTATGGTAAAACTGAACATAATTATTTATAATATTGCAATATTTCTAATGAAAGTTGTTGATGGCTTTCCTGTTTTATTTGGGTACTCTTAAATTTTTGCAACTTCATGTTAATTTGCTGTTAATGATTATCACTACTATTATTATTATTACTACAGTTACTTTTTTCAAGGCCATTTGTTTTATAGCAAATTTAACAGTCCTCTCAGTCCGCCTATTTGTGACTTCTTTTTCTCTATCGTCACGAACCGTCTGCAATTTTCATAATTTTTTTGTACATTTCATAAGCGCATGAATCGTGTTTTACACACCAGTTTTCCGGTCATTAATTCTTTGCTTTCTTTGTTGGATAGCTAAGGTTTTCTTCTTGGTTTTCTTTCGCTATATGCAGTTAATCGTCATCATTTCTTTCATTTTGTTTTTTGAGCATTTTCCAACGATTAAATAAAATAAAATAATATCCAAATGGAAACTATTAAATATCTTTTCATAACAACAAAAATAAGTTTTAAGCTTTTTATATTTTCTTTGATATTTTGAAATTATTTGTGTGAATAAGAAAGGAAAGCAAAATAAAGAATTGCTGTGATAATTTGTCTACAGTGATTGTGAGAATGTTAAAAAATATGCTATTTGGCAAGGTGATTTGTGATAATACTAATCATAATAAAGTGTCAGCTATAATCTAAAAATAACCCTCTTCCACAAATATTGTAACATCACTCCTATAGTCGTGGGTACGGTATTTAGGGACTCAGACGGAATTTTACTGTAATTTGTGGATAAGAATCAAAGGAGAACAGAAACAATAAACTTGTGTCTCAAACTCACTCACTCACACACTCAATCAATATTAGATAAATATTTTAAAATAACAATTTTCCATAGCAATATCGAGAATTCGTTAAATATCCCTGCTATTTTGGAAACCTTTCGTAATAGAAACATATTCGTATTGGGTAAATAGACCTGAAGCAAAAGATAACGGTTTGGAACTTTAAAATTTTACTATCTGTAAAATCTCTAACTTTAGATTTATGATCTAATTATTGTTAAATTGTCGAGGGCATGCCATATTTAATATGATTACTACCCAAGTGGACGGTTCATATCAATGACTTTCTGAAATTGTTGCTTGCGTTTATTGAAGTGTAATTAAAATGGTTTTTAATCCATATTTTGTTGATGATGTTGTAGACAACATTTTTAATTTGCTTCTTTGGTCAACCGCCGGCACGAACACGCGCGAATAACAAATTTTTTAAAAGTTCGTCGGTATCACGTTCGTTGTTGCAGTTTTCTTGTTTTTTTGTTATAAAGTAATAGAGCGCAATTAACGTTGTTGTAACCATCGGATGGTTGTATAAGACGCATTGTATCCATTCTATAACTAAACCCGTATCGGTAGCCGTTGATCACTTGAGCATTAGCAATAAAAATATTAAATATTTCTTAAAAATTGTGGAACATTTTTTGTTTACTTCTAAACAAAGTAAAAAACAATTTTTCAAGCATCAATCGGGATATAAATAAATAAATAAATAAATAAATAAATAAATAAATAAATAAATATATATATATATATATATATATATATATATATATATATATATATATATATATATATATATATATATATATATATATATATATATATATATATATATATATATATATATATATATATATATATATATATATATATATATATATATATATATATATATATATATATATATATATATATATATATATATATATATATATATATATATATATATATATATATATATATATATATATATATATATATATATATATATATATATATATATATATATATATATATATATATATATATATATATATATATATATATATATATATATATATATATATATATATATATATATATATATATATATATATATATATATATATATATATATATATATATATATATATATATATATATATATATATATATATATATATATATATATATATATATATATATATATATATATATATATATATATATATATATATATATATATATATATATATATATATATATATATATATATATATATATATATATATATATATATATATATATATATATATATATATATATATATATATATATATATATATATATATATATATATATATATATATATATATATATATATATATATATATATATATATATATATATATATATATATATATATATATATATATATATATATATATATATATATATATATATATATATATATATATATATATATATATATATATATATATATATATATATATATATATATATATATATATATATATATATATATATATATATATATATATATATATATATATATATATATATATATATATATATATATATATATATATATATATATATATATATATATATATATATATATATATATATATATATATATATATATATATATATATATATATATATATATATATATATATATATATATATATATATATATATATATATATATATATATATATATATATATATATATATATATATATATATATATATATATATATATATATATATATATATATATATATATATATATACTAGTAGTCTTTAAAATTTCGATTCTAGAACTTTATTATAATGAATTTTATAATTTAATAATTATAATTTTATAATTTCAGGTAATATTTGTTTTGCCGACATTTACAAAAATCCGTAAGTGAAAATAATTAATTGCTTACAAATAACATTTTTACAAATTTTTCTTGCCATCCAAATCGTCTGAATAATAATGAAATTATTAAAACATGATTTTGGAGTTGAACATTTCAGTCGCGGAGAAATTGTTTTCGATCAACAATCGTCAACAATAATCAACAAAAATTAAAAATCAATAGATTTAAAAAAATACTTAAAATCCTTTGAATTTCTAGGAAAAGTTTCTATCACTTTCAAAAATCTCGTAAACCATTCAAAAAACATCAATGAATATAATGCGGTAAAAAACAATGTGGTGAAATTTAACCAAACTTTGATGTATAATAAGTATCAGTTTTCTATTTATCTGTCTCGTAAAATATGGCAATGGCTTTGTGCGGTCTTAAATTGATTCGAAAACAGTTGAATGATACTCTTCAAGAGCTTCTGACACATTTTTGTATTCATTACGAGGTCATTCATTGTAATGACCTGTAATTATTGTAATAAATTATTTCTTTTCACAGCAGCCCAACAAAAAACAAAAACAACATCAATCACAATAACAACGACAACATGATAAACGTAGTAGTCATCATGATAACAAACGCGACAATTACGTTTTTAACATTCCTGACGGCTTTTCGTCTAATGTTGTTTAGGCTCAACTCTGACGATGACACAACAAAAGTGTCGATAGTTTCCATGAATTAAAAAAAAGTTTCCGAGTTAAAAAAGTTGTGAAAATATTTTTAATAACATTGAAAATGTCTTTAATTGACTAAAATATACTAAGATATTTTTTGTTTTGGTCTCTTGTATTCCTTGATTGAACTAACATTTTCATTGATTAGATAAAATCTATCATGTTGAATATCCTCACGTCATTACTGTTAACGATAAGTAATTTCAATCGGTTATTTAAAACCTTTAACTTTTTTTATTTCATCCATGTTTTGTTATTTTTCGTGTGGTCTTAACTTCTTAAGTCGTTTCGTTTAGCAGAGGCATAAAACAGATTTAACGGTTCGAAGTCGACGGTGAGCAAGGTAAACGATATCTACTGTTTCCTTGAATAAATTGATCCTTTTCCGTGATTTCTTCCGTTCCAAAGATGCCTCATTTTTTGTGAAATATTTGTAATGCTAATTATTTATAACTTACTGCTACCTTAATGACAACCTCGACGACCTCAACATTTTTTTCTCAACATTCTTACAATACAGCATACCTTATGGGAAAAACTATTAATAATAATAACACGAATTTTATTATTCGAGATAATCTTTGATGAAAAAATATTGTGTCGGATTTTTGTTCTTGGTACATATGAGTGTATAAGCCCGTTGTGATATTTGGGAACACAGTCAGCGTTTTCTTTATCGCTGTTAATATTATTAACATAATTAAAATTCCTGACTACGTGGGTTGGATTAAAAGACAATGTTAATGATAATTATGATAGATTATTGTGACGTTGATATGTGTGCTGTTTTCTAGCTTTACCCTAAAGACAATTAAGCTAATTATGTTGATGAATCCATGCGAAAAATTAATGTTTACCATCTAGTGTTATAATATCGCGAAAATGTTATGCAAAAAAATATTTAGATTATAGAAGATGAAAATCTAAAAAACACCTCGCCAGGTCAGACAACTTATGATTTATTTCATTTTCTCATACATAAAGCACAAAGAAAAACTTGCGTCATCATCAATAGACTCGCTAGGAAAAGGAAAAATGTGGCATTTTTCATTTTTGAGGTTAATTGCCTTTTTCACATTTCATAATTGCAACTCGTGGTAAGCTCTTTTTTGTCTCTGCTCTCAGAGATCTCTTAATATTAATCGTTAATTCTTTGCATTCTCTTTAATGATTGATTATTAAATTCCAGACACTTTTAAACACTTTCTTAACTCTTATATAATTTTTATTCAGTATTTTCTATTCAGTATTTTCTATACAGTTATACAGTATTTTCTATAGTATTTTTATTCTTCCTTTAAAAAAATTCAATCCATTTTAACACTAATACTTCCAGAAAAAACAGTTAATTACGCCTTCGACATTACAGCGTGTGAGCAAACACACATACTTGTATAGACGCTTACACTAAACACTTTGATCGATTTTATTTATTTACTACTCTTTGCCTTTTCTGCAAGCCTTTGCTATTGCTCCGCTGTTATTGCTGTAATGTTATTTTCTAAAAGTTGTTTATGTTGCCAACGTATTTGTCAGATACAGGTCAACAGTTTGAAAGATTTCCTTTAAAGGAGCTTAACTTTCAGATTTATTTCACTCTTCGAATATTTTCTTTAAGAAGCCTACATTTTTCGCAATAGAGCTTAAGGTATAACTATAAATAATATATGATTTAAAAAACCATAATTTATTATAATTTTATTATTACGCTTCAGTTTTACTTGTTTTTGGCAATTTTATGGCAGCAACAGATTTGCTTTCAGTGCCTGTAGTTGCATGAAATTCTCTGAAGTATAATATATAAAAAGATGATAGGCTGAGACATATATATTTTGCGGCAGCATGGAATTATCTCTGGGTAGATTAAATTTTAATATGCAATAACTGCAATAACGTCTGTAAGCGTTTATCAGTTATTGCCTTCCAATCCACAGACTAATAACAAGATTGTTCAGATTAATATTATCTAACGGTGAGTGTTATAAAGAGTTGTAATAATGAGTTTTTTTAATATTCGAATTATGTCATTTGTTGAGTAAAATAAGTAAAATTTTTAATTAAAATTTATTTACTATTATAGTTTGAACAGTGAAATTCTCTAATTAAAAAATATTATTTAATTTTATAAGCTAATTAACCTTTAATAATATAAATTCACATTTAATTACCAATGTATTATAATAAATTTATACAAATCATATGTTATTAACGTGCTCCTGTTAAAATGTCTGTTAAGTGTCTTGTGACGTTAATAATCAATAATTGAGGAAATTAGAAGATAACATTTGACTTATATAATTATAACTATTTTACAAAGCTATTTAAAATGATCAAGATTTACTGGAAATAGTTTAAAGTTATTAACAGCTATAAAATCTGTTTAGGATTTATGTAAATTCTGTTATAGCTATTTTACCTGCATTATAACCGAGATATACATTCAAGTTGGCTATCTCTGTTTTTATATTTTGAAAATCACAAAACCTTCATTGGTCTAATTTCAGTTTAATTTTACTGTATTTTGACGGTATTGGAAAAATATCTTACCACAATCTAAGCAGTCAACGATGGCAGTTATCGCCAAAATGACGTCAGCAGCAACAACTCGCCTCCATTCACCGAGCCAGTCAGTCAGTTAGTCGGGCAATCATTGAAGGCAGGCAGCCATGAAGAAAAAATTGGGCTCAAATATTTTAAAAAAAGATTTTATTGCAAGAAAATCTAAAAATCTCCTTTCACTTTTCAACGAGTGAAAATTTAACCGTGTCCAAAAAATTGACAAGAAAAAAATAAAATGCAGCAAAATACCAAAAAAAAATCAAAATAGACAGCAAAAAATGTTACAAAAAATGGAAAACCTGACGAAATATGATCAACGCGCTTGGCGCATAATAAACAAAGACGAATAAAAAACATTATAGTTTCAGTGTCTGCGTGCAAAAATTTCATAAAATCGTTAAATATGCATGAATGAAAAATGGACTACAAAAAAAAATTGGAGCAATGGGTGTTGAGGAACCTTCGTGATCACAGCAACTTTAAAAAGTATCCCGACGTGACAAATTGTTGCTGAAATTTAGTTTATACCGATAATACAAATTGACTTTTTCTGCTTCCTCATTTTCTTTCTTTTCCCCCTTCTTCTTCTCCACCATCGTATACTAATAGTTTTAAATTCATTTCACTTTTTATTCGAGAAACATTTGATGAATGCAATGAAGCCGCAGTCGTTTTCTTTTTGTTTTTGAGCAAACGACATGTAAGAGTGTTAAACCTGGAGCTTCTGAGTTTCTATGAATATATTATTGGACAGGATATAATAAAAAAAACGACAGGATATAATAAAAATTTATAAAAATTATGATCCCTAATGTAATAATTGTATTGTCCACTCAATATATTTTCCATTTTAAATTGGCGACTCGACATTAATTCATTCAATTTGACAAATTTAATATTCTCGTTAAGATAAACTGTTGGTGTCATTCTTCTTTCTTCATCTCCACCTTACTCATCTAAAATTCTGATGCCTTCAGTCATTATTTTCCCTTCCTTCCGTCGTCCTCAATTCCGTCGTTTGTAGCGTCTCCGTATACTCTAAAATACGTTAGATGGACGTACTTCTTTGGCGTCCCTGAACTTTTTGTTACCTCCATCAATCAAAATGCTTGGATTCTTATATATCGCCCACAGTGAAGGACGTTCGCTTCGTACGCGTTCGGAATTATTCAAAAAACAAAAGCAAAACAAAGGCATAGAAACTAACCAGGCGACGACAAAAGAGCAACAAAAACAACATTACAATGAAACAATATTCAATGTAGCATAATTATCGTCAGTCATTATCATCATGAATTCATCAAAAGCAAGTCAACATAAATAAACTCCTAATAGCACAAACTCCTCGCAAAGAAACAAAGAAAAGCAAAAAAAAGAAGGAAAATTCAAAAACTTATGAAGACCCAAATCGTGCCAAACTGAATTGAGTGATATAGCATCCAATGCATAATGACGTTATTGACCCGACCCGGGCGGACTACTAATAACTTCGTTGTTCACGATGAATGTTAGAAATTTTATTGAAACCAGAAAAAACCCGAGCAGTGATCGGAGGAGATACGACGAGCCGAGACAAGATGAGACGAGACCACTCGTCTATGTCTTTCCGCTAATGTTACGTTGGGTTTCGTTTTTCCTTTCTTTTCTTCATAGTCAAATGTTGCGAACTCAAGCGGGACCACCACCTGTTACCTCCTCGTTTACTTTTTCTGGTCTTCATTCCGTCAATGTCTTCATTCATGTATCTGATCCATGAAATTATTCATGGATTGTCCTCTGAGAGTAGCTACTAAATTCGTCTTTATGTACGCCTTGACCTGTTGGTAAAGTTTTTTTAATTTGGTTGGTTGTATTTTTTTCAATTTTGTTTGTTTTTTTTTCATTCAATATTCATCAACGAGTTTCAACATGGGGTGTTTTAACCATAATGTTGAATTAAATTATACATAACATTCCTTCTGCTTTTTCTTCGCCGTCTTTTTCTTCTTCTCTTTTTTTCCTCGACTAACATGACAGCTATATATCCGTGTCTTAACAGCCAATACCAGTTTCTGATGTTTAATATTTGTCTTCTTTAAAATCATTTCTGTCATTAATTCTGTCAAAATTCATTCATTTTCACATCGAAAATTAATAATAATTTTTACTAAAAATTTCAGAACTAACAAAAATTAAAATAGAACGTTTTTGCCAACATTGAATTAAATATTTAAAATTGAATGAGGAAATATATTTTAAGAAATCAAAACCTGAAATAAATTTATTTTAGATATTATCTATTGAAATATTTTCTATACAAATGAAATATTTATGAAAAAAACATTTACATGAAATTTTAAAAAGTTTAAGCAAACATTGATAGAAAATATTAATATTATAATTAATACATTCATCAATCTGAAATGAAACTGATGAATGTGGTTGATCGAAGAAATTGTGACTACTTTTTCAATAAATAAAAAAATTGTTTTTTTAATAAGCTAAGAATTAAGCACAATCGAAAGCCCCTGAAGTTGTTGCTACATTTTCCAAACCGGTCCAAAAGATATTGGATACTAATATGATGGAAACTCATTATGATACTCACCAAACCTTAACCCTGAAAATTTTTTTGTTATCGAAATTATCATAATCATCTAACAAACATTATCATTAATATTGGATTAGAAAACAAAGTGCAAAATATTTACTTTAACAAATTTTGTGTAGGGTCAAATTTTAATTTCAAATTAATAATATACTATTCATTAAAAATGACGCTTTATTCAATAAAATAATTGAACCTAAGCGACATTACGTTTAGCACTTACGTTGTTTACGTGCGACAATATGTTAGCTGAGCTTTGTTAAAATTATAATGGAGATCAAATTTGGAAAAACAATTCGCAATATAATTCGCAATGTAATATTATCGAAGCCATAACTAAGAGCGTAATGTACATAATAGTGGGCAATATTTTTGTTGTCAATTTTTCTATACATTAGTAGCTTTTATTTATTATTTCGATAATATTATATTGCGAATTATATTGCCAAATAAATTCTCTATTATAATTTTCACAATGTCATTCAAATTTATACATTTTAACATCATTATAGTGCCATTTTTGGTGAAAAGTATATTACTAAATATATAATCAGTAGCGTATATTTCATATTTAATTATATACAACATAAACAAATATAAATAATGTATAATATATAATATTTTATTTTATATCCTTTTATAGTTTCTCATCTAGCTTTGCCAAATATATTCATGTTTTGAAGTTTGATCCTACAAACAAAATACAAAATATTTTTTGAACCGTTTTGAAATTGTTGGTATCAATATTATTGGCAACATTATTGGCAATGTCATTAACAATCTTGCTTATAATACACAAAACTGATATTGTTAATGACTATACGAACGTCGAATGACGAATATAATTGATCATATCTCTGACAATATGTTCGGCAATGTTGTTTATGATATAATCAACAAAATATATCGCCCATTACCAATATACTGACATTATTATTGGTAATATTATCGGATGAATAATTAAAAATATTATTACAAAGTAATTGTTTTTGAGAATAAAAATGATATTAATTAATTAACTAATTCTAAATGGTATTATATAATTAACAATATCATTCGCAATATCCGTGGAAATATTAATAAAAAAATATGTAGTAGTATAATTTGCTCTACAATTGAAAATATTATTGCCAATATAACTTTAAATTTGATTAAAAGTTGAACAGAATAATTGAGATAACAATGATTTAATATTGAATTAACCGAAGATAAAACTGAAAAGTAAAACTAAAAGTCCGATTAAAATTTTAATTAAAATTAGACACGAAATTGAAAGTATAATTAAGAAATTTTTAGAATTGCGAATTAGGATTTTGAGAAATTTAATCTAATTTAAATTAAATTAAATTCGAATGGAGAATCTATTACCGATCTCTAATTAAAAATTTTGAAAATATATTTCCAAACAAACTTTGAAACTTATCTGTTAAACTTTATGGAATACAGCTGATCATTATTAAAGTCAATACTGATGTTAATTATTAGATGCATCACATCAGTAAAATAATTAATTGAGAGGAGTTTCAATGAATAATCATTTCATTTCAACGCAAGCGTGAGTCAATGCACCCAAGGAGGAACATAAGAAATATACATTTTTAAGTAAATTTAATAAAAAAATTTAATAAAATGTTGAAACAAATTGATCAGAGAAATTTAATTTAAGAAAATCATTCAAGAAAAACCATAACAAAAAGACAAAGAAATGTAAATATTTTTAATCACATCAGCGAAGAGAGGAGATCGAAGAAGAAAAAAAGGAGTAACAAATAAAATATTGAGTATGAGTAAAAGCAGTTCATTACTTTATTCAATTTGTTTGTATTTGTCTGACACTCTCTCCCCTTGTCTTTGCCTTTGGCTTAGTTTTTCGCTCTTACTTCCTCTCCCTTTCTACGTCTCTCAGTCGTATGGCTTAGGAGTGTTAGTTTTGTAATTTAATTTTTTTGCAATTTAGATGAAGAAATGAAATAATGTAAATTATTTCTCTATTGGGTTTTTTGCTTAGCTTTAATTCCTTTTTGCATTCGTAGCAATCAGTCAATGACTTTTTTTAATATTGCGGTATTTTGCCATTGTCTATTACAGTCGGTTGTCAATTGTATTGTTGTAATAAAATAACTCTCGTTGCCAGTATTTATAACAACGCGCTGACTTACAATAACTTGCAATCAACTCTGTTAATACACAGAAGCAAAAGCTATTAAAGAAACATAGAAACAAGAAGCAAATTGTTACAACCCATAGAAAGTGTAGAAATTTCTAAAACGAAATCTACTTCCCGTTTAATATGAAAATTTGCATAAATTTTATGAATTCATTGTTTCGTGTTCATCACTCTAAATGTACCCGTCGCGAAGGGAATGAAAAGGTAGGAAGGCGAAACACTAATTGTCAAATTCCGCCAAAATTCTTTTCCGCCATTTAAATTTTGAAGTCACTTTTGGATTTCATTAAAATTCCACGATATCAAACAAAGAATACATCGCGTCTACGCGTCGTCGTCGCCTCATGTCAAATAATGAGAGCAAAACGTTGAACGAGGCAACGATCAATAAGCAACGACAATGCCATCTATGGTTAGCTAGTTGGTTAAAAATTGATATAAGAAAAATAGGCTTGACGGCTGACAAAAAATGTTTGCCATACTGTTTTTTGTGGTTGTTGTTGGCAAATTGGTAAGCCTGACCGTTATGTAAGACCATTGAGTGCGGGGGAAATATGACGACATTGCGACCGAACAAGTGATCAATCGATCTTAGCAGGCGTGGTCAGTCAACAGGAGCCAACTTCGGTTTCGGTTCGGAGAACGTGGAAATGGTAGCGACCGAAACGGTAAATGGTGACTATGGATACAGTTGTGTCTGTAGCCGTGTCGGCTTCAAATGCGCAATTCAATTGCGTAACAATGATTCTTATTATATTTTTTTTCTCCATCTATATCTTTTAGTATATAATTGTAGTTGTCGTAACTGTTGTTGTGGATTTAATGTGACTAACCTAGTTTTTCTTTAAACAGCCCAAAAGGGGCTTTTATTTATTTCTATATTTTTGCATTGAAACAGTGAATTCTTGGTTTATCACTACTTGGTTTACTTAGTTTTCGCACAATTTTACACACCCAAATAGTAGTTAAAACGAAATCGATATAAATATTTTCCATGTAGATTTTTCGTCTCCACCGCCATGGCCGATGACACATTCGAAATTGCAGAGAGAGAAGAAATAATTAATTTTTTAATTACACATAGCATTCGTATTATTTTCTTATAATATTTGCTGCATTTCCTTTCAAACATAAAGAAAAAACCTCAAATAATTTGAATACGGAAGAAAATGAAAGACTTAAGCGACAAACTTGTGTGGTTTTCTTATCCATTTCATTGCCTTTCTTTCGTTTTTTTTCAACATTTATCCTTATTTCTTGCTCTTTGTCCAATGACACAAAAATGCAATATCTCGATCTAACTTTTACGATACCCGCAAAAAAGAAGGAATATTTAATAAGAGAATAACAAAGCCATCAATGTATGCTGCGACCAAGAAAAAAAAACACGTCCCTAATACTAAAAGACATCGTTTGCTACAGCATTTGTATATAATGCTAGCACTTTATTTAACTATTCGTTTTCGTTTTCAATGAATGGACGCATGGTAGCATTGGACAGCCTGGCAAACAGCTGGACCATCAAAGAGGGAAACTGTCTTTTACGTTGACGCTAGTGCTAACATTGCGGTATACAAAAACGAAAGTTAAAAGAAAGAAAGATAAGAAATTGGGAAAGGGGAAGGCAATATGCTGCATATCATGTGATGGGGACCGAAGAAAGTTTAACCGAAATAATAATAATAATAATAATAATAATAATAATAAGAATAATAATCAGACTATTGCAGACAAAAAGAGCAGCTGAAATGCAAATTATCTTAACAGTTATTTACTAACGTAGTAAATTTGAAATTGGAGCAATTCTTTGAAATATTTTTTCTTAAATTGTGCTTATTGTTATGCAATAGTATGGACAGCTAAAATATTCACAATCAGTAGCGAGACTGCAATGGATTCGAGAAGATAATACATTTATCCGTAAAAAGTGGTGCACCACATGCTTCCTGATGAAGGCTTTTTCCAAACAATCCACACTTTAGCGGTAACGGCAGTAGTTTATTTTCTTCATTGAATGTTGTTGTTACTGTTGTTTTTTGGTTTGAGGTTTTTTAATTTGCTTGTGGTTCTTAATCGCTGATGATTTGGTTGGCTTCATTTTCCTTTTGCAATTTATTATGTATTTTATATTTATTTAGATGTACAAATAAATTTAGGAGGGCATGTTGAACAGTAAACGTAAATTCGTATAGAAAGTAACATTTTGTTTAATAAAAAGGGTTTCTGGTCACTGTAGAATATTATCATTATTTTAAAAATCTGAGTAAATTGAGGAATGGTATTTAGAAGGTTGAGTTCATGGGAAATGAAGTGCAGTGCAAAATATTTCACCTGAAAGCCAATTAAACACGAGTTCTAATTACGTAAATAACTAGCAGTTTATAATTAAATTGGGACATTAATACCACATCAAAAATATATTATAAAACAGTATCAATTTCCTAACCTAATTATGTTTCTGACTTACTATAAATATATGTGGACTTAGAGCACAGCATAAAGCACAACATAAGCATAAAATATTGCATATAAATTTCATCATTAATTTGCGAGACAATTCTTACTAAATAGAATTGAAGTGACTGACGCTGCCATGAGAAATATTAATCATTGTTTCACCAAATGTGTTTTATTGAATTATTGGCAGAGTTTAAGAGATAGGTTCATTACTATGACCTTGAAATTACGCAGAGGTCTATGCACTGGAACACAGAGTGCAATGGCCATCTAAAAATTTCAAGCTCATTCAAGTCATTCGCCCACCCACTCACTCGCTCACTGACACATTCTGGGGAAAATTTTGACAAACTTGTCATGGGATATACTAGAAAATAAAAGCAATATTAATTACATAAACATTTTTCCCATATCGGAGCCGAGAATATAGTGAATTTCCCAAGTATGCTCATTAAAATAAGTGAGCTTTCATGAAAGAAAAGATTTGATTTTGATTTAATTTTTTTATTTCACAAGAGCATTCAATATGATTATACAATATTTAAAATAATTGGTCTAAAATAAACCATTTTCTATGTTTCTTTGATTAAATTTTGCAAAATCCTTGCGTGCCAATATGCCATAATAAATTATGCCTTCTCATTATGCCATACTAAGTGTTTTCAAAAAGAAACCCAAAATACAACTAACTAACTATACAATTTATGCTTCGCTCGGAACCTGTTGAAAAAATGTAGATTTATGAAAAATCATAGAAGTTGTTTTAATCACGCTTCGGTGTATTGTTTGGTATTTTTTTTTTTTTTTTTTTTTTTTTTTTTTTTGACAAATTGGAGCAACATGTCATGGTAAGCAACTGTCTGAGCAATCAAACGCACCATGCTCACAAACCTGCACGTCTCCTACACCCTGAAAGACACGGGCAGGTTTATGCAAATACACAAACGAGAGTTGATCAGGCGGATAAACAAGTAGACAAGTAAAAGGGTGGACGGTCTAACAAACTTGCCAGGAAATTTCATATAAACACACATTTTCGATTCATGGACCCGAACAAACGAACGAATGTGAGCTACGAGTATTGTATAACGAGTATATTGGTAACCAAACGAGCGAGTCAAAAAGTGGACAATGATTGACCACGGGAACAAACGAGTAGACAATAGAGAGTAGAAGAATTTTGCCATTTGCATTTTTTAAATACGTTTATGGCAAGATAAAAAAAGATTAAATCAGAAAGCACGCCACTGAACAGAGAAAACAAAAATTGAAAAGTAGGTATTCACTCGAGCCGGTGTAAGTGAACGAGTAAATGAAAATTCGATTTGGCAGTAAAGTAGAATAAATTATTGTCAATAAATAAAACCCAACGAAGCAGGCCCAAATCAATTGCATTACTTGGTGATAGGTTGCAATTAGGTAACCAAACACATACAAATATATTATAATTTGATACAAAATATCTGAACAAATATTGAACATTGTCGTTTTAATTAAGAAAAACCCAACAATGATTTGTGGAAATTATTTTGAATTAATTGAAACGGACAACGAAATGGGCAAAGAATTATATAACAAAATTTTTATTGGCCACCAACACGCCAAAATATAACGGCAAAAAGAAAAAAATAACAAACGAAGAATTAATCAAAAACAATATAAGTTTCGTCCTCAAGCTAAAGCGAGTAATAAAAAAAGAAAAATAACCAAATGTAATTTGAGAGATGTGAAAGTGAAAGGATATGAGAAAGGCGTAGCCATACAAAAAATATAACAATAAAAATTATGACGGCAACGAGACCATTTGCCCACAACAATAAATAGTAATAGGCGCATATAGTAATTGGCTGTAAAAGCAACTGTAACAAAATAGCCAGCCAATTGGTCAAATTCGCTTTAAAACGGAATAAGGAAAGATTATAATGTCATAATCTCTCATGATCATGATCTATAATAATTTTTATTTTTTAAAAAGATACCTTTAAGTTGTTTACTTAAGATTAAATTCTAATTGCAATTACAATAACATTTACAACATTGGTCGCAGTCTCCATAGAAAGTTACGATTTTGGCATAATCTATTTTCTTTATTTTTCGGTGAAATTTTACAATTTTGTTATAAGAGCTTATGTCGACTTTTTTGTGAGGGTAGCTCAATGTATTGTCGGTATCATTATGTCAAAAATTTCAGCAAAAAAGCATTTCAGTGATCAATATTATTATTATTAGAACAATGTTATTGTTATTATTAATAGTATTATTTTCATATTCTTTTTAATTTCATTTTAATAATATTATTTTCATTTTTTGATGGTAATTGATGGTAGTTGTTCAGCCTTCAAAAAAGAGCTTATTTCCTTCTCAGAAAAAATAGCACTAGTTGGAGCTTCAAGCTCTATATAATCTAAAGGATATCTTCCAACAAATAAAGGGAAATGTAATATTAAATAACGCTGGCCACTGATTACTAAGATAAAAGTATACGTTTACTTTACGGGTGTAAGGTGTGGAGGTATAACCTGCGCCCAGGCTGAAGTTAACGATCTTACTTGTTTTCTATTACTACTTGTTATATACTTGTTATACTTATTATATCTGCGTTGGGTTGTTGGTCATAACCAACTTCTTCTTTATATTCGTCCAAAAAATATTAGAAAATTCTTTCAATTCATCTGTTTTATTTTTGTTTAATTTTTCCCCCCACAATTTTTCACTTTTTTTAGTTATTTCCAACCCTTTAATCTACTTGAAAATAGTTAAAATAGTTATTGTGAATAATAAAATACTTATTCACTCTATGAAAAGATTTTTTGGTACCTCCAAAAATGCACTCTTTATTCAGTCGTTTATATTTTTGTTCATACGACAATGTTTACATTCGGTTTGAAAAAACAGATTATTGCATACAATTTAGATTTTTTGACATTTTATGAAGTGCGTTGCAAAAACTACAATTTTCAAATACCGTTGAACTTTTTCGTGTGTTTGTGATTATTCCGGAAAAACTTGTTCTTAAAGAATTGATCAATTGAGTATTAACATAAATTTAGTTAAAAGTGACAAAAAGTGCCTCACCCACTTTCAGTTGTCGTTCAAGCCAATATCGAGTAAATTTTTTATTAATTTTTCGTAATATTATTATCCGTTTTCTTCAATACTAAATTATATTCGTCTTTTCTTCGATGAATGGATAGAATAAAAGATTAAGTCCAATTTTCACAATTTTTGGTACATATTTTTTATATTGTTTCAATTAAAGGGATATTGACACAAATTCGTAATGATTTCTTCTTGTTATAGATTGTGAGCTCAAATTAGACTGACTGGTGTAATGCATCACATAATTAACTTTAATTTGAACTTAATTTAAATATAATCTATTAAAATTAATTTAAACTCAAATTCCGATTGACTATTTCTAATCATTAATAAGTACAAATTTAGCAATAAATGCATTCTAGTTTAGAAATTTTATTTAAACATAATCATAACAATATGATAAAATAGTTTTATATATTATAAATTAAAATTTATTGTGCGCAAATTTAATACATATAAAGCGGAATTACTGTGTAATACTGGTCAAAACACCACCATCAAGTTTTAACCCAATTATTTCGAAGGAAAAAACTGAAGGAAGTAAATAATACTGAATAAAATACTGATAAAAAATTTGATGTAAATAATACTGAAAAAAATCCTGATAAAAGGTGATAAAAGGTGATAAAAAATCCTGATTGAAGGTATAAATATAAAAACAAATATAAAATATTTATATAAATTTATATAAATATAAATATAAATATCAATAAATATTGAAATGATTCCATCATATAAATTGAACAATGTATCGGAGAAAACCATTCTTCATAGAAGAAGATTAGGAAAAACAAGAAGTTCTGAATACTTAATACTTTCAAAATAAAAAATCAAAATCAGATTAATTGAAAAAACCGTGTTACGGCACAATTTCATTACTAATTTAAAAATAAACTGATGACCATATTGAAAGAATTTCTCATTCAAACAAAAGATCATCGCAACTACTACTGATAAAACCCATTGATTGGATGACACTGATTTTACATAAAATAAACGAAGTATTAATTATTAATTTTCAACAATTTTAATTTATTATTTTCCTCACAAAAAACTCAGAAACCACAACCGCTTAATGGTCTTTAAAAAATGTTTAATGGTCAGAGACGCGTGTATCAAAATATTTACGTACACTAGCATTTCAAAAATAATTTATTAATTCGAATTTATTTACTGACCGCAATAATAAAAGCGATGAACCCACGGAGGGGTTCTTTCGGAGAGGTAAAATTATACGAATGAATCATAATGAATGCATGTTTATTGATATTGCTTTGCTTTGGCTTCTTCTTTAGGTGTTAAATTGGTTCTATTTATTTAAGAATAATTTATTTAACAATAATGCGTGTCATATAAATGAACTTTCAGGAATTCAACTTTCAGGAATTGAATACTCCTAAATAATGGCATTGCAATTTAATTTTGCATTCGAATAACATCACTATAATCAATTGGTGCAAATATTCGCTTTAATAATAATGTTTAAAACGCTAACGAGTTATTTTTTTATCTTTTTAAGGGATCAATCTATTAATTATGGCCTTATCCAAAAGGGGCGAATGTTCCGCTAGCGAGCGCTTGAGAATGTTTTAATGTTTCAATAATGCAATATATTCTAAATGATATTACATACCCATTATAGATCAGATAAATTTAGATGATAAATTTATTATTAATTAGATGATAATAAGTAGTATTATTTTAATTTTTTATGATTGAACTACGAAATTCTTTTGTAAATTTTTAATTAATTTATCATATAAGTATTTGATTTTTCTAGGATAAACGTTAGATTGGATATTTTAATTAGAATATTTAGATAAGAACATTTCTAAATGGATAAACCTTATTAGAGAAAAATTTTATTTATTTTTTAATTTCGTTAACCAAATAAGTTTTGAAAAGAAATCCAAAGCCAAAAGTTCGTAAATGAGTTGTTTGTAAGATACCTAATAATTTCTATAAGAATGAAAAGAATTTATTCTCTATGAAAATATTCAATTCATTATTTTCGTTGCGTTTAAACTTATTAACTTTTTTAGAAATAAAGGCATTTATCATTTGTGAAAAAAGCTGCTAACGTATGCAGAAATATTTCCTTTGTTAGTTTACCAAACTATTTTAATTGTCTGTACTGTTGGCATTTTTAACCACCAGTCATGGTTATCTTGTTTGTGACTTTGTTTCATGAACAGTAGAAACGAATTTATTTTATCTAAAAATTCATGGCTTTTGTTGGCACGTGGCCAAGCTGTTGATGTTATTGCTATTATTTGTCGCTCGTTCCTTAGTTCAAAGGGGCCGAAGTACTTTGACTTGCAGGGATAAATGAGTCTTTATTCAAAATATTCAAAAATATTGCCCAATATACTGAAAAATATGTATTTAGGTTAATTTTAAAAAATGTCTAAGTAAATTTTAAAGCAATTATTTTCATTTTGTCTTTTGACAATATTAAATTGCGCTCTTATTTCGTATTTAGTGAGGAAATCAGGTGAAGAATATATGCGAGAAAATATTTTCAAATATTTTACAAATAAATTTTTTACAAAAAATTAACTAAACATTTTTAAACCTTCAAAAAAAATTAATCAAATCACTTTGGCGGCTAATTTACCTAAAAAACAGTAACTTTTTGTTGATGCATTGCCATCTCGTTAACCTCGTGTGCGATGGGGTCGTGTCAAATATGGCAATTATGCTTATTCGCGTATCCGTTCATCGAAAAATGTATCTCACCTTTGATGATATTTTAGCCCAAGTTAGATTCTCTTCCAAGCTCACCGAGGTTCATTCAGCAAACAAACGGCATTGCCGATGGTCATTAACTTTCATCACACAATTAACAATAAACATAAGACTAAATAGACGCCACCAAAACAACATTCCCGCTACAGACTACAATTATCGAACCGCTCCAACTGAAAATCCTTTATAAACCTTTTATGCGCTATGAGTATATACTTCGATATAGACAAAATCATACTTAAATAAACAAATTAAAAATAAACCCAACCAAACCATTTCTATACAATTAAATAATAAAATTACATAAATTTCTTAACATGAAAAATATGTGCTCATGACATTTTCTTATAATACGAAACGAATTGAAAAGTTTAATTTATTAAAGGAAGAAACAACAAGAGCACGCCCGAAATATGAACAATAACAAAAATAAAAATACATAGAAATCGCAAATACAGAAACAAATTAAGCAAGTTTAAATCAGGTAAGAAAATGCTAGTATGAGTGAGTGGGTAAGCAGAAGAAATAATTATGCTACGTTGGTTGATTATTTTGTTATAATTTATCAAAACTGTTACGAAAGAGTAATGAGCGGAAAGACTTAAGAAACAAACTTCACGACGATTTGTTACAATCGCTTTTATGGAGTTATAATTCATTAAAGAAATGTCGATTTTTCTCTTAGAAGTGTGAATTCCTTATTGATTTATCAGATCGAAATCAGATTCATCCTACGGCAGTCTATCGTCGTTTTCTCTTCTTTTAATTTTCCAACGACTTACATTTTATTGCCACGACTACTTTTATTATCAATCAATGGTATCCGAGGAAGTCGTTAGCATATCGATACGCAAAAGAATAAAGACTACAATAAATATAAAGATAAGGAATTAATTAATTATTTGTTGAAATTCGTGCATTACCTGAATGATTTTGATAAAATCCAATAACGATAACGTTGAAAAATAATTAGCAAAATATAAACTTATCTGCAAACGTATTGCATAGAGACAGACCAAACAGAAGGCTGCATGTATTTATATTGATACAGCAAAAACAATACCAATCATAGTCACAACAGCAACAAAAACAAAACATTAACAACCGTAACCGCAATGCCAAAAATGGTAACGACCATCAGAAGCAAAATCATTGGGCAGTACCAATCAAAATATAAATGAGCGGCAGCGATAAAGAGTCTACAACAGAAAGCTTTCCGATAGTAGATCTCATTCAGCACTCATCTATTATTCGACAGATGTAAATGAACAACAACAACAATAGTAATCACAGTCAAAGTAACAACAATGAAAGCTATCAACACACGCCAATGAAAGTGAGAGAGATTGATGAAGTGAAGCAGACATGATATTGTTATATGATATTATTGATAAAATTGCAACAAAACCAACAAGAACAAGAAAGTGCAACAGCAACATCAAAGCGAGCAACGAAATAAACTACAAAAACAGAAGCAATAATGAAAATTCGTAACGATAATAATAATAACCAAATGTATTGCAATGCAAATGAGACTAAACATTGAAAAAAACAACAAAATACGCAACAACAATAAAAACAACAAAAATCCCAACAATAACAACGTAATAAAGTAATAACGATCAAAAGCAAAAATGTTGACTTTGCAAGAAAGAATTAAATTATAAAAGCGAACGAAGGAAATGTGACAATAATCAAAATGTAATTGAAATGCAAAACCACGACGATCGTAACTGCAAAAACCGCCTGACAACTGAACAGCAACAACAACAACAGATACTAGCACTACCACGACAGCAAAAAGAACGACAAATTTGAACAGGATTTCAAAAAGCAAGTTTTGCAAATACTTTACAACTTTTCTGGGATTTTGTTGGCTACGAATTAAAAAGCTTTAATCTGAATTAACAAAGACAAGATTATCTTACACAAAATTATTTCCTTGAAAAATCAAGATGATCGGCGATTTGTTACAAAATACTAGAGAAAAAATACCTAGGATACGCTTGGTCTCAACAGGAAGCATCCTCGTATGATCGATTACCAAAAGTAATCAAATATTTTGGAGTTCAAAACTGGCATCGGAGGGACACAGAGAAGATAGGGACCAATTCATCGTTTCACAACAATCAATTGTAATTGCTGTTTGGTCTCACTTGCGTCGGATTGAACAGGCGTGAAATCGTTTTAATCGACAAAAGCTTTTAATCGTTTCTCGCACACTTAGGACCCAATCGATCTACCGAGAAAGAGTTTAAATTAATTAAAATTGATTTCTAAATTAATTTCAAAATTATTTTAGCGTCTGTCTATTGCTGTCATTGTTATCGTCGCTTGCAAGCTGATTGGAACAAAACCCAATATTCGAAAAAAAATTCAAAATTTGTTATTTTTATTTTACAAACTTGCTACTGCAATACACACGCAAACAATACTTGCACAATCATGATTGGTTCGATTATTGATTTTATTTTATTTAAATTTTAACAAAAGTTTTGCAATAACGTACGTGTGTACGTATCGCCATTTGTCTTTAATTGAAATTAAAAAAACAACAAAATCAAAACACTAAAATATCAAAAACAAATATAGAAGAAAAGCAAAAAGCGAAATCGCAAATATTTACCAAAAAAAAACAAAAAATTATAATAAAAAACAGAACAGTCTAAACCAACAAACGAAACGGAATTTAATTAGAAACAAGAAGTAAAAAAAATTTTGAAACAGATCCAATCAAATCTAGTTTTCATGTTATTTTAGCCGAAATTGAAACTCGCTCATTTTTTTTGTGAAGTGGCGTGCATTCAAGTATTTGGATACTGACGTGCGTTTGTCATGCATTTATGGTGTTGCCCACTCTCGCGTGATTATTACGATTGTTATTGTTGTTGTTGTTGTTGTTGTTGTTGGTGTTGTGGTGGTTTTCCTTGTTGGTGTGGCTCAAAATTTGTTGCTACTTATTTTTGTTTTTACTCTTGATTTTGCTTTTGCTCTAATTGTTGTTTAAATGTGTGTCCACTTTTTGCGATTTCATTATGGCATGTGCGGTTTCGCCGCGACGCGATGCAATACAACTTCTACTGTCGCGTTAATTGAACGTATAACGTTGTTCAATTAATGACAGTGACAGAAATGCTGTCACAATGTATTGAGATCAAATACGTATCAAAAGAATAAAATTATATTTGAATGAAAGTGAAATAAATTTCAAAATCAAGTTAAAAGTTTCTGTTATGACAAATGGATTAGAATATTTTATAAAAATAATGCTCTCTCAGAGAGAATGAAGACGTGCGAAGAAAACAAAAGGCAAAAACAAGCTCCTAAATGCTGTAAACGCTGCTCGCTCTCGGTTAATATAGAACTTACCGTTCTTTCTCTCCGCAATGATATAAATTGCCAGAGTGAAACACTCTCTCCCATTCTCAAGTGATCTTTTCTTTTTTTCTTTTTTAAAATTACATGAATTTTTTATGTAGTTGAACTTGATTCAAGGTTACCGCCAACGCAAAAACACTTTCCATCATCACGAAATGTTAACAGACCACACAACAACAGTTATTATAGCATTTTTGTGACCTAATGCCGACGTAGCCGGATTAACTCAAAAGATAAAATAAAATAACAAACCGACGAATGAAAAATGCAAAGCGTTCAAAAAGAAATTCATAGAGATGAATAGGAAAGCATTAACTAACAACAGCAACATATGCGAACACACACACACACACCAAGTTCAAAAGAAGTGAAAAGAAGTGTAAATGAGAAAGGAAAAGGCGGAAAGGAACAATGAAATATTTTTTCAAAGGAAGGAAGCAATTATTTTATTCCTCTTTGATTCATTTTTTCTATTGATTCTTTATCAAGTTCCTTTCAAGCGTAAAACCATTTGCCGTTTACTTGCTAGCTATTTTAAAGAAAATTAAATTATTTTAATAATTTATAGATTTTAATAGTTTATTTAAATTATTTATTTGCATGTAAAAAATAATCTCTCATAATTCTGTTTGTTTTAAAACGTACATTTTCTTTAAAAATTTTGTTTTGATAACAAATTTCGTATTGATTCATTATTAATTAATATTATCACCAACTTCCTTTACCACAAAGACCACTCATTGATCCTAAGAAAACCTTTTACATTACTTAATTTTTTATATTTTCTAATGCCATGAAAATATGTTAGTTTTTCCACGCAATGCTTCAAATATTATATGTTCGAAAAACAAAAATTATACATATGATCACTATAGAAATCAATAACAATCTTTCAAAACTAAATATTTTTCTCATTTGTTTAAATTTTTTTTTCTTGAGGAATTTTTAGTCAATTATTTGCCAAAAGCAATGTATCTAAAAACACGCCTGATAATTGAGGCGTGCGCTGAAAAATATTAAAAATAAAGAAAAGATTAAAATAAAATCTTATCAAGATGGACGACGACTTTAGTTTGAGCATTGCTTAATGCCCACGTTTCTATAATTATTAAATACTGAATGCATTTTTAAGACAAACTTTTTCATAATTAATAAAAATAAAACTTTTTATTAAAGTCAAGTGATGAATATAAATTTTTTTGGGAAAGATGTCATAAATTCGTAATGATATAATTGATATCATTTGAAAAAAAGAATGACGACGTAAAATACAATTTAACAAAATTGTTGAAATTTTGCCGATTTCAAAAAAAAATTAATACAAATTTCATAAAATTATGTATTTAATAAATTTTCGCATTTGCTAAATTTTATTAATATATTTTTAAAAGCCACAAACTGTTTTTGTTCTTAATTTTTATTATTATAAACAGGTTTTATTGTAAAAATTTTAGTTTAATCTTTCTTCACAAGATTTAGAATAATTTAAGTCGTTTATCCAGTCGTTTATTTCATTAAAATACTGTAATACTTTTTAAATCAAAGTTTTAATTACTTAAATTTTGCTTGATAATTTTTTCATTATTTCTTTTGTTACAATTTAATAAATTCCCTTGAAATTTTATTTTCGAATTGAATTTTAATTTAGTTTAATTTTTTTATTTTAGTATTAAATTTTCTAAATTTTCTAATCTCCCACACAAATGTTTTCCAAAATTTCTTGTATTTCTGTATATACATTAATTAATTTGAGGTGGTTTAATTTATCAATGTTTTGCACGCTAAATTTTTAAAAACCTTTGTCAAAGTAGAACCTCACATCCATTTATTTAATTTAAGTAAAATTTTAAGTAATATTACTCACATTAGAATATGTAAATATTATTTTGGAATTTTAAATTGTATTTTTAAATAGTTTAATACCGTTTATAGAAATTTTCAAAAAAATTTTCAAAGAAAATCAATATTTCCAAAAATTTTTTCCAAAAATAGAAATCAATATTTCCAAAATTTTTTTTAATTTTAAAAACTCAATTAATTTATGTTAAAATTAAAAGCTTTTGATATATTAAATTAAATTTATATATATTTAAATTTATATATATTCACACATTAAATTTATATATATTCCGCACTTTGAATTAATTGCATTTTTAATTAATTTAATTTTATTGATTGGGTTTATAAATATTTTAAACTTCAGTTTTTAAAAATTATGCTAAATTTAATTGATTTTATTAATCTATTTGAATTATTATCTTATTCAGTTTGGTAAGGTACAATAAAACCTTTGAAATAATATCAGTTTAACTTGAGATTATACATCTTTCAATTTTCCTCGCATAAATGCATTTTAATGCATATAATAATAATTATTAAATTATTCAATACTTCTTAATTTATACCTTTGAAATGCTTTTCAATTAATTTTCAAACATTTCAGTACTCCTTACATAAATTTGTTAGAATTTTTCAAATTTCTCGTATAATTTAATTTAATTAATTTCGCTTTATTTCATAAATTTTTATTGGTATTTAATTGAACCATATTTTTGATTTCAATTTCAAGTTATGTTACATTTTCTGCTGGCCCGCACCCCTTCTAATCCCTCTAGTCGTATTCGTTGATTAAATTGCTGTTTACTGTAATATTTATACGAACCTTCTGTCCATGACGAAGAGTGTTGATTGACGAATTCATTAGTGTTTCCATCGTCGTGATCTTTGATATAACAGCACTCAGGCATAACTTACACACAGATATTTCGTTATTTATGCTCCGCGCGATCGTTTCTAAAGTCTTTTATATATTATTGTTATTGTGGCCTTTGGAAGCAACGATTACTATGCAATTCGTTTCTTTTTTCACATTCGACGTGCTATTTGCTAACCAACGTCATTCGTTAAAGTTTAGTGAAAAAAAATTACAAGGGAAATAAATTAATACTAAGTGAATACTTCACATAAAGTTTTACAAAATTGTGTGTATTTCTTCTAAAGAATTTTAATTAGAGAATGAATTAAGTTTGAAGTCATGTTGTTGTGTTGCATTTTGCTTGAATATATTTCTTACCAAGCAACATAAGGTTTATTTATTAAAATTGTTATCATTAATTTAGAATAGAATTTTAATTGGTTTAAACACATATTAATTTTTAATTATTCCTGAGGCACATTAGTCTTAAATGTATGTATCTATATTCCTCCGCCACGGAAACCTAAGTACCGTAAAATAATTTAAAAATTCAGTGTCGAAAATATACGATATAATTGTGTCGAAAAGATACGATTTAATTGTGTCCGTGTGTGTATGTACATATATGAGTGTGTGCGCTAGACTTCAGAGTACCGCGCTTTTCGTGCGGAGTCCACTTAAAAATTTTCATAATCTCAAAAAATTCGCATTTCCCGCCTTAATTAAATCCTTCTGCTTTTATTTTTCTAAAAGGAAATATAATTTCAATTCGGTTAATATCTTCAGAAAACGAATAAAATATTAAATTTCTTGGTACGGCGTTAGTAAATCGACACTATTTGCGTGAAAAAGCTGGAACCTATACTGCGATCAAACATATAATTATAAAATTCATCATGATCATTATCATCATCGTTGTCACCATGACTATTGCAGCGATTACTACTACTGAGAAATATTGTTTCTAGGTTTTAATGGTAACTGTTGTTGTTGTTGTTGTGACCGTTTTTTGTTTTTTTTAACTAAAACTCACTCCACTTGTCATGCTCTAATTTTCATTCCCATGACACGACGCTGCTGATGATAAACGACACTTGAATGGTTTAACAACGATGGAGAATTCTTTCATAGTTTGGTTGTTTGTCGGTCGTGTGGCACGAGAAGAACTAAGAAAGAAATCAAAAGGAAAAGATAAAACGCCGGTATAACAAGCAGCAACATTTTAATAATGCTTCAAGCAATAACCAAAGAGTAATATGTGTCGTTTTCCATTCCAACTTACTAGCAAAAAAAAAACCGCTCAAATAACAAAAGTGCAACGAAGCAATACATTAATCGTTGGCAATGTTGTTGATGTTGTTGTTTTCGTTCTTTCTTGGTGTTATTTTTTGTGCCAAATGTTGCAAATCAATATAATGCAATGAAATATATAAAATATTCTTCAAAGAAAACGAACACAAACACAATTAGACACTTTGGAACCTAGAAAGACAAGAAAAGAGAGATATAGAGACCGCACTTAGATTTTAAAAAAATTGTGAGACCAATGTTAAAAAAACAATTTAACTACTTAAAAATTAATATTTTACTAACTATTATTCCATCTCTTTTTAATTTTCGTTTTTCAATTCTTAGTTTTGGAGTAACAGATTTAATGTATTTGATGTTTTAATACTCAATGAAATAAAAAAGTAAATTTCCTACTAAATTTGTTAGCGCAATAAATAGATTAATAGTTGATTAGATTAGACTAGATTAATAATTAGCAAAAAATCCTTATACTAGATTAATAATTCACAAAACACTAAATGCAATACAAAGATGGTCTTTGACGAGATAAAGAATCGAATATTACAAAGTCCGTCGACAAAAGACGAAAGACATTACGATCACATTTAGCGCGTTTACCGAAAGCCCTCACGTAAGAAACCCTCCTTGTCTAAAGTTTACAAAATCTCTTGAGATCTAACCTCGTAAGGAAATAACCAAAAACAGTTTGAATAAAATTAACAGGTGCAATTTTTGCAAAAGAACCGAAATAAATCGACAAAATAAATTCAACAGAAGAATGCAATAAAAATTGAACAACAAATACGATAAAAATGAAGACATTTTTCAAAGAAGAATCAAAGGCAGAACTAACTAAATTAAACGATTGATAAAAGCAGAAAAAAATGAGAATGTAAAAGACACAAAAATAATGTAAACAAATCAAATGCAATGCTTTATTGTTTTTGTTAACCTTCATGGGATTAGATGGAATGCTGTTGATGACATTTTGGATAAGGTCAACTTCGTAAAATGTTGCCTGCCAAACAAGCTGCCAATAAAATAGCACAAACAAACAACAGCAACAATAGTAATAGCTGCAGATCAACAAAAGCACAACATCAACTGTGGGGCAGCACCAGCAGCACAAGCTTCTTCAGAGCATCATCTTCAAAAAGAAGAAAATGCAGACGAAATAAAATTGTACTAAAAACCATTAAAAGTTCAAAACATTAGACATTTTCCAAGAATATATACCAAAAGCATATAAGAATAAAGGACAACAACAACAACAACAGCCACAGTTGCAACAAGAAGTCACAATCACAAATGGCCAAAAACGATTTGGACTACCCGTGAATGCACGTAGGAATAACGAACAATTAAATAACAGAAACCCAACAACAATAAACTGAATAATGTCTAAGAAATCTTTTAAAACAAAAATATATTAAATGATAATAAAAGTAATGTCATAAACAGCAGAAGCTATTTCGTTATCTTCGCCAATGATTGGTTTCAAACAATCGTTTCTTTCTTAAATTTTACCCGCTAAAATTCATACAATTATAATTATAATAACGCATAGTATTTTACTAATAACAATTTTATTAATAATTAATTTTAATTAAGGCCAATGGCTAACAGTGTTTCGACTCCCTACGGGACTTCCCAATGTTCAGGTCCTTAGAAGACAAATTACTCTTTTAATTATTTTACTATCTTAATTTTGGTCTGGGCTGACGTAGTGAAATAATTAATATCGAAACCGAAAATAAAATTTTAACCAATTTTGAAATCATCTGTGCATTTAAATTTTTCTTAGTGCACCGTTAAAAAATTGTATCGCCTTCGAAACATCCGGCTAAAATTATCATCCATTCAAAAATTACAGACTCAGGGCCATAAATCTGTAAATGAAATATATTTCCGTTCAATTTCCATAAAGTAACAAACTTAGAATAAGTTTGCGACTTCAAAGTTAGTTTCCTTCAGAATGCAATAGAGCTATCATAGAAACTTAATTTTGGCTCATAATTTGGCTCATGTTTATATTTTCTTCAGGCATCAGGCATTTTTTTAAATCAATTAAAAATTTAAATTTGCAAATTATAACGAAAAAATAATGTTTAAAATTCTACGCAAATTGCACAAACACAATGATTTCCATTTTTCCCATTGTGATAGAGTCTGCAATTGTTTCATATTCCGAATCATGCATTATAAACAATGAAATCGAATCAAAACTTGCACTTTCGTTTTTGTTTCGTCAATACGTTTCTCGTATCTACCCAGAAAAAAATTCTGCACAATCTTTGGAATTTTTTAAATCAACCCGAAACAGGTTTACTTACGAAAAATACTAGAGTCCAACCTGCCTAGGGAGATTTAGCCCGAATTATTCAAATTAATTAATTTTTCTTCTTCTCCACTTTTTCTTCAGTCAACTTCATTTACTTTTCAATTTCATTTACGTCATATATTTACAAATCAATTTTTGCACGCCGTCAAAATGAGGAGAATAGTCGAACGTCACCAATTAGTTTTTGATTGATTGACACGATTAGTTTTTGATTTATACAATAATAAAAAATTCCTAAACATCAAAAATGTACTAAACCTATATTTTGAAATTATTTATATAAAATAATTTTCATTACTATATTTATTATAATTGATCATTATTACTAAAATGTATTAGATTCTCCACATTTCATCTCTCGCATTTCACCAATATTCATTTATTCGAATCAATATTGTTATTATACTGAAAATTTTTATTTATTTTATTTCAATACTGCAATTTTTTAGACTTTATTCATTAATATTTTAACTTTAATTGAAGTCAATAAACTTATAATAAAATCGCATTTTGCTCTCTTTCCGGTTTGGTCATTATTTGCCGAAAAGATCAAACCGTAAGCTCATCTTTTGTATCGTTTCAAGATCTTTTGAAAAAAACTGTTGCAAAAATCCTCTTAAAAACAATATAATTCCTTTTTAAAAACCAGTAAAAAATGCATAGTCAAAAAAAATTAATCAACATTCATTCGGTAATTGGATCGTTTATAGTATCAATTATGGTAAGCTCTTAAAGCTAGCCGTTTCGCATGTGTCATCTGTTTCGAGTAGCCAACCTTGAGATCGAAGCCGTTTTACTTCTCGTCGATGGTATTAATATTTTTTATTTATTTTCATTCATTTTTTCATTGTAATTGTATTTCTCTCCTTTTATTTTTTTATAATTTTACTGCTCAATCATCATTATAGTCATCACCACAAACACAATCACCGTGTGTGTAATCTCCCTTGCGCGTAAAGGTCAACTGCAGTTTATTTAAATACCGAAGACCATTCAAATCGTTACATTCACTAATTGAGTATAATTTTTTTGAACATACTCGTTAGTCGCGTTCGACATTAATCTTGATTAGAACGATTTTCTGTAAATCGCTCGAAGAATGCAAATGAAAATTTTTCATATAAATATTTTAATATAAAACAAATTTTATTCCCAAAAGGACATAAATTTAATGAAATATTTTGTATCACTGAGGGGGGGAAAACAAATTAATCTCAATTCAGACGCGGTTTTAGTATTCATCTTTTTTATTATTCTTCTACTTTTATCGCTTCTACCATATAGTTATCACCAACACTTATGCCCAACAGCAGCAACAACCAGTCAAACGTTCCTCACGCATCACCAGCTCACGTTCCTTCGGCACTAACGTTAAATCTTCTGCCTCGAATGGCGTTAATTTCGATTGTCCCGAAGAATTCGGTTATTATCCTCATCCTAGTGATTGTACGCAGTATTATGTTTGTGTTTTTGGTGGCGCTCTATTGGAAAGCTGTACCGGTGGCCTAATGTATTCGCATGAGTTGCAAACCTGTGATTGGCCGCGTAACGTCGGTTGTGTCCTGGCAGAGCATGCAGATGCAGCAGAGTCTTCAAATGGTGGCAGTCAAAGGTCTCATCATTCTAATGGTTCTGGGCGTAGCCAGCAGCAACAACAGCAACATCAGCAGCAGCAGCAACAACAAAATTCTCAACTCTCTAGCCGGGTACGTTATGGATCGGCTTTTAGCGGCATATCGCAAGCATCGCAAACAAAAGCGACAATACCACCTCAGTATCATCGGCAACCGCAACAACAAATCACACAGGCGCAAGTGCAAACGATTCCATCGCCTTCCGAAATACGAATTCCATCGAATCCGGTAATATCATCACGTGGTACACCAAAACCGCTAGATTCGCAGGAAGAAATAGCACAGGTAAGTACAAAAATGCCGGCGACCTTTTGTCGCCTAAACCTTTTCTCAATGTTTTATCTCTCTTTCTCTCATACTGTTCTTCCAAACATGGAAAATAACCTTCCATTAATTCCCCACCACCTTGAATCTCCACCGAAAACATCCAACTATTACCTTAACAGCTCTACGCTGACGCTCATGAGACGCTTCCGCCCATTGAAGAGGAAGAAAGCGATCGTCAACAACGCGTTTATCGCGGTCAACCAAGTACTGTCGGTCAAGTCCAACGTGATCGTGATGGTATCATACATCAGGCCAGTATTAATGCAATACCAAACCACGGTAAAATCGGTTCGTACGCCTTCGGACCGCAATATAGGTGAGTCCGACGTTTGCAGAAATTGCAAACTTTTCAATACGGCGCATAATGAATTTTGCTTCTTGCGTAGAATTTCTCACTTTCTTCTTTACTTTCATATCTCTTCCCTCTTGATGCCTTCGAGAATCAAACTTAATAAAACTTTTCAAAATTTCTCTTTCTTAAACTCTAAATCTTTCATAATCAATCATACTTTCAATCATACTTTCATAATCAACTGCACAAACTGCACAAACAACAACTATATCGTTTCGAAAAAAATAGAAATGATCGACCTAACGACCTTGACTACGGACGAGACAAATTTGTTCTTCAATCGTTAAAGACAGCAAAATCAAAGCAAGCGGATAGAAAAATAAAGCATAGACGCTGGAAACGTGATGTACTAGAATATAAATCCAACATATTAGTGGATGGCAGGAATCGGGAAAGGGAGGACGATGGTCACTATGTAATCCGTTTTGCAGAACATACGAATACAGAGAACAAGACAAAAACTAATACAAAGGAATCAATACATGGTGAAAATATAGAAATATCAGTAAAGAAAAATACCGCGGACAACTCAATGAGAGGTACTCAACAACAAACGGATGCAGCAACAGAAACACAACCAAAAACGATAGAAAAAAGAAAAAGTGAAAATATAGCAAGCGCTGCTAAAGAAGATCTAACACCTAACACTACACTTGTTCCGATCCCAAAAGAATATCCATCGGATACCAAAGATATTCACCACAGCGTAGAGTCATCAAAAGAATCATTGGACACACCAGAACGCTCTTTACTCCTAAACAGGGTTCATAACGAACCTCTCTCTGAATCCATCCGAAAACGATTGGAGGATAATCATGATGAAAATTTGATGATAATTCCAGTGACCGAGCTAAACAATAAAATGAGGAATATTACCGAAGATATTGAATTGGACTACCTTGACGGTAATGACAGTGCAGCAGTTGAATCAAACCGATTCTCGCGACAACTTCGTCCAGTGAATTCTCTAGTGAACTCTCGCTCCAGATGGCTACCGTCGGGCATCGGAGATATCAGAGACTATCACGCAAACGACCCAAATGCGTTCTATCCAAGCCTTTCATTTAGTGGTTTCAATCCATATCTGACGCCTCCCACACCAAAACCCAATTTAAATCAATATTATCCTGCTTATCAGCAGTTGCCTTATCAACAGCAACAACAACAAATATCGGACTCATATAAACACAATCCAGCGGGCCTCTACAACGCTCATGAACTTTTATTACCCTCACCGCCAAAACCACCCGCATCCCTAACATCGCCGTCAATAGCTCTCGACTCGGACTTCCATCCAATTGCCGGTAGTTATTTTCCGGAAGATAATACGCGACCTCATTTCTCGAAACAGTCACAATTTCTACCTTTTATAATACAATCGTTAAAGGAATTGAAAGAGCAACGAAAAAAACAGCAGGCCGATAATTTTGCTTACTTTCACTTAGAGAATTTGGCCGGCAGCACCACCCAATCGCCATCGGTGCAATACTATCACCTTAAAAAGCAGAAAACGGCACACTACTCGCAATACAGTACCGTTGGTGGCTTCTACAACAATCAGGTTGATCATCATACAGCTCAGGATGGAGTCACAGCACTTGACTTTAAATCCACACCAGCCTATTCGGGCAGCAAAGAATTGCCACACTATCAGTTTGGTAATACCTTAGACATTTATCCAACAGCACCATCTTACTCCGCTTTATCCACGACCACTGAGAGCAATTACTTTAAATACAATATTCTGGCCAATCAGAAAATGAAGAATTTTTATTCAACAGCAAAAACCCCAGAGTCATATCTCGAAAACCTTTCCACACCCACAACGACAACACTGATCCTTTCCACGCCAGCAACCAATATCAATATTGTTCCCTCTCCCGACCTTACAAAAAATTTGAATCAAATCAATAGCGCAAAGTTTCCCGACTTCTCTCAATTCCCTCTCGGTGTTTCGTATGTCAATGTCTCGTCAACACTTCCTGCCTCTCATGAGGTCATTTCCCACGTGATGACATCGAGCATAGCGCCAAAGCTTAAACCCATTTTCGATACGTTACAAGACATTACCAACGAAACCAATTCGAACCCAGAAGTAGTTGGCTGGCCTGAATTTGTGTCAAACCTAAAAAATTCGGACCGAACGAATCTGAATCCGGCCATGATGGATATCTTAAGATATTTTAAACAAACACGAACGAAAAATGGTAACACATACGGCTGGAATACCACGACTGACCACAGACATCGGCTGAATCAACGACCAATAACAAACTATGACTTTCCTAGTCCAAACGCAAGACCATCGATAAAAGACTTCGCGAATCTTCTTAACAGCATATCAAATCAGTCGCATAAGTCCAATCTAATTAAAACTGCTATCGCTTCAACTACGGCAAACAATAATAATTCGGAATTTAACGATGAAGAAAATGAATATGAATACGAAAATGAAACCGAGAATGAGACGGAATCTGAGTCCGAAGGGAATGATTCGGATGATGAAATACATCCACCAGCTGATATGTCACCATATATGCCAATGTCAGAAACAATGGCACCACCCAGGACACAAATGTATCCGACCCTTGACACGGTAACACCACAAGCCACAACCGTCCGTAGCATCGGTAACTATAAAACGGGACTCTTGGATGCGACTACAATTAAACGTCCTTTCTTGCAAGCCAACAATTACTACCAACATATAAAACCAAATAGTAATGATAACAACAAAAACAACAATAATAACAACAACAATAACGACAACAGTTATAACAATCATCAAAATAATAATCCGACTTTCATAAACACTCCGACTGATACTTATTATGATATTAAGCAACGCTTGCCTCCAGCACAAACTCCGGCAGTATCTGGTACACGCCTAAACTATCCATCGCGACCGACACGTCCATCAGCAATATACACGCCGACCCCAACATTCACAACATCACCAATCACTTCGAGGACGACTACGATGACCGTAACAACAATGACACCGCGCACACATTACACCGTACGCCCTTATCGCAATCGCAATCGCGGTCATCTCAAGTGGAAACAGCAGAATAATAAAATCATTGGAGGTTTGGAAATTCAAACTGGTGGTAAAAATAACAATAACAATAACAAAGACATAATTAACAAAAACGGCAACAATAACAAATTGGACAACAACTACAATTCCAATAAGACGGACTTTAGTTTCCACAGTTTTAAAAAGCAACCCATATCAACAGCATCAGCATCTGCGCTGGGACCGATGCCAAACAAGAACTCGGACTTGGACGGTGGCCACAGGTAGAGTTCGCTTGAATTTTGTGTATTTCCTTTTTTTAATTGTATGTATGTTTGCGCGTGTGTGTGTGTTTCAATTGTCTGTGAGTAATTTGAAGTGATTTGAAAGTTATCAAATTTACTGGCCAATATTTTTTTTTAATTTTAGTGTAATTTGAAAAATTGTATTTTTCTATTGAAATATTTTAACAGAAATTTTTTCCGAAATCTCTTCGATTAATTTTTTTACTATTTTGTTGGTGTTCTCGAAAATATTAAAGAATATTTTTAGCACCACCGTAAACGTAATAATTACATATGTCCTGATTATTTCCTTAGTTATGCACATTAGTGTCCAATGGTATCCAACAGAAAACAATCAATGTTTTGGTCTAGAAAATCTCTCTACTTGCAATTTAGTCTTTTCAATGTTTGCGAGAATTTCAGGATTCAAATAACGGTTTGAAATGCATAAAACAGAAAGCTCGGAAAAATCCAACTTTGGCAAATCTGCCTTCCCCAAATTCACCCGATCAAAATGTGGGAGTAAAAAATCCATCTAGATATAGAAAATTATATCTCTATATTGATAAGTTGTGGCAGATATTTTGAGTAGATTTTGTGCTGCAGTGGTGCGTCTACATTTTAATGTAAGACGTTTTTCGACCTTTTCGTTTCGAACTATGTTAGCTTCAATATTATGTTTCCATATCAAATTGTTATAAAATTCAAAACTGTTATAAATATTGTTATAAACTGTTATAAATAGGGTTATATATACGAAGTTTTTGACAATATTTGACAAACATTTTGTCTTTATTCCCAAAGATAAACCTTCTAATTAATTCTAAACGATTTACATGGTTTTGTGAACATAATTTGTCAGAGTATTTGCAGCACCAGAAAAAAGAAAGGGAGCCTAATGTTATTAAGTCGCATCACTCAAATGTCTGACTTTATCCGATACAGGATATATTTGACGCTTTAAAAATCAATGATACGAAGAGATTTCGTTTCGATATTTGAATGATCCATTGCTTGTTAATTCTTGTTTTATCATAATATCCGAAACATAAACAACACTCTACGTTCCCGACGTGGCAATGTAAGGAGAATGTACCCAAAAATGAAAAATATTTATATATGAACTGATAAAAAAATGTAAATAACTGTGAATATTAAAAAATTTATCATTTACGTTAACTCAACGATTAACCCGAAGCGATTGTACAGATTTGAACCTTTGTAAGAAACGGTGTGACTAATCGGACTAAATGGAACGCACGAAAACTCCAAAATACCTTGAAAAACCAACAATTTTATTAACAGAATTCAATACACATCTCGTAATCGAACTAACCATACCAAAAGATTGCTACGCTATATTACTCCTATCATTCTATCCTCTATTTATCTATATCTTCCTCGGTTTATTCATTTATCTATTTATCTCTTGTAAATATTTTTATAAAAAGAAAAACTAAAATTTTTACTAATAATTAATAAATCATTCCTTTTTGATGCATGAATAAAATTCGAAATTATAATGCATATAATTCCTTAATCGAAATGACGTGAATAATTTATTAGAGTCGAGTCACCGTCGTCATCCTCTTCTTCATCATCATCATCGTCGTCGTCGTCTTCATCATCGCAGTCCAATCATAATATTTTTGCACAGCAACCTCAAAGACCGACAAAAGTTGTCATTGAAACGATACCAAGCAAGCAATTGTCATCGAATATACAGCATCATCATCAAGAACAACAACAACAGCAATCTCATCAACAACGACAACAAAATTCGCAAGCTTCTCAATCGTCTGAACAAAGCTCTTATGACTCGTATTATTCCGTTTATGATGATGATATTGATTTGTATAGAGATGTGGAATATCAGCAGCAACAACAACAACAACAACCACAACAGGCACTGCAGGACCAGCAGCACCATCATGAACAACAGCATCGACAACAACGGCCGCAGCAACATCAAAACCAGCATTTGCCAACGAGAGAGCCACAAGAGTTGGATTATCAGTCACCAAATCAGTTGCACCAACAACAACAACAGCAACAGTATTCGTCACAACAACACCATCAACAAAGCGACCAACAGCAGCATACCATTTATCACACGCTACAACAACAACAGCAGCAGCAACAACATCATCAAGAGCAACAACCGGAGAAATCTCGTTACAATAATCAGCAATCATTAGTTTATAACACAGACGACTATGAGGAGGACTTAATCGGTCAGGTAGGATTATACGCAAATAACTGCTCGGATGCGACTACTTCTAATTACTCGAATAACATTACAGGTAGAACAAGAGAATGTTTATGACAATCCGCAACAATCACGTCCATCCACATCCACAAGGTAAGACTTTATTTCTCTCCTTCTCTCTCTGTCTCGCTCTCTCCTCACGTGTAAACAAAATTGGAGAGGAAAAAAAGAAAATTACAAGAAAACAAAATTCTGTATCGACCATAAAAATTGAATGGTTTGTCTTGTCTGTTCTAACACTTGCATTACAATCAATAACATCATCATCTGCGACTAATGAAAAATATATGTCTTTCTCTATCTATACAAAATTAAATATATATATTTATATAAAGATTATATACATATCCATGTAAACATCGATAATCATACACGTATATATAATATATTCTCTAAATATGCCATAATAGTTTTTACAGAAAAACCCCCAAAACCAAAACCTCATAAAGAATATTCAATAATCATTGTTTTTCTTTGATGATAAGTACAAACTCTCCAAGGAATGCTGCTAATAATAGAAATTATATCGCGCCAATTTTAATTGTGATCACCATTTTTCTTTAAGACACCCTGTATACATTTAAATTTCATAACACTAACACCTCTAGGGATTTAGGTGAGAGTCTTTTCTGAACATCTAAACTAATCGTCCAAAAAATATTTGCCTTTAATATATATTTTGGTCATTACAATACGCTGATATCAAAAGAGTCTTTGACACATCCTACCCGCCCAGGCATATTAACGTTGGTGGAACAAAAATTTCCCACGACGTATTCATTTTTTTCAATGTACAACTATTCGGAATTCATTCGGCACACTCGTTCACTCGTTCATTCGTAAAACATTCGGCACGTTCGTAAATATAACATTTCTTGATAAATTCACCTCGCGTACTCCTTGTTCCTTCAGCATCGATTCTCTATAGTAGCTATAGGTATAGGTTAATAGTCATATGATTCAAACTAAAAGAGATTCAAGTAATTACAAAACTAAAACCTACACTACACTAAAAATGCCAGGAATCAATATCAAAGTCAACATGCTCTAACCAACGACAATCCTCCAATCAACGATGAACGCAACTACTATAGCACTTTAACTACTGAATCGGTAATTGATCACCACCATCGACAATTGATCGAAACCCCTGTAGATTCTTTAACTAATATTGGGAACGATCGTGATCGTGGTAGTATCGATGCTCAGGATGATGGTGAAATGTTATATAGCTACGATGGCTCTGCAGAGTACATTGATAATCCCGTAGTTGATTACTACGCTACCGAGCGTCCAGTATATCGTCAATATTCGCGATACCCAAGTATCGCCAACACGACTACCAACAACCAATTTTCAAAATTTCTTTCGGAATCGGATATATATAATTTTATCGGAGCATCGTACAATATGCGTGATCAAAATAAGGAGGATCTATTTGATCAATACACGCCAAGATCAATAGTGGCGGTAGCAACAACAACAACAACAAGACAACAAACAGCAAGAACGCCGGCAAAGACAACGCCAAAACCAACTTCCAAACCAAAAACAACAATTACAAAAGCACCGCAAACAACAACCATAAGACCGTCAACAATAACTCCTAAGATTACAACAAAACCAATAGCAAAACCAACAAAGCCAGCGACACGAACATCGAAAATACCATTAGCTTCTCAATCGAAAGGCAGAAATGGTGGCAGCATTAATAATTTGGATAAAATTTCAAAAATTCAAAAAAATCAACAACGTACAACGCACAATAAGAAAACGTCCGACTTATTGAAAACTCCACCGAAAACAGCACCACCATCAAGAACAGCATCGACACTAACAACAACAACAACAGCACCCAAATCGTTCAGGTATTTTTTTTTCTGTTGCGCGATCGTAGCTTCAATTTTCACTGCAGGCGAAAAGGAATAGGATTGAAATAGAATTCATTGCAAAGATTTTTTGCTAGATAGAAAACCTTTAGAACTAAGCATTTGAAAGAAAAACTAATTCGCTAAAATAATTTTGCATAAATTAATTAATTTATAATCTCGTTTATTCATTCTTTTGTTTATTCTTATTTTCATTTAAAAGCCAAAAGGAATATCGCTTTATAGATGGCTTTAACAAGAAGCATTTTCTCATGATCTCTCACTTCAATTTTCGATCATACATACATACACACATACACATATGTATTCGCATACATATCCATATGCATAAAAACATCCACGCACGCTTGCTCACGCTCATAATCACGAACTGAAAATTATCAATCGCATCTATCGCGTCTCTACGGACACAGAGGAAAGGATTCATCATTGAAGATTTGCAGAATCATAACTGAATATTATGCTTTTAGTTCAACGAGAATAGTTAACGTCGAGAAATATGAAAGAATCAAGTACTAGATCGTATATTGTCAACCCACTGTACAGACTTATCCTGTACCGACGCTTCCTTAAAGTTCGCAGACATCATCATACATTCATTTTCATAACTAATAAAGACTTGATTAAAAACACAATCGTAATAGGTATATCGTATAGATCGAAATATACAATTATTAATATATTAAATCGTCTCAATTATGGTCACCGAAATGATATGAAACTTTTCTCATTTTCAAAAAGTAATGAAAAGAATTCACCGAAATACTACCAAGTCATTGAGGAGGCAATCCTTAGGGGAGCAAAATTGTTAATAATTGAGAAATATTTTTGTTAATATTATTTTTGCTATTACGATAAAATTGTATATATTCGATTTAACTTATTTGATATCGCTACAAGTTAGATTATCCGAGAATTCCTCAATCTTCCACCGTAAGAGATTTGTAAATAATTTATAAAAAACATACCAATTGAAACCACGATACAATTTAATGGATCATCGTGGTCACGTACTCGGATTAGTAACCACATAAAAATTTAACTAACGATTAAGAACAACAAATCGTAACTTATTATAAATACTGCTAATAAAGGACTAAACTCCAAGAGCGCCAACAATCATCGCCAATACCACGATAAATATTCACCCAAATACTTTTCCACCAAAGACGAAATGTTTACACACATGATTTTTTACAAATTTTTCTTTTACTACGATATTAGTGAATGTTCAAAGAGGTTTCTAATAGATACTTATTTTAAATTGCGATAAAATAATAATAATAATAATAATTATATTTTTTCTCTTTATTTTCTTCTCGAATATTTTATCATGTGCCCATATAATGTGTCCGTCGTGTTCTCACTGCCCTGGCAATTTTTATGACTTACATTTCTAAATGTGCCTTTATTTCTTCTATCTATTTCACCTCATCTCTCTGTCTCTTTCTTTCACCTTCTAATAATTACTCGTTGCCTTGTAATTTCTCTCTCATAAACTCTCTTGCCATTTTAATATTTTTATATTGTATTATATTCCCCACACCATGACCGCTACCAACACCACCTTAACCAATACCACCTTCACCACCGCCACTACATTAACCCTACCCGAATCACATTTCGCAACTGACGCATTCAAGTGCAATTAAAAATAATAATAATAGTAAGAATATTAATAACGATGATGATGATAATGATGACGAAATCGAAGAAATAATTATTAATATTGAAAAAATTGGAAACAACATCACCAAAACGATTTTAAGCAATAAAACTACAAATTCACCACAGTTAGCCCATCATATGTCATCGAATTCTACCACCAATCAGAATAAAACAATTCCACAAATAACATTAACGGCAAATGTGGCTTTCTCCAACAGATCGAAATCTCACGCAAACGAAACCCAATTTAGGTTCAATCAGCAAAAACTACCATCAAATTATGTCTCCTCAACTCCATCACAATCAAAAGCAGTATCCACCACCGCCACAATCTCGTTTTCACCACCCCCATCCTCTAAACCAACTGTCACCACCCCTAAACCAACTACCACCACTACAACTACCACTACTACGACATCAACGGTAGCCCCAACGGTATCAACGTCTTCCACCACCAAACCATTCACACGATCCGCAATTACCCACACTACTACTCCCCAGCCCATAAAAACTAAAGAAACACAAGAGAAACCCTATAGAGGCAAGAATGCTGCTAGCATTGGCGAATATAGTGGAAAAGCGAAGTTGGAAAAATATAATGACAACTGGAGTACCCGCAACGGGTATGGAGAAGTTAAATCCAAAGATACTCAAGGAAAAACTGGTGAACAACAAAAAAGACGCATACAAAACTTTGTTATTTCTGAAATGGAACCGCAAAGTTTTAAGCCATTTGCCGTCAGTTCTACTGAAGAAACGACAACAACGCGAGGACTAGGAAGATCCACAAGTACTACACTGACGCCTACGAGCTCCCCAAATCGCTATCCACGCACAGAGTCATTTCTGGAATCGAGAAATCTGAAATACAGTTTACAAACCGGTGCTAATGGATTTAGTTTAAGGGCACAAACTGAAGATTATTTCGACGCAGAGACTTTGAAGCCCATATACGATCGACGCTTTACGTCAACGGGTAAAACAACAACAACAATAAGAATGCAAAAGGAACAGACCGTAGCGTCGACAATAAATCCAAGATCAACTACAAAAATTCCACCCGCCTATGAAGCAAAAACGACAACAGCAAAACCCCCATCAATAAGCACCACAATTAGTGCCGGCCCTTCTACAACAACTCGTCAATCTTATGTTTCGAGTGTGCCAACTTATAAAATACAATCTGAGGAACGGCTACAGAATTTCGAAGAAGAAATCAGTCCTTACACTTATACACCATCTACGCGACCTTGGCGAGGACGAATAAGACCATTTGTACGACCGCAGGTTGGAGTCGTGTCGCCAGTTTTCGATCATGTGACCACTTCGGGTAGTGAATACTCCGTTCTTACTGCTGAAAAAAATCCTTCTACAACAACAAGAACATTCCCTACCACTACTGTCATTGTTATTTCTACTCCTTTTACTACTACTACTCCTACTACTACTACTGCTGTTGCTACTACTACTACTACTACTACTACTACGGCTAAAATTACGACAATTCCAACAACGCCAACATCACCACTTCCAGCCAGAATTACGACGACGACAGAATCGCCAACCGCTGCGCAAATCTTAACACCTCGAAGCCCAATTGTCAAAGATCTCGTTAGAACTACGGGGAATCCCACAACTAATTTTGTCTCACCCTACAAAAGTCTTGAGAACATTTTACAAGAGAAAGATGAACGATTCCGGGTGAATTCTCTTAGAAGTACAATAAAGCCACGCTATTCAGCGGTATCCACGACCAGCCCTTCACCAATTGGCCACTCAACCAACAAACCTCATAAAGGCTATTTCTTAATAACGCAAGCTCCGCGAAACGCCAGCATAAGTGATGCTATCCTTGCCACTATGACCAATGCGCGTCGCGGTACCCTAAAAGAAGATGATTTACTTAATAGTTTTGCTTTAGTCACTTTACGACCGACCTCCTCGTCACCACCAACAGCTGCAACAACACTTCCAACTATCACAACGCCTTCAATGTCTGAAACGGTTACCACGTCCGTCATTCGTATTGGGTCGAGGAACAATGTGAATTCACCATCGCAGAAATCCGATAATAGTCCCATACGCTCGGATTTGTCACATCCTCGTGGACTTTCACGATATACTGTTAGTACTTTTGGTTCACCCAAGACAGATGAAAGTGGAATTGAATATACGCCTACCACATATTCCCCAAGAGGCCGACAAATTTCAACATCCTCAGAAGCTGTTATAACCAAAACTACAACAATACTACCGACAACACTTAAAGCCAGCACGTATCGACGTAAGATATTGCCACGGGATGATATTAAAATTACCGAGGATGCAGAAAGTAGAATCGCTCCCACTCAGAGAGTTCGTGAAAAATACGAACTATATAAATTGGAACAAAAGGAGCGCGACACGAAATTCACGGCAGGTCAAAAACTATTTAGTCATAAATTAAACGCTGATGGAGCTCCCAATGAAGGTACCCAACGACCGCATGCAGAAGCTTTGATTTCTCCTTCTCCGACTAAAAAATCACAAGATAATGCCATTGACAGTTACAAGCACCCAACTTCGTCCGCGAACTCTCTATCAACCCCATCAACAACAACTTCTACTTCTACAACAACAGACAC
Organism: Physocephala rufipes; assembly: GCA_963966595.1. Lineage (NCBI taxonomy): Eukaryota > Metazoa > Arthropoda > Insecta > Diptera > Conopidae > Physocephala > Physocephala rufipes. The sequence goes on from OZ016502.1 coordinate 28,545,793, forward strand.
ACATCTTGCTGAAACCACTGATTCTTCTGTCAAATATTTATACTCGAACAAATACCGACAACAAACCGCGGAGAGGAATTTAGCCGATAGTCTAAAGAATGCTGGCTATATAACATCAAGCTCGGGAAGATCATCTAAATTTCGTGCCGCAGCTGCGTCGGTACTTGAGCAATTGCAACAAATTTTAGATGGATCAAGTGATGAAAGTGACAGCGAAAGCGGAGACTCGCAATTCGTTAATGATTTAACTGATCGTGAATTGAAGGCGGCAGTTCAGGAACTCAGAAATTTGTATGCAACATCAAAGCCCACAATTTCATCAACAACAGTTCCAAAACTAAGCCGCCCTTTCAGCACTGCAGCGAAATTAACGACGACAACAATGCTATCTTTACCCTCAGCGCCCTCAACTATTCGTCTCTTAAGCAAACGTCTCTCCACTCCTATACCATTCCCTCCGTCTCAAGTAGACGCCGGTAACTCAAAAACAACACCAACACCAACAACGGCATCAAGAGCAGGCGCAAAAGCAACAACAACAACTACAACGACAGCAACATCGCCATCAACAACTTCTGCAACAATGGCACTGAGCACTTCGACCGTGTCATATTTTAGCAAAATCAATTCGACAAATAGCATACCCACCACTACTATTGCCCAACCGATAATCTCACGCGCCACAGTCCCCACTCCCTTCCCCACCAATTCATCAGCACCGTCTAAGGCAAACCCATTGTCGGGAGGCACTAAATTTTCTATTCGCTCTTCCCATCTTTTGCTTCCATCTCCATCAGTTCCTACATCCTCTATTTCTTTCCCATCTACCGTCCAGCGCGCTTCAAGAGTCAATAACGCCATCAAGGCATCGATCGCTGCTGCAGCCTCTGCCGCTGGCAGAACGAAGGCCACCGCTTCTGCATTGTCCTCCTCTTCCTCTCAATCCGCAATTGCTGCTGCTGTCAGATGTTCTGATACCACATCGAATGCTAAGTGCAACGAAATCCCTTCGAGGTATGCCGCCCTGCTTCTGCTCGCGAATGAATAAATTCTTGTAGTAATAACAAAATTTATCGAGGTTTCTGCAGAGTTGGAAAAAGAAAGTAGAATTGTTTCCAAATTCAAATTATTTAAAATAATTGAAAGGATTTTCCTGAATAAATTGATCCAATATTTTTATTTAAGTAATCCTCTATCGGTTTAAAATCGGGTTAATCGATGTACGTTCTTCGGGAAGCAAATCTGACCCGTCGTTGGGCATTGCCTAGCGACATCTTTCCTTTAGAATGATATCGTTTAACCGTGTCAGCAATCGGTCAACGTATAACAAAATATACCCAAAAAACAGTAAAAGACTATTTCTATGATCTCACGCTTTCTTAATTCTGGTTCTAATTTTAGACTGTGATCAAGCCATTCGTTCAGCATCTGTCGGTATGACCGCCACAGAAAAATAACACACACATACTCGCACCAGCAACATCCAGCTAACCACAAGCAATTAAAAAACCGTTTTATTTAATAAAAGTTTCGTTATATAACATTCTGCCGTAAAGTCATGATGAACTGTTTTAAAAGCTTTACATATTGAGGCCATCCATATGGTCTCCTTCCTCATCTTCCATATTTTTCTTTACCTTTCTCATAATTTAGAAATTTTTTTTAAATCTTTCCCGCAAGAATCGGTTATGCTTCATTTGGAGATAAATGTTTCTTTGAAAACGTTTGAAAATGTTTGAAAAATGTTTGAAAAACAACTCGTTTACAACTCTTTCACAACTCTGTTGGAAACTCTCGTAGTGACAATTTCTTTGCTAAATCTTTAACATTAATCATAAAAAGCAGAATCTTAGTAAGCTTTTTTTGGCACTTTTATACCTAAAGCTATCATAATTCTAATGCTCGTCAGTTCAGTTTTTTTTCCTAACTGCTAAAAATAAACACATTTTCATTTTAAAAAAATCGCTGATTTTCAAAATAGAATTGATTTTATAGTGCGATGTACGCTGTTGGTACACACGTAAGAAATGAACAATTTCGCAAAAGTTAGTGTAATTAAATTCAAAGAAATTGCTAGCGTTTGGTGGTGGCGTTGGTAGTGTTGTAGTTTGTTTACAACATATTTTTATCACAATTTATTTTTATATGATCGTTGCACTTACTTCTAAGTCTTAGTTTAGAATAGTTCCGACCTTCCTTCTTGCCTAACTTGTTGATTTATTGTATTTGTTGTTGTTGTAACAATAGCAGTGAGAACTAAGAAAGTTATTATACTGTCCTTCTATTGCTATTAGTATTTAATGTTGTTGTTGTTGCTGTTGCTGTTGTTGCTGCTGCTGTTGCTGCTACTGTTGTTGTTGTTGTTGTTGTTATTGCTATTGTTCCCATCATTATTATGCACTACATTGCAAATTGCACAACTACTTCACCCTCCCATTGTTTCCACATCGGAAGGAACACTATTTAAAAACTTAATTTTTAAAACGTATCTTAAATAAATACTTAAGAGAACATAAGATTAAAGGTTTAAATATTAATTTTTTAAATGAAAAAAATTCAATTTATTTTATAATTTAATTAGTATCAAAATAATATTAGTCTAAAATTAATATTTAAATGTTCCGCAACATTGCATCAATTTCATTCGTTTCACAAACACGTTGAACAAAACATCGATCACTTCTAAAGCTGTTTGTGCGTCAACAGAATGTAAAGAAATTTTAGTTTTTTTAAATGAAGAAAATATTGCTTCACAGTATTTTCAACATTTTATAGAAATTCTTATTTATATTTAAATTATTTATATTTAATTATATTTAAAATTGGCAGAAACCCGAGGCAATTTTTGGAATTGGAATTTTTATAGGAATTTTTATAGGAATATTATTTTGAATATTTTCATTATGTTTCACAGCCTTTCAGGGAAGCAGGGAAGCAGCCAAGCAGGGAAGTTTTCAATTTATTAACATAACGGCATTTTATGGATATATATCCATATATTGCACATAATGCGAAATTTTCTTATGAAAATAATTTTATTATAGACACAAAGCGCTCTCAAATAATTTTTCTAGTCTTTAAACAATCGATTAGATTATTTTATCCCATATGTTTTTAACAATGAACAGCGTACATCGTCATTAAAAGAAAATATCACATATCAGTATGAGAAAACACATACTTGATTTCCTTAAAGAACGTTTAAAACCTTATCTTACTTCTAAATCAAAAATTAACTCTCGTCTTTGAAAATGTGGTGTAAAACAAAAAACAAATGGACAATTAATATTTCGTTAATTAGAATTGTATTTTCACCGTTTTAGTGTTTTGAATACTGTAAAAATTGTGAATTAAAATCACAACCTATTACAATTTGTTCCCTTTTAAATAAATCATTTAATAATTATTGCACAATTAAAACCAAACTAAGTACAATAACAGATAATGTTGAATGCGCCTTCACCACCATTATAAGATATTAATAATCCTTTATTATTAATACAAAATATCTAGAAAATTCAAAAATTCTACAAACGCCCTCCATAAACCTGTACCAGGTCCATTCCTTAAAGGTGAATACTTTTCCTAAACAATATAGTTTCCTACGTATTCCCCTCAACACACAGTAAATATAATTTTAAATATCCCCGATATTCAAAGAGGCAGTAGTGGAAAAAACAACATCTGAATAATAAAATAAAATGATCTAAAATAAAAAATCTTTCCGGTACTTTGAAATAAAACAGTGTTCAAACCATTTCCTTACACACACAATTTTTCATAAATCATCTTAATCTGAAACCTACCGTTAAAGTAATTAAATTTCGTAGAAGACAAAGCATCAAAGAAACAACAGAGGATGACTAACTTTTCTACTTCGCTAAAAACCGTTCCTAATTGTTTAATCATAAAAGAAATTTGCTCATCAAATCAAGTCGTCAAACCTCACCAAAACATCATTAGTGCGTAGCGCCTATCCGCAACCATTCCAGCATTTTGTCAAACATCATAAAAAGAAATATCATTATTCATACCAGAGGACTGCACAAGACATCAGTAAAGAATGAAACTGCTATGCTTTTATGTAGACGCCAGTATTTTCATTTTATTTTCCATCGGACTGTAATTGTTAGAAGTCGTAACTGTGGCAATAATTTCGAATAATTTTCGACAAACATCTATTAGAAAACAAATAGAAACAATTTGGACACCTTTTCGGAAACGTTATCGAGACGAGAAACGTGTTTTGTGCCGTCCTCTGAATTCACACAAATCTTCACACAGTTCAGAATATTGAAATAATTTATAAAAAGATTTTATAAAACTTTTTCGTTCTCACTGCTTAACTCTGCTTTATAGCGGTGCGTTATAGCAAGCATTTCTACTAAACCAGTTTGTAATAATTACTCAAGCTTAACTATTGTTGGTGTTTAATCCTACTAACTAAAAGTTACTCCTACTAATTGAAAATATAAAACACTAAAACATATGAAGGGAATTTGTTGAATGTAATCAATTTGGTTTGGGTTAGAATTTATAGAAAAACGTTTTTATAATTTTTCTTTTTAACAAATCAAACTCGTAGAGTGTTGTTTATGTTTCGTTTTTGCATTAAATAAACCACGATATAATTTAATTATATGTTAAATCCATTATTGTTTTTATTAATTATATTTATTTAATAAAAAAATTAAAATTAAATTTATATTTTTAATATTTTCGTATGGCTATACTACAGAACCAATTCAAATACAAATCGCAATCGAGGAGGAGCTCAGTACAATCTTGCCAATCAAGATCGGGACGTACCATTGGCACCAGTTACCAGCAATAGAGGAACTCATCCTCCGTAAGTATTCACGTCTCTCTCAATCGTTCTGCACGATTCCTCTTCTCATATCTTTTCTATTCGATCCATAATATCATCAAATGTATTTAGCCGCACTCGTCCCACTCTAAAACCATCCGGATCAATTGTTTCCAAGGCTCAGGAATTTGTTGATATCTATAGATATCCACCTAGCCGCCCGGAACCGCTTTATCCTCAACCGACACCCGATAAAACAGCTGCAAAATGTCGCAAGGACGTTTGTCTGCTTCCGGATTGTTATTGCGGTGGAAAGGAAATTCCGGGTAAGTAAAATCATGAATATATCAATTAATTCAGCATTCTTCATTGCCGTTTCGAAAAACACAAACCAACAAAAACCAATCCATACAAACATCTATTTCTTTAATGGGGTTCAAAATTGCCCCCTCAGGCAATTTGGGCACAGAGGAAACACCTCAAATCGTTTTGATCACTTTCGATGATGGCGTCAATGAACTGAATATTGGAATATATGATGAAATTTTTGGTAGCAACAAGACACTAAACAATCCAAATGGTTGTCCAATACGGGCTACCTTCTATGTATCCCATGAATGGACAAATTATGGGATGGTACAAGATTTGTATGCAGATGGACATGAAATGGCATCACATACAGTATCGTAAGTTGAAAAACTGTACAGGAAAACTAAATTGGAAAGGTTTTCTCGACGAAACTATATTCCTTTTAATCGTCTACGCTACTCGTATGGAAGGATCGAATGACTCTTCTTTCTACTCTTTCTGATGCTGGTGTTGTTATTGTTTTTTATATGAACTATTCTTCTTTATCGGGTCTCCCTCTAAAAGCCTCTTTCAATCAAAATCAAAACATTTTGTTAATACTTTTCAATATATATTTTTCCCATTCTCTTTCTCTCTCTCTTTGCTTACATGTTATCTTTATCATCATGGAAATTCTCTAAATGATCGTTTGACACAATCGAAAAAATTGTTATTTCCTCCACTACCATCATTATCATCATCATCATCATCATCGTCATAAATATGCTCGATATGCATGATAAAATGTTATTTTTTCATGTGCCCCAACCAACCAACGTTCATCGTCCAATGCTTTTTACCCTTGCCTCGCTCTTAATCGTCCAGCTGATATGCCCGTTGAAAATGTGCCACAGATTGTTCTATTGACCTTTGACGATTCCGTCAATGATCTCAATAAACAACTGTACATTGATCTCTTCGAAAAGGGGCGTGTCAATCCGAACGGTTGTCCCATAACTGCCACATTCTATGTTTCACACGAGTGGACTGATTATAGCCAAGTACAAAATCTCTACTCCGATGGCCATGAAATGGCTTCGCATACTATTTCGTAAGTATCAAAAACAACAACAAAACCAAAGGAATAAACAGTAGTTAACAAAAGAGCAATTGCACGCTGTAGTTATTGAAATATGCACAATATTTGATGTAATTGTCGTGAAAACATTTTATTAAAACCGAAGTTTTTCAAAAAAATACACCATATTATTGTTCTGCTAAGGGAACCGCACTATCATTCACCGTATTCTCAATCTGATAAAGGATCCCCTTACTCGTTTTCCAACTCGGAAACGATTCATTTCTCACCTATTTAGCTCGTTCCATTCATTTCGAAAGAGAAGCGAGAGATCAATGAGTGGAATTTCATTGATAAGAACCTTGATAAGAAATCCTTGAGGGGGAAGAGCTCGTGTTTATTCACGAGTTGACAGTTCAAATATTACCATTCAATTTCTGACATTTAATTATTTTAAGGTCTATTTAATTTATAAGACTTGCGAGGGTTTTAAAATGTATTCTCTATATTAGGATGATAAACTAATAATTTAGTAATTGATTGATGATAAACTAATAATTTAGTTATCGAACAAATTGACAACCAACTTCTTTAGAAATAAATTTCAAGGGAAAGGTATTATTCAAGCATTTAGAATGACTAACCGAGAAAAACAAGAGAAAGCCAAAAACTATTCGCGATAAGAGGTTTGGGGTTCATCAAAGTGCCCTTACTTTTTCTAAGTAATTTCATCATAATATATTGTTCAATTTTCTTCAATGTTTAACCTAACCTATGACATATTAATTCTTAATTAAGTAAATAATCAAATTATCTGCACTATTAGTGAATTGCTGCGATACCGAGAATACATTGATCGGCCTTCATATTGATACATTCATTTTATGACAAAACTGTACGAATATAACTGAAGAAAAATAAATTAATAAGACTGACTAAAATAAATCTTATAACTCATAATTTCCTTTAACATCGTCATTTTTTATTATTTCAAATTTAATTCCGTATTCAATGCTTTCAAAGGCTAACAACTTGTAATGGGTGGTGGTGTTGGCAGATTACGAAACGCATAATTACTAATTTCTAATACTACTATCCTTTTCATAATTTTTTGCAATTCGCTTCAAAACAACAGTCACAGTTTCGGTGAACAATTCTCACAAAAGAAATGGAATCGAGAAATTTCCGGTCAACGTGAAATCTTAGCCGCTTATGGTGGAGTTAAATTATCCGATGTGCGTGGTATGCGCGCGCCATTCCTGTCGGTTGGCGGCAATAAAATGTACAAAATGTTATACGATTCGAATTTTACATACGATTCATCGATGCCCGTCTACGAGAATCGTCCACCATCATGGCCCTATACGCTTGATTATAAAATATTTCACGATTGCATGATACCACCGTGCCCTACACGCAGTTATCCGGGCGTATGGCAAGTACCGATGGTTATGTGGCAAGACTTAAATGGTGGACGTTGTTCTATGGGCGATGCCTGCTCAAATCCTAGCGAAGCGGATCAAGTGACCAAAATGATAATGAAAAATTTTGAAAGGCATTACACAACCAATAGGTAATATTTTTGAATTTATTAAAAAAAACAGAATTGTTGAAATGGTCCAAGTGGTTTGTTAATCACTTATATCGTGTTTTCACTTTAGGGCTCCTTTTGGTCTTTTCTATCACGCCGCCTGGTTTACGCAGCCTCATCACAAAGAAGGTTTCATTAAATTCCTTGACGCTATTAACGCTATGCCTGACGTCTGGATTGTCACTAACTGGCAAATGCTTCAATGGGTAAGAGATCCCACACCAATCTCCAGAATGAATTCATTCCAGCCATTCCAATGCGATTATTCGGTAAGCAGATCGACAATTTCTAATTACTTTTGCTGATAATTTTGACTACTTTTACAGTCAACCTACAATTTAGATGGTTGATTTTTATTGCATTCTTATAATTCCTTTTTGTGTTTTTCGTTTTTAGGATCGTCCGAAGCGTTGCAATAATCCAAAAGTATGCAATCTTTGGCATAAATCTGGTGTACGATATATGAAAACTTGTCAACCTTGTCCTGATATATATCCGTGGACCGGCAAAACTGGCATACGATCATCACGTATTGACAACGAAATTGAAGAGACGACGACGTAATTTCAGCGTTTAGAAACGAAACAGTAAGGCGAAAATAATGACAAAGGAAAACACGAAAATTGAAAAAATTACAAATGCAAATTACGAAATATTATTATTGCGTTTGTGTTACCGTTATTAATCGGCAATGACTTTAACTATAAATGAATGAATAATGCATATTCATGTATACGAAGTGCATAATGCAAAAACGACTGTAGGGAGGGTTAGTACAGTCGTGGCACAAAATATGAGCCTCGCTTTAAAACTAAACTTCTTAACTTGTTCGTGAGTGGACAAAAATTAATTCCATTAAATAATTAAGCGATCTTTTATTTTTTTTGTATGTGTTATTAAATATGTTATAATTATAGAAATTAATTAGTACGAATCCTGTCGAAATCGTAACAGAAAGCCTTTATGAAAATATTAAATTCAATTAGAAAAAATTAAATTTGTTTAAATGAAAAATGTGGTAGATTTTAAAATTTTCGAAATATATTACAACTTCGTAACATACACAATTTATTATGTGATAAAAATCAATACTTTTTGTCGTTTTTCTTTCTTTATGAAAATCGTATAAGACGACATTTTAACAAATACTAAAATATAATTATATTAATTTGATAATAGTATTTATGAAGTGACAGAGCAAATACTAACTAATTATCTTTATGACAATTGGTCAAAATTTCTATTCAAACAACCATGAGCTCTCTTAAGTTAGTTCTTCTTAAGCGTGTCTGTTTCTCGTTCGCTACCTGGTTCTTTCTTTAAATATTCTGTGGTTTCTATTGGTGTAACTACTATCGAATTAATTCTGTTTTAGTGTCTGTAATCTATAAATCAACAAACGTAAATCATCCGTAAATCATATCCAATTTCCATCTGTGTCACTTGACAGTAACAATTGTGAGTGTGGCACTTGTTCATGGAACAAGCTGTCATAAATAAAGCGACAAGAGAGAAGCAGTATATATTCATATCGGAATGCTAGTGCTTGCTAATAATTCCTTCCTGGAAAATTTCCTTACTAATTTTTCTATATCGTATTTAGTTGGATGTAAAGCACCACCATCACTACTTTTCTGGTATTTTACGCCGCTTTTACACATAAAATTTTCTTAATTATAATTGTAATAATTCTCATCAGTACTACCCACTTTAATTCACTTTAATATTATTCTTACTTACTCTTACTTATTTAATTATTAGTCCTTATTTCATTCTACTGTAATTCTCCGGAAATTATTTACAGTAATTATTTCTTTTTTAACTTTCATATCTTGTATATTGTCATCGTTTGATATTTCCGACAGGGTTGGTTGTTAAAGGATGTTGAAGTTTGGTAATCCCGATGTAAAGTTTGGGTAATCCCGAAACCGATTTGTCTCAAAAGCGAACTTGGCAAAGGTTGACAGAAGTTTCTTCCAACATCATTTTTTATTTTCTCCCTTCCATGCACTTCCTTTTGTATTATACATTATACTATTTAAATCATTGTCTAAAATGTTTATTGTAAGTTCAATTAATGTAAATCATTTGTTATATTGCATAATAGAAATATAAAGATTATATATATTTTATTATTTAAAAAAATATTGTTATAGCATTTGGCTTTAGAGAAAAGTAAAAACTAAATACAAATTCACTACATTCAATAATTTATAGCAGGAGAGCATTAAATAGCAGTAGTTCAATATAAAATATGTAAGCAATAATTTTATATTTCGTTATAAGTTTTTCTTTTAATTTTATATTTCATGATAAGTTTTTATTTCATGCATATGTAGTAATTTTTTTTTTTTTTGGTTTCTCCAATCGAGTCGAGTCCTACAGGTGTACAGGGTAGCTTTAGTATCCATCAATAAATAAATATAAATTATTCATAAGCAATTGATTAAATGAGATTAATTAAGAGCACACAAAACTAGTAATGAAATTAACGAAACTGCCAGAAGTTTGCCTTTTAATTGTAAAATAACAATCACTTATTTATGCAGAAAGGTTAACAGAATCTCTTATTTAAGTATTTTCGTAAAAGAAACGACACATAATGATCATATACATACATGGCATACATGAAACACATTCACAAAATCACTGGGAGGAACAATTACGTATAGTGTTGAGTTTAAATAAAAAAATTTTATGAATTTTAATGAATTCATTAATTATAGATACTAATTATTAAATAGGAATAATATTAGCGAGAGCATTCTTTGCTAAAAGAATTCTCAAAATGTATATTTTTTGTCAAATAAAAAGAAAATTTTATTTTGATTTTGATTGAAAATTTTTTTGCGATTGCGCTAGAGCAATTTAAAAGAGTATTAATGAAAGTGCAACGAAACATATATATATAAATTATTATTTTCAGTTTATTTGCAATGAATAATAAAAAAATATTTCACAAGAAGTTTATTTGGAATTTGTATAAAAAAGCGAGGCTCAAATTTTGTGCTTAATTATGTATTTCTAAAAAATCGGAAAAAGTATATATGCAATATTTTTAGTAATAATAATAATAAAGAAAAAACAAACAAAATGCGTTCAATCTTTGTTTCTTTCATTCTATTTAAAACATAAAATACACTAATATAATTACAGAAAACCCATATTGTATTGTCATGTAAGCTATTCCAAATTGATATCTGACCTTGGTTCCGAACCGATCACTGTTTAATCCTTATATTCAAACAACTGGATACAAATTGTGATTTTCGTAAAATTTAATCTAGTGCAATATTTTACAGCAAACTGAAGCCGTTACTGTTATTACGTTTAACATTATGTTATTATGTTTAACATAAATTTCAGATGACAATTTTTTTCTAAATAAATATTTGACACAGTTAACATTTTTCTTTCTTTGGCTTCTCTCTAATACGTAAACTCTCGAAAAATTTAAAAAGAACCGGGAATTAAATTTGGAATTAAATACATTTCAATTTAAACTAAAAAATTATTTAATTTTTAATTTTGAAAAAGACCTATTTTGGGAAAATATCTTGTCGTATTCAATGAATTTTCTTACTCTACATCCAAAGGGTGAAGGATATATTAAGTTTGTTCCTCCATATGCAACGCATTAAAGGAGACGAAATAAGTTTGGAAAAGTATATATATTTTAAACCAAAATCACCTCCTTCATTCACCTCCTTCAATCATTCTCTCTATCTCTTCAGATCCTGATTACAGAAAACTAAAAGAGATATTCTCATGAAATTTTGTTTAAATTGGCATAAGTACTCTCTATTATCATAATCTCTTTGGTATTGAAAATATGAAATGAGATAAACATCCGTTTCTGATACCTATTATGAATATACCTATTTGTGTATTGCACTTTCAACGTTTGCTGAAAACTGGATGACAAAATTTTACCCTCGAATTCACCCAAGAATACTATTTTTTTCAAATTGGGGTGGTCTGCCCACCAAAACTACATTTATAAAGAATACCGCATTACAGGAGAACGAGTGGAGGTATTGTCAATTAATGTGGCTCGATAATGGGTACTCTTTTTTGAGTTCTGTTGAAGATGAATTGGTAGATACAAATTACCCAAAAAGAGGATAATGTAGCGTTAAAAGTGGCGTGCACCCCATACTGATTATGAAGATCGAACTGTAAATATCTATTACAGATGTAAGGTATACAAAATTCGGCCAAACCGAGGTTAATATTCTTATTTGTTTATTTGTTTATTCGATAAAATGAATTCAAATTTTTGAATGATATTTAACTGCTTCTGCCAGAGAAGCAACTACTGACTTCCGCTTCTATTAAATGTTTAAAGATACTAACCAATTCCTGTGAGGCTCGATATATGTTCTTATTGGTTAGTATTTCAAAAACAATATTCTTGAAAAAACTAAATCTAAAAAAAAATTAAGTTGTTTACAACAACAGAATGATATATCTGCGATTATAATTGTCCACCTGGCTGTTTTCTATGATTCTAATTAAATTATAAATCATAGACATAAACAATAATATTTCCAGTAAGAAACAAAAACACATTAAAATGACTGGACGAACGTTGCCTTCAGTCATTGAGAGAGGTTGTAACCCATAGCGTGTCAGCACAACTAAATTATAACGACTAATAACACCCATTTTCTTCCACTCGAAATAAAATCAAATAACTTGGCTACAAAACCACGGTCAAGTATTAAAAAGCAATAACTTCTCATCGAATCGTCAAAGCACCAACAGTGATCAACCGTACCAGTAAACACCTTGCGGGGAGCAGTTGCTCGAGAGGCATGTCATTCTTAAGATTTATTCTACCAATTTCAGTTCTAGTAATACTTTCATATGAAGTACATTCTCATTCGTTTGGTGGCGTCTCCAAGTTTAATTGTGCTTTAAAGCAGAATTTAATTGATCGTTATGGCTTCAATAAGAAACTTTTCGTTAGTGGAAATTCGTGCAATAACGCAACGGAAATGTCTTATGGATGCAGGGGTCGTCCTAAACGTAAAATCGAGTCAATTTTCAAGGGCAAACCAAAACCACGTCGTGAACGTTTGGCAAGTAAATTTTATTTGAAGTTAAATAATTATGACCAGACAAACTCTTTGGTAAAATTGGTGCATAAGATCGCCGCCGAATATCTCTCGAAATGTCCACCAACAATATATTACGATATTGATACACAAAAATCTGAAGAGAAATTATTGGAAATCCTTTTTAAGGTAAGTTATTTTTCTGTAAGTACTTAATTGGTCAGAATGCCTAAAGAATTTTTAGATGTAATTAATTTTTTTTATTTTATATTTCTATCAATTCATCTCTCTTATTCCCTCCCCCCCCCTCCCGCTATGCGGTAACATTAGAATTTTCCTGTAACTTACTATCACGGCCATATCGATGAACACTATGAACCAAATAATCGTCAACTTTCAAGCCACATTGACAATAATTGCAAAAGTTTTATACTATTTCTTACCGATCCATCTCTGACACGTCAAATAGTTGGCCCACAAACAGAGAGTCACGTTGTTGTTATATCTCGTTCATCGCAATGGAAATTAAGAGAATTTCTTTCATCGGGTTCTTCATCGAATATTGTCAATTTATTAGTGATCGGTGAATCACTGACAGCTGATTCAAAAAGAGTAAGTCATCAATTTTATTTTGCTTGATTCATGTGCCCTCCATTGGTTCTCAAAATCCCGAACGACCAAATCCCAGAGGACAAACTCCCGAAACAGTCTTGAAATATCCAAAAAAAAATGATCTGTTCAAACAGTTTATTTGTATTCAAAGCTATTGATTGCGGCGGCATTTGGCCGCGCCAAAGACTGTAACTCTCAATATGTATAATGTCAGATCGCTTGTGACAATCTTCTTGTAAGTAGAATTCCTGTACTATACCTAATCTCTGTTAGGCAATGTTATTAATTCACGATTTCTCATTTGAGACATCGTCGTTCGAATATATATAGAGCCGAGTTTTCGGATCGTTCCCGGATCTTATCGTTCGGAATTTTGTCATTTGCCGTTTTATCTTCCTCCGTCCAAAACATTTCACTATTTTCCTTCTTTATTTTCTAAAAAATTTCAATGGCCATTAGGAACGACCCTACGTACTCTACACTCACAGGCTCTATACCGATGGTCTAGGCTCGAATAAGCCTTACGTTCTTACCAGTTGGGTAAATGGTATGCTCACTAGACCTCACATAAATCTATTTCCTGAGAAATTCCGTTACGGTTTTGCTGGTCATCGCTTCAAGGTTGCCGCGCATAATCAACCGCCATTCGTTTTTCGTAATAAATATTTGGATTCTGGAGGTTCGGTAAAAGCCAAATGGGAAGGCATAGAGTATCGTTTGCTTAATATTATCTCGGAGAAATTAAATTTTTCAATTGAGATACAAAAATTGAGATTTGAGGGTGTTCTCAGAGGGTAAAAGAGATGTAAAATATTGATACTATAATCCACCCATTAATATTGTTTATTTTGCGGGGGCGCAAATTTTCTAGCGTACCAAATATTATACAACAACAAATACTGAGTGGCTATATCGATATGGGTATGTCGGGACTTTATATAACTGAAGATCTTTTAGATGTTACCGATATGTCGGTGGGCCATTCAATGGATTGCGCAGCTTTTATTACGCTGGCATCGAAAGCTCTACCGAAGTAAGTTTTATTAATTAAATCATATTCATATTTTTTTCAACTTTTTCATTAGATATCGTGCCATCATGGGTCCATTTCAATGGCCCGTTTGGGTTGCTCTGACATGTATCTATTTGGGTGCAATATTTCCCATCGTTTTCACCGATCGTTTATCGTTGAAGCACATCATCGGAAATTGGGGAGAGATCGAGAATATGTTTTGGTATGTCTTCGGTATGTTTACGAATAGTTTTACGTTTTCGGGACAATATGCTTGGAGTCACTCGAAGAAGATTTCAACACGAACTTTAATTGGATGCTACTGGTTATTCACGATCATTATAACAGCTTGCTATACAAGTTCTATAATAGCATTTGTAACATTGCCAGCATTTCCCGATACAGTCGATTCGGTACAAGATTTATTGGGTTTATTTTTTCGCGTTGGTACGATGGGTACGTTCGAGTCTCTGAATATCTTTTTGTATTACTAAAAATTAAATTATTACTAGTAAATAACATTTTCCAGACAATGGCGGTTGGGAGAAGTGGTTTCATAATTCGACTCACGTGCCCACCGCTAAACTCTTTCAAAAAATGGAATACGTCTCGTCATTGGAGGAAGGTATAGCAAATGTTACGCAAAGTTTCTTCTGGAATTATGCCTTCTTGGGCTCTAAAAGACAATTAGAATATTTAGTACAATCAAATTTTTCCGATGAGTGAGTAATACGTTTTATTCTCCGCCTTCTTCATTTTTTACCACCCCAACATTTTCGTCTATTTCAATGATTTCAATAGAAATATTTCGCGTCGATCAGCTTTGCATCTAAGCGAGGAATGTTTTGCTCCATTTTATACTGGTTATCTTTTTCCTAAGAATGCCGTTTATAAACAGAAAATCGATTCATTGATACTTTTGGCCCAATCAAGCGGTATCATAGATAAAATAAATAACGATGTTAAATGGAATATGCAACGTTCCTCCACCGGTAAATTAATGCAAGCCAGTTCATCAAATATTCTGGTGGAACGCTTTCAGGAGGAACGACAATTAACTACCGCCGATACAGAAGGAATGTTTCTATTAATGGGCATCGGTTATTTATTGGGCGCAATAGCTCTAATTTCGGAAATTGTTGGTGGTATAACAAATAAATGCCGACAAATCATTAGACGTTCACGAAAATCGATATCGAGTGTTTGGTCTTCACGCCGAAGTTCATTTGGAGGTGAAAGCGCTAATGGTGGAATATTAGATCAGCAGAGGGGGAATGATTATTCTTGCCATAATCACTATCCACAGAATATGGGTTTCACTAAACGGAAATTTAATTTAACCAAAACCACTCTAAAAGAGCTATATGGCAACTATAATAAACCAGAACCAACGAGGTACATATATAAGCAATCCGGGCTAAGGTTAATGGAAAAGGAAGAGCATGTAAAATCATCGGATGCTTCCGAATCAAAAACTCAGCATTTCAATGAAGACGTAAATACCGATCCGGTTCAGCAAAATAAAACCTTCATACCATCATCTAATAATGATGAAGATAATAGTGGTCGAAGTACACCATCACATCAATTGGATATTGATGAAACATTAAGATCATTGGACAATTGTTTAGCTCAATTTAATTCTGATTCGGCAAGTGAAGATAATAATGCTGATAAGGGTTCGAATAAAACAGAAACCCTTGCAAGATCGGAATCTGCGCTTTTTGGAAGTTATGTTGGTCAGATCGAAGAATGTCCACAATTAAATGAATTGGAATTATTTAATAGCGAAATCGATTTGATTGGTGTCGCGGATCAAAAGCATTAGAAGAAGTTTATTAAAAATATACTCGGGTTAAAGATCATCAGTTTATTTACTTAGCACACTTATTGAATTTAAATCTTTTAAAAATTTGTCAAAATTTTTAAATAAAACTTAATATAAGTTTAAACTAAAAGTCTCATAGTTCTTCTCTTTTGGTGTTAGCCTTTGTCTTATCCGGTGTGGCAGTGTTTACCGGTGGGCCTTCCTTGCTTTTGCCTTCCATTTCTGCTTCAATCGATGATGTGTTTTGTTCCGTTATTGGTGTCAATTCATCTGCATATTTCAATTTCAAATTACAAAATGAAATTAAAAAATGAAAAATAAATAAAAAATGTTTCGCAATACAAAAACAAGATTACGAAGTCAAAAAATTAAGAATATAAGAAAAATCTTAAAACATAATTATGTATAAATTTATTTATAACACAATTTAAGTGCTATCTGCCTCTTTTCTGTGAGAACATTATTCCTAAAGTTGATCACTTAACATTTTATATTGAGATTTCTCTGAGGAATTCAAAATTATTAATTTGTGCAAATTTGTTTATATATTATCACTTTTTCTAATATGATTTCATTAACATTTCTTCTAACTGTTTTGTATCAATCGTTGGCTTTAAATTTCCTTTAGGCGTTGAATTTAGCCAATATTCAGAGGCAGCTATATAAATTGCCACAGCTGCGCCTACAATATAGGCGATATGCGTTGAGCTCTGGAAGATTACACAAGTGGCAATACAAAGCCCCAAATAGGTGAGAAAGCGTGTAACATTAATGTACTGATCACGTTGTTCTTCCGATTCGTCTTTAAGAAGAATAAAATATGTTCAATAGATAGAGAAACAAAAAAATTGAAATGTTAAGTCAAACACGCTATAGGATGATTTTAAAATACAGTATATGGATAAGCAATGACTTAGTTATCGTGAGTCCAAAATATTGAGTACTTCTGGTTAGGTGTCATCGTCTATTATTCACCGGACTTCTACATATATAACAAATAATTGACACTGTGTTGGTCATGTCTATATTTCTGCCCCCGTCTAACATGCAACTAAATACATTACGGTTAACAAAAATGGGATTTTTTATTTTTGGGATTTTAGATTGTTCATACACCGGACTAGCCGGAAAAATGACAAAGATTCATTTCCCGAAAGCTAGTGAAAGGAAGTTAGCTTTTTGAAGAACAATTAATACTTCAAAAGTCGGATCATATACATGAAAACAAGTGTACCTAACTTTTTAATTGGAAATTACCTTATATTTTGGGGATTTAATTCACTTTTAATGTGAACTATTTAATGAAGGGGAAATTTTTCTAATTGACTAATTGAAGATTAATTCATTCAATATTAATTTATATATTATTTTGATTATATATGATTTTGATTAATTTATATATTATTTTTCGTTTGGATATTAAGATTTAATTGATGCTTACTGGGTATTAAATCATATTAATATCAATTTTATTTTATTTTATATTCATATTAATATCAATTTTAATAGGAGATTAATTAATTGGATATTATCTCATTATATATTAACATATATAAGTATATATAATTTACAATCTATATAATTAATATATATTAATATTAATGTATAAATTCGAAGACTTCGATTTGGCTTAATTCGTTGGAATTAAGTTATTGAGATGAATTATCATCTCTATGAAACTGATATATGATATAAATTAGCGTGATAGATCATGCGTGAAACATGATATAAATTGGCGTGATAGATCATGTTAATTGGATAAATCACAAAAACCATTAATCTCTAATACAGACTGGAATCACGTCAAATCAGAAAAAACGTTTAAATTCGCCTGATAAATTAATGTCATGTTGTTTCTTGTAAAGCTGCATATTTCGAAGCAAACAAAACGAAACGCATGTCCTCGTTTCGTTTCGTTTGATGACCAACACCGAATTTAATGATCTTGTCTCAAAATGGCAATGATCTAGTCTCGATTCTCGATAAAATGGCCGACATTGCTCGATAACATTAAATAACCCACACCGTAAAAGACGAAACAGAAAATCAAAAAATAGGATCAAATGCATTGCGGACAGCCAAGCAAGAGAGCTTGGCCATGAACGAGAGCAATAAGTTAAAAAACAAGTCGCAAATCCACTTTCGTTTTGCGTCAACGTAGACCGAATGAAAGAAGATAACAAAACTATTTCTATTGTTTCATTGAATTTCGCTTGACGTGCCTTGGAACAAAAACCACCTTCTCAACTTATGAATAACAAGCGATATGTCTGAATCGGAGAGTTTCCAACATTACTTAAGCTCACCTTTACACTTGCCCTCTTTTAATTTGTAACCATCAGCACATGCTTTACACATATCGGGACCATCACCATCACAACCATTACATGATCGATCACATTCTAAGCAAGCATATGATCCTTCATTGTTAACACAAAACTGATTAGACTGACAATTATTGGATGTTTCCAAACATTCGTTAATATCACCACAGCCTGCTTCCCTTATCATACGCCAACCATTTTTGCATTTATGGCAGGCTAAAAGGAAAAATAAGTTCAATCTTGTAAAATCCAATATATATCTCACAGAGTAAATAAAAGGCAAACCTGTTGGTCCTGCTCCCGAGCAGCCACCATCACAAGCTACATGGCACACACTACATAACAATTTGTTGCCATCACGAAAAGCTTCATAATAGCCATGCGCACATTGATTGCAATTATCGTCCGTATAGCCAGCATCACAAGCACATTTGCCATTACCCTTACGAGTACCATTGCCTTTACAAATACCTGAAAATATCTTCTTTTGAACTCAACAATCTTTCAAACATTTAATGCCACCCATTCAAATACCATTTCCATTGCAGTTTGGGCATTTTTTACATTCTATTCCGTAATGGTCCGGGGGACAACATAGTTTCAGTTCTTCAATACAAAGCCACTGATGAAGATCCGGATTTTCTGCTTGTTTGTGTAAGAACCAATCTTCCAACAAATGTTCATGATCATTGGACATACTGTGACATTGATCCTCTCCACGTTTTACATCCGTACAGAGAAGCTCTTGGATTTCGACTAAACGTACTTCACTTGTTTTATAAGAACGTAACTTTTCTTCCTCCCAGGCAGCATCTCCACCTGCGTGTTTACCACGACTTGTTATATCCATGGCCTAAATTATATACAAATAATGGCAATAACTATCATCAAAAAGAATTTCTTGAAACCGGTAAATGCACTGGTACAAACCTTATTGAATGAATTCACCAATGTACTGCAGGCTTTGCACGGTGGCAATTTTGTAGAACGTACTTTTGCATCCTCAGGAGAGTTATTAAATGGAAGTCTTTTGCCCGTTCCCGTGACTGATACCATTAGTTGTGGGATCAATATCACTACAATGGCCAGTAACAGCCGAATAACATTTGCGTTGCACATTATCGGTATAATTTTCTTTATAACTTTTTACTTCTTTCTACTCTTTAGAAGCAACGTTCACCGCATCAGCAAATTCAATGCCGGCACAATTGTACTTAGTAAGCACTTTGCCTCTCGGCTAATGCAAAACAATGTAAAAAACTAGTTAATGCCTTGAAATATATTTTATAACTATTGACGTGTTCTTTCTTTTTACCGACTATAAAACAACTTGCATGCCTCTCCGGCATTTGACAATCACCTTTCTATCTACTCGCTCTCACAATTTCTTCTCTCTTATACTATTTTGAAAGCAACTCGCGATTCAGATAACTGCTAGAGAAAGTATGATACCTCAAAAGGGTGACCATATAGCTACTTTCAGTAATAATTTAGATACTAAAGTTTACCAATTGGTTTTAAAAATTTACGTGAACGCAAGTTCAACACATTGATAATATCTTGTTGTTCATAGATTTTTCATTATGGAATATGTATCCACCACAACCCCATTCGCTGCGAAATCTTCACACCCTGTCAACAGGAATACCGATGAGTAAGATATTTACACTACTGAAAAAAAGAACTGTTAAAAGCAAACTGTTATAAACAAAGTTTTATGACTGTTGTATTACAAAATTGCGATGCACCCCCTAAAAACCTACATTGCTGACATGCGTTGCCGTGGAGTTACCTACATTTTGTAGGAAAAGCTCATGTAGTAAACGTAAGCGTGCCCCGCAAGATTTGTAGAGTGAACGCCATACCCAAAAATTTAATTTCGCGTGAAATGGAAATCATTCATAGCATTCTTTCATTTCTTTCCTATTTTAACAATTTCAATATATTCCCTACATTCAAAAAATGTCGTTTTTTATTTAACGTGCTTTACATTTATTGACAACGATCGATTTTTCTTGTCTCATTTGGTTTACATTTCGTTGATAAAAATCACAAGCCTAACTTATTTTCTATAAAAGTATTTTGCTACGATAAATTGCACATAAAAACCTAAATAGAATTTTTAAAAATTAAAAAGAAATTACTAATAAATCCTGATGTCGTTGTTGGTTAAAACAGACACTTTTCCTTCTTATACCCTTACGTTGTGCCATAGAGGATTACAAAAATATATATGAATTTTAAACAATTTGTTTAACTCAGTTAGCCAAATTATGCATAGTCTGTATTGAAATATTGAAATCAATCACTCTATTGAGGTAAATAATAAAAATAAAATGTTTAAGCAAAATATTGCCACTATATAGTTTTTGCCTCTTGCAATAAAATACCGTTCATTTTTCTTTTTGAAAATCCCTGTACTGTCTATGACTGCGCATTCAGTGTAGTTTGACTTGTACTGGAGGAAAGCCCCATTTCTTCATCGGTTGCGTCTGAATCTAACGGTGTTACGCGTACTGCATCGTACCATTTTTTAGTCAGATCAGCCATTTGTGATTTGCATTCATTCAATTCTTGACTGTTGAAACGTCGTGTAAAGAATGGTATAAAATATTTCCGATCCAATTTCCCGAATCCATCAATACGAATTTGCGAAAATGAGACATCTTCCTCTTCAGTCAATTCGGACAAATGTTCCGAATCGATTGCTTGACCCCATTCGCGCGTCTTCGACAATGAAATCGATTTTGAACGCTTGCGCGCTGTTTTGCGTCTTATTGAGCCGCCAGATGAACGACTACTTCGTGTTCGCCGTTTCTTACCGGGCTTCAAATACTTTAGTAATGGCATTGTAGAACCACCGAAAAATAATGTAGTAAATAATACAATTATCAAGGTCGTTGTAATGATAACATGACGCGTTTCATCACTTGATAGATCCAAGTGCAGTGATAATGCGTACGAAATGGCACCGCGCAAGCCTGAGAACCACATGATGAATTGCATTTTGTTTGTGATCTTGTGCTCGCGAAATTTATTAACCAGAAAAGCCAATGGAAATATATTGAATGCTCGTCCCATCAAACAGAGCACGATAGCCCAAATGACAAATGATAATTCAACCTGGTGCTTAAAAGAAAAAATGGCCAATCCCAAATAGGCAAAGACACAAGTCTCTGCTATGAAAGCTAACGTTCTCATCGTCTGCTGCATCGTAATTTGTGTCACCGTTGAAAGATTGAAATGAGTGTAATGCGACATAACGATACCGCAGAATAGTATTGCCATTATACCGCTCAGATTAATACCCTCAGCAAGCACATATGGTGCATAGGTGAACATTAACATCATGGCAAACTCCAGCGAAGGTTGTTTGCGTAAATCCACGTGTTTCAGCAGTAAAGCTGAGATCAAAGCGAACACCACTCCAATGCCGGCAGATGCAAAAAACATCTCGCAGAAAGTTTTCAAAGCCGAAATGATAGCCTCACCGGTAGTGCCTTGAGCATAAGCGGGTGTATGAGCGGATTGAGTTATGGTGGTCGCCAGTACGATAGATATGGCATCATTAAGTATACTCTCACCAAAGACCAACATACGTAGTATAGGATCCACGTCCAGAGCATGAAAAATTGCTACTGTGGCAACAGGATCGACGGCGGATATAAGCGATCCAAAAGCAAATGATTCAGAAAAGTCAAGTCTGTTGAAAGGAAAATAACATAGAATTTAAATAGAAACCGGTATTGATTCTACCCACTTGTATGCTACATCGGCCAAACCCAGTAAATAGATGCCAGCACCTATAACCAGCGCCGATATTGTTGTTCCGAAAATTGCAAACACCAGGATGGAACCAATATTTTGAAAAAAGTTACCCTTATGTAAATTATAGCCCGACTCGAATATAATTGGCGGTAAAAGGACCAAAAAGAAACCAGTAGGTGAGAAGACTTCCTCGCGCTTCCAGCTCGCATTCTCACCTGACATCACTTTCAAGAAGAGTCCAATGAGAGCTCCAAGAAATACGACCACAATACTTTCGGGGAGATATTGAAAGCCTGTCTGGAGCATTGAGTGTATAAGTAAAATGCCAAGCATAATAACGCATATGACAAAAAATAGTGACAGCGAAGAGTTATGCTCCTGTTCTACGGCATGATGGTCTGGCAAAGGAGGATCCACTGTAGGTGTGGTAGCATTGGCGCTTACCGCAGTAGATGTTGATGTTGGAGTAGTAGAAGTGACAGTTTGATTAATGGTTATATTTTTGGAATCCACCACAGTGGTGTTCGTTGCTATGCCTGCTGATGCGTCTTGTGATTCGTTGGCCTTTTTTTCAATTGGTTTTTCTGTTATTACTGATTCTACAGATTTCACATGAGTTCCATTAGAACTAGCCTCTAGATTTGACTTCGGAAGAAATTTCGTGGTATTAACGCCGGTACCCAAATCCGCAGATATAACATTATCGACATGGGTTATATTCTCCACATTTGTATCACAATTGACTGCTCCCAGTATTAGCACTAACAACAGAAGTGATAATTTTCGATGTGGCATTTCTTAATATGATTAAAATTTTTAGTTTGATTATTGGTGATATTCCTTGGATTTGGCCATTCAATTATTTAATAATTTTAACTCTTTATCTAAACTCCAGAATATGCTTTAATTTTGAAACTCGAGAATATTCCTAAGGATTTATCAAATTTTATGCAGTGAAATTTAGCAGCATTCTGGTTCTCACTGGACGTCATTGCAGGTATTCGACCAAATCAGCTGTTATTTTGGCTCTCCAATATTTATAAAGAGTGGCCCAGTTACTGAGATCTCTGCCTAGTTGTAAAACGATATGACACTCTCATTTCGACATTTCAAAAATCGGCAACAGTTAATTTTTTAGGGTATTTTTTTTTCTCACCAGAGATAAAAAGATATCTATTTAGAATCTAAATATGGATTAGTGCGAGTATTCCATCTAAATTTTAGATGGAATACTCGCACTAATCCATGCCCATTTTTGGCACACATTTACAAAAAGGTACAAGTTTCTTAGGAATGTGGTACAAGTTTCTTAGGAATGTGGTACAAGCTTCGCTGGGACTGGTTTTCACTTCACAAGAATCACTGGGATCGATTCTATGGAGGTTGTAGGAGACTATAGAAAAAAAGCTATAAAAAATTTGTACGGCTTCATTAAACATAAAATATATTATTTTTTACATTTTAATCATTTGTTAACTTAAATACTATAATTCAGTAAGAAAAAGCCCAAAAATAACATAGTTAGGATTCATTTCATTACAGTAAACGAGAAACCGATCTACAAATTACTTCTCCTGTATAAAACGATGTTCAGGTAATTGTGTTTTACTGTAATAAATTTGGTGGCGCCTTGATACTAAAAATTATTTATACATATCTATAATTTCCTTAAAAAGGTTAAGAATTAAATATTTCGCATTGATTTGAGGGTTAGTCCATCTCCATAGCATCCCATAGATTAAAATAAGGCCTAAAAAGGCCTACTACTATTGTTTACGTTTGATAAAAATTATATAGAAATAGAAATTGGGAAAAATGTTTTCAACACGATTAATGACAAATATGGTGTTATACTTGCCAGCAAACGAACGGTAAACAAGAACAACATCGGATGAGTCCTCACATATTGTCCCCACGAATTTAACAGACTGTAAAAACCAGAGTTAAAGATATAGGACACTCCCAATTCACAACGCGAAAAAGTGATTTGACGTCTCATTTTTATGCATTGTTTTTATGCATTGTTTACATATTCTTGTTATTGTTTGCTTTCAATCAGTTTCCAGAAAATCGCAACAACATGTTTCACCGAACATAAACAAAAGTGGTGTGATTTCTGCAACAATTGTTTTAGTTATATTGTTATTGTTGTTTTATGTTGCTGTAGTTTGCAACAACTAAATTACTAAAAGATTTGAAGCCGTAAACAGGTCGTAAGCCTGTTTCAATTACTGTAGACATTTAGGAGCGACTTAAACTTCCAGTCCGTACCATCTCTTTATCCAGGTGTGCTTTCAAGTACAAGAAATAGAAGAATAACGTACAATGTTATGTTACAAATATCATTTATTGCATCCATGTGGCCTAAATGCTTTTACGTTCTTTGAAAATCCTACTGTAATCGTACTGTAAATAATTCAATAAATCAATTAAATTTGGTCATGGTTTTAGTCTGAATTTATTTCACTTGTTTCAAGTGGTGCTTCCTACTTTTCACCACTTAAATAACGTACTTCGCCTTACAATCTGACAATACGTTCAATGCAATAGGCAGGTTCGAACTGACAGCTGACGTAGCTTGCGCCGTATTACACCAGAACCAATGGTGTCGAAAGCTCTGGTATCAGTTTCCAAGATCTTATTATAGCCAGAGAAAAAGTTGGACACTCGTTGCTGTAAATTATAAATTCGTTATTATGGTAATTTTTTATGATCTATTGAATTCAAGGACGCAATGTGTGAAAACTCACCCAATGTTGTTCTTGTTTGCGTTTGATAACGAGTATAATGTCATATTTGTAACCGAGTGTGTTGAAAACATTTTGACCATCTTCTATTCCTATGTAATTTTCACCAAACGCATACAACAGTTATAGCCTTTCTATTACGATAATCAATGGAGAGCCCAAAATCCAGATGAACGATGCCCCAACACAATGCGAAATATATAATTCTTAAAATCTTAAAGAGTTTTTTAATATCAAGACACCACCAAATTTATTACAATGAGACACAATTATCCGAGCATCGTTTTATACCGGAGAAGTAATTTGTAGTTTGGTTGCTCGTTTATTATAATAAAATAAATGCTAATTGTATTAATTTTGGGTTTTTGTTTAATGAATCATATTAATTCATTTACCAAATGATTAAAAGTTATGAAATTATTTATTTATTTTCAATGAATTCGTACAAATTTGCTATCGCTTTTCACCTAAAACCCCCCTATAATCGATAATAGTGCAAAAACGCACGTGCGAGTGTCGTTGGCGTGGCTACAAATTTCCAGTGAAACTTGTACTAATTTTCTATGAAATTTGTGAATGTATGGCGAAAATCCGCATCGATTAGTACAAGTGTCCTGTATATTTATATCTGCTATCTATTTATGCCTGCTTTAGGATAAGAATTAGCAAATGAAGGCTTTATTAGAGTTAAGGAGTGGCTTCCTCAAATTGTTCCTTTAAATTCTCATCCAGGTAGATATACTAACTGCTTTTTCAATACTTGTTAAGTGATCACACTAAATTTTACTGTTTTATATTTGAAATAATGCCATTATAATAGCATAGAAAAATGTTTTACAATGTATAATTTTATATTGAAATTAGTTATTCATCATAAGTTTAACGAAATCCAAATCGCCTTTGGAAATTATAGAATTGCGAATAAAAGAGAAATATTAAAAAACTAGGTGCCTTAAAATAAACATATTGAAATCAGTATCACATGAATAACTTTTTTATAAGCATTAAAATATAAATATATTAAATACTTGTAATTTAAACAAAAATATATGTTAGTTTTTATCTCAAAATTTGGTTGCAGTAGATTAAGATATATTTTTTTAATACTTTAAGTGCAATAAAACCGAATGAACTCAATAAATAATAACCGTCATCAGATGCAGCTAGGAAACCTTGCACAAAAATATCTGCACGACTTTTACTACCTAGAATCTAGATGATTAAACAATGAAATATCTTTTTATAACAGATATAAATAGGTAAATTATCTGGGCTTACGAAACAAGTAAATAATATACAATAGCCTGAATAACATCTGATATTTATTATAAATATCATCGATCTTCAAGACAAGTTAAAAGACTTTTATATAGATTATATAAATAGATAAAAACCTTACTCAGAATTCGGACTTATCAAATTAGATTATTTTAAGGACTTCTTCAAACCAAATGAAGAGGTTAATACTCCTCTCTACGCATGAGTTCTAAAACAACTAAGTTCCAAAAACAACAACGCATCTATTAGGCATTGAAATTGTCTAATGATAAGGTTAGCTGCGCCTTGAACTCCGAAAAGGTTATCCGTATATCTTTAGTATTTTTAATCTTTGTTTTCTTTTAATGCGTTTTGCTTTAGATTTGTGTCTTAGGAATATTTTAGCATACTACTAAACGAAATTTTAAGTCCTGAGAACTTTTTGACGTAGAGTATGCATTTACATAAAAATACTTGAGATAGCTGATGTATCTCAACCGTTGAAGTTCATTGAAAGTTGACCGGTTTGGCCTTTTATATATTTTTTAAAATCTCTGAACAGTACGAAAATTTTGTGAAACGTGCTAATTATATTTTTCTTTGTTTAGGCATCACTGATTTTTGACATTACTATTGTATATCTGCACGTTTGTCGTTCTCTTTGCTTTATTGTATCCCGATTGAATGCATGGAGGTTCGGCGAGTTAGGATCCATAAAATGTTTCCACATTTTCGCACGAACACATACGCATAATACCACGGCAAGTAGGAAGATCAAAAGAACGTCGAGTGCCTCAAAGAGCATCTACAAAACCAGCCAGAGCAACAACTGCAACTATAAATGCTCTATGTGCCGAAATATCTGCGCTCTTTTTGTATCCAACCGCCGAACTGTTAAGACGTGTATAGTGTTTTGGTCGCCGTCGTCGCCTTCACATTGTGTTCCAACAACAATATTATTAGCAACAACAACTATCAATTAATAAGAAATTCTCTCAAAACGTAAAAGCAGCAAAAGCATTAGGAAACGAGAAATTATTGCCAGAAGAGGTTGTGTTGCAATCATAGAAAGAATCCCCCACAACAACAACAAGGACAATTTGTTACATAAAGATCAGTAAAATAAAAATCTACACTGCAGATCCGGACTCTGATTACAAAAGGAGACAATCATAAATTCGTGACACGACTCAAGAGGATAGCTATTATCAATTTTACAACAACCACATCAGACAGACAACCGCAAAAAGATCTTTGGGAAAAATCAATTAACTAAATTTGTGAATTTTCAATATTCTAAAGACGGAGGTAACAATTGAAGTAAGACCTCGCTAGCGTGTGGATATTAGACAAGATGCCATTAAAAGCTGGTTTATCGAATGGCCACATGAATGGTTGTAATGGCAATGGTCCTAATGCGACCTCATATGACATGGAAGATGGACAAACGTTCCTTTTCACTTCCGAATCTGTGGGCGAAGGACATCCAGGTAAGTAAATACAATAAATTGAACTAAATATATTCAGGATGGGGTTGTTTTAGACTGCAATTTTTGTTTTCTGTATTATATAGTGTCAGAATTTAATGTTTGCATGCCGCTCAGCTATGCTAAGCTGAGCTACAGCTGCTGTTCAAGGCGGCACAATGTGCTTTTTGCTCGATACACATGCGGTTTATGATTGCATCATAACGTGACGATTAAAAAAAACAATGGAATCTTCAATAGGTGTAGGTAGTATCGATAAAAATGTATCGTCAAATACTTTTAGAAAGAAATCGAGCTTGGCGTCCATTTGGCATATTTAAAGCCCCCTACATAAATATTGACATTTATGGTAGTGACGGTGCCGATTATTATTTTCGGTTCGGTTTATTATACATACAAAATGGCGTCAATAGCGCAGTATTCGTCGAGGCGAATTCGCCGCTACCGACCGATGGTAGCCACGTTCTTTCGTGATTTTAACACCTCTCAAAAAAGTCGTCGCATTTATGGTTCTCTAGCTAATTTCATCATGCTCTACCTACATTACTTCGACGACGAGATTTAGGTACGCACTTCAATATATATAATGTTGCGGAGTACTGATAATATTCTAACTTTCCCTCGTTTATTGTGTTTGATAAATGAGGGGAATATGTAGAGCGACCTTGTTCGTTTTAGAATATTTATGACATTTTACTTTACGAAACCATTGTTTTTCTCATTATTATGAGACTTGGTGCAATACAAAATTCCTCTATTAAATTCTATATTTCGGTGATATGGATACATCTCTATATGCTCCGTTTTTTCTACATTATATGTACCTTCCGCTATACGTGTTCTCTCATATCTTCGTAAGTCGCTTTTTCTGTGTCTCAGCGTTTCTGCTTAACAAATGCCGTGAAATGCCATATCTCTTAGCTTGACTCTCGTTAGCATAGTTTTAAGGTGGCCAGGTCGTTTCTTTTAAGCAGGAAAAGTTTTTTAACGCTTCTGATTTTCGGGATAAGATTTTTGGGATAAATATGGAAATAATTTTAGTATATTCTTCAAGTTAAATTTTTTTTATTTACACAAATAAGCAAGCATAAAATGATCAACATAAATAAAATCGTTCTAAACAATAATTCTGATTATAATTAACAAATTCCTGTTTAAGTCTCTTTTACTTTAAAAAATATTTTTTGTTTATTGAAAGAATAAACAATTAAATGAAAGCGATTTTTGTATGTATCCCTTTGGCAAACGTATTCATCAAAGGTACCATGCATTTTACGTTTGGTAATACGTCTCCAGATAATAAAATTATCCAATAATTTTCTGAAGGAATTTAAAAAAAAATAAATCTGTTTTGATTTTTTCTAGATTACGCGTTTTCGTTATTCCCCTATGCCCTTTTTATATTAAGTATCGGGAATACTGAAAATTTTTAGTACTATTTGATGAAAAAACAAAAAAATACTCTATAAAAAGTAAATTAAAAAGATTAAATAAATTGCAAAAGCAATAATTTTATATTATATTGTTTAATCGCAGTGTAATTTAATGTTCTCAAATAATAGCCTTTCGTAAACAAAATTCTATTTTTAAATATATCGCTTGAACTCTGTCTTAAATTAGTAGAAACACTTGAATAATAAATAATTCCAATAATAATAATTATCAAATGATACTCGAGTTTTTAGACATCACAAATGATTCAAATCCTCAAAAATGAGATTTTTATTCAATCTTTGGGTGTAGGGTATGTTAATTTTGTTCTTTCGTTTGCAATAAAATGAAGGAGGCGTGGCAGATATGTTCTTGTTCAGAATCACCTGAGTCGATTTAGCCATGTTCGTTTGTCTGTGGATTCACGGCTATAGTAGAATGAATAAGGAAATCATTATGAAGTTTGGTATGAATATTCTCTGTCACCACAGAGTCTGTGGTATAAAATGGGACAAAATCGGACCAGCACCATATTTCTTTACATCACAAAATGTTTAAAATTTAATATTTCTCGAATAGCTTAATGTATTTATAATAAATTTGAAATAAAAGTGTTAAATACAACTATTTTTGGAAAAGTAAGCATGGCTAGCTCGCTAATACTTAGCGATATCTCCTAACCGGATGGTGACATTTAAATGATGTTTTATACGAGTTGTCATAATTTTATTCTGGATAATGTGGGAAATGGTAGCGGTTTTTCGGATTTAAGATATAAATTTGTATTATGGGTGCATGAGTCTTGGCCAGGCCGAGGCTAGCGTTATTACATGTGAACTATAAAATTAATTTGAAAGTATATAAAATATAATTGGAAAAAAGTTTTATATTTAAATATTATAAATGAATTTATTTTCCCCTTTAAAGGGAAAATTTGCACTTATAATTTTAATCAGATCGATTCTTGCGGTTGATTGTGACCTATTCATTCTTTCTATTCCTTTTATTTGAATTTTCCTATATTCAATAAAGTATACAATTCGTGTGAACCATTTGTTAATCAAACGATTACCATCTTTTATAATACTTTTCATAAGTAACAAATTGCGAAATTTTTAATTTAACAACTTGATCCAAATAGGAATACCGAGAATATTTTGTAAATTAAAATTTTGTGAATAAGTCTATGGTTATTAGCCTTCGAAAATTGGTGAGCATCTACGCGGTGGAAATAAATATATATTTCGTTTTGTCTTCTCTTCTAGTCTTCCTCTCTGTGTCTCACTCTCTGTTCTCTCTCTACTTCCCTCTCCTGAATCTACTCTCCGCGCTTATCTTGATTTCAAAATATTCTGTAGTTAATCATTATGAAGATCATCCAATACTATATATTTTCTTGAAAGATAATTTGAATTTAAACCGACATACGTTTGTTTTTATTTTTATTAAAACCACGTGGTTTTTGTGGGGTAAACCGATACGTTCTACATAAATTGAAGAACAATCATCAGTCATTTCAAGAGAAAGAAACTGCTGAGAGGTGAATGAAAGATATATGTATCCTTAAGCTACAAATGAGATATTGAATGTTTTCTATTAAAAATTATTGCGGGACTTAATTAAGTCTATATAAAACAAGTTGGAATAAAAATCGATTCTATACCAAATTGCGGAATTTAATTAATTCGCTTTGTGTCTTAATATTATTGTTCTCTCAATAATGAATTGACAGTAAATTGAAACGTCACTAAATAAAGTAAACTCATCTCAAAAATTAAATACCTGATAAAAAAGATTTCGTTTACATTTCTCTATTACTGATGCCGCATTACGTTTCGATGAATTTCCTTTAAATTTTCCTTGGCGACTCCCTTTTTTTTCAGAAATAAACTCAATATATTATTTCCAGCTTTATTCAAAAGAGTAATAAATAATTTTCGAAAGTAGTGAAAGCACTAACATTTAGCAAAGAAGTAGTTAAAGGTAGCAATGTGTAGTAAATAGTCTTGTTGGAAGATCATACGTGTCAATCATACGTATCATACAATCCACATCCCCGCGTGATTATCTGAAGTGCTATAAGAGACAAATAAATAAATAGTTCCATGGATCGCGGCACGTGCCCGCCCGATGTGTTCATCTTCAACTTCATGGCACAAGAAATTCGTATAATTCCTGTTTTATGCAATATGCGTCAAAAGAAAACGCCTATTGAGTGAAGATTTTTGAATTTTGACAAAAATTTAATGCGGATCTTGATCTTTTAATCCCATTAGAAATCCCAAATAGAAAAATGGACCCTTAAAGTGTGAAAAGTAAAAAAAATTATATTAATACCGATTGAAAGAAAATTCATTAAAATTTGAATATATTAAATGCAACCGCTTGGTAACTCTGATAGAGTATTATTAAAGATTATATATAGACCTGTGCCTGAATCAGAAACCTTTAACGCACGCATTCACCTGAAGGCACATATGCTCTAAGCACATTTCACCGGCCACATATGGTTAGATAT
Organism: Physocephala rufipes; assembly: GCA_963966595.1. NCBI lineage: Eukaryota > Metazoa > Arthropoda > Insecta > Diptera > Conopidae > Physocephala > Physocephala rufipes. The sequence goes on from OZ016502.1 coordinate 28,577,601, forward strand.
ATATGCCTTTGCTGAAACTGAACTCTTCTCACTTTTATTTTCTCTGTTAATCCCTCTCTCTTTTTATTAATTTAGAGAGAGAAAGATGGAGAGAGCGAGAGAGAGAGAGAGAGCGCAAAAAAATTTATTGTAACAATCGACCGGAAATATTCTGTCGGGAGAATAATTAATTTTGGGCTTTTCCAAAATAAATAAGTTTTGAGAAAATATAACCTGTGAAAGATATTTAACAAAATACGTCATTTGTATAAGATATGAAGCAGTCTAGGCTATTTTGAAGAATCTTTTATTTCATTACGAATTTCTTTGCAAATGCGTTTCTGTTTTTCGGATTTTTACAATAGTCTGTTGGAAAGTGATAATGTTTTACGTATACTTCTAAAACAACAGTTGTCAAAATATTAATCTGAAAAACTATCAGTTTATTCGACTTAAAAATATTCCAAAATAAAAATAAATTTATGAAAACAAAGAACAAATTAATACTAATTAGCATATTGCATTGACTTTTCCCTTCACAATTTTGCGTTTTCTCTTCCAGTTCTAAGCAATTGAATGAACATCGTGTCCGGCATATCCAGGGGATTACTCTGTCGTAATTCAAAAAAATTCACTATATGAAATGTTTCATTGAAATTGATTCTGTTAATTTAGTTTGTCTGGTTACCTCTGCATTCGGTGTACTAGCATTTGTTGTAATATATAAATACTATTATTTCTTGTTATTTGGCAGTAACCTCTTGATTTTGTTGTGATAAAATGCAAAATACCTTACCTACCCTACCCTGTTACGAATCACAAATAACAGGTCGTCTAAAAGATTGTTCTGCTCAGAATATCAGTTTCGGAAAATATAAAAGAAAATTTGACAATTCGAATTATGTGAAATTTTATGAAATTTATACGAAAATTTATAACAGAAAAACAGAACATCTTTTATATAAAATATTTGCCAGAATAGACCTGATTATATTAATTTTGTCGATAACGTGAAAAATTGCAATTAATTTAGAATTCACAAAAACTACAAATCGACACACCTAAATCTCTTTCGGAAAGCTAATCTGTGAATGCTTACCTCAAGTTTATTGCAAAGAAAATAGAAAATTTATAGGCTTTATCAAATGCTGTTGATCAGAAATTCTTCGCTAGTTATCAAAACTTTTGTTTTGAAGATCGGGAAAAATTTTCAGGGAAATGATACAGATTTCTTCAAAAAACGTTAGGCTGTAAATTGAAATTATCATGAAAGGTCCAAACTCTTTTTTGTTTTATTAATGATTCACATTTTGGCATTAGGGTACATAAAGCAAAATTATATTGCAATATAAAAATTGGCCTAATTCCTTTTATATTATCCTTTATTCTAGAAATTTTAAACGTGCAAAGTATAAATGGATAGTAATATTTAAATCTATATCGGTTCTTATAGCGTTGCTTATTATAATCTGAATGATATACCGTGTAAAAACCCGTGTATGAAATTTTATTATTTGATTGAAATAAAATTAAAAATTGTGTGGAAGAAATTATACCGTAACTGCAAAATTTCCAAAGCATTTTTCAAATCGCAATTTTTTCCATGATTAAAATTAATTCACTTTTTGCAATGCAATGAAAAAGTTAGATTTTATTTTTTGAAAAACATTAAGATTAATATTCCGAAAATTGTTGATAATTTAAAGTTATTTTCTCTAAATAAAACGTTACCTTTTCAATTTTTTCGAATTTATAAGTAAAAGAATTTTGACGTTGATAAATATATAGAATTTTATTTTAATATAAGTTGTAAAAATATATGATAGTACATATAAAGAAACTCTTATTAATTAATATATTAAAACAATCTCATATTTTATTAACATGATTTTTTCAAAACACATAATACGTCTTCTATAAAATCAAAATTCATAATCGTTTATGAAAAAGTGAAAAATCGTTGTCAGCAATTTAGCTTGCATTTGTTTCTTTCGACATTTCTTGCTGTGCAATTGATTACGAGTACTAGAACGTATCAAATTTTCTTTCTCACTTACAAATTTATATTTTATAAATACAGTAATAATAATTGATTTTCAATAAAAATAATAATCACCTGATATTTTGTGACCTTACGGAGCAAAAAAAAGGTGTCGTTTTATTAAAGGAAGTCGATTCCTTTATCACTGCCATCAGTGATTGCCATAGAGCTGTTGATTTTTTCCTAACTCTTGTTAGTTTATTATGTGTTGGATTATTTAAAATTATATAAAGAACTTTTCAAAAATAATAAAAAAAATAAAAATTTAAAGAAAATTGTGTGTATGGATATGGATTTATCGATATGGATTAATCATGTAATCTTCAAATTTTTAGATTGAATTATGGCAAGAAATAATTATTTTTCGAAAAGATTTATGATTGTAAAGAGTCCATTAGGACAATGGCCATCCGTGTGAAATTCTCCGTCAGAACCTGCTTCAGTCAATAACTCTAAGGAAAATTGAAAATTTAGAGATTTTAAGAAAGGAAAAATCTTTCATAGAATTACTTCCTAGACCCGATTATACGTTTTCGTCGCATATGACTTACGACACCCTGTATTATTTTTAATTTAAATTTAATAAAACGCAAAAAAGAGATATAATACATAAACAGTTATACGAAAAAAAGCAATGACTAAGCAATAAAATATGTTTTAAAATCAGTTGGTAGTAAAAAAGTTATTATGACGTTTTTTTAAAGCAATGACTAGGCATAATCGAAAATTCGTTTTCTAAGAAACGATGATTGTGAACTAGATTTTTTCTCGTCGATAAGGTTTAAAGGGTTTAAAAAAATCGAACAAAAGTGAAAAACTAAAAACAATTGTCATTTTTAATAGAATTATAAGCACTCGGTTCTTATCGCAGGATGACAATTCAAATCTCGTTTTTTGTCGAAGAGTTCGAATGAACCTTGTTGAAGTCCTTATCTCTTCGAAATGAATTTCTTTGTGGTAAATTAGGTTTTTCCTTTCTTTTTTGAAGACTCATGCAGTCAGACAAATTTTCGAAACAACTTCGCGAGAAAAGAATTAAATAATGGCGTCATAAATGTAGCTGTGTCAAAGCAACTGATTTCAAAAAATAATATATCTGATGACCTATTCTACAATCTAGAATATGCAAAGTTCAAAGACATATAATTTTGAAATTATCCAACAATAGAAATAAGATGTTAAAAATTTTGAATATTCTTTCATAAATACAAATAATTTTTTTATAGAAATCCTTTTAAAATATCTCTAAATTCCTTGTTTATTTTATATTACATTTAAATTCTGTTTGAATTTTACCTGCGAGTCGTCGTTGTTGGTTTTTTCATGTTTCAATTAAAAAATGTTTTTTGTCTTTTTGGAGGTTCATCTTATTGGCGATGTTGCTGGGTTTAGTATTTTGCAGACAGTTTGGCATTGAATTTCGCTGCGTAATGAAAATTTGTTCAATACTCACGCTAATTTAAAAGGACGTGAGATCGCGATCATTTTAAATTGTCTCTTCTTTTATTTTCTACCTCAATCTCTTTCTTCTCACATCCAGCCGCTATCGGCCTTTTTTGTCGTGACTTGGGTTTGTTTTTCTATGTAATAATCATTATCATTATAATCATGTTTGGATTAATTTGATCCCATTTGAAACTTAAGCCACTTATTATAGCAAATGATTACTCAGAGTTGATTGAATCGAGGCCTGATTTCGTTGTCAATTTATGCTACTTCTTTTAATTACAAATAAACATTAAATCCAAACAATTTATTTGTGATTGCAATAAAATTATGAATGAATGTAAATATTTCTTTTGGAATTATTGTAAATAGATTTACTTACAAAATATATCTTCAATAAATCGGAAACTTACATTATTATTTTATTTTTGGTTATTGTTTGCAAAAAGTTATTAAATAATTATTAATTTATTTTTAGATAAGATGTGCGATCAGATCAGTGACGCTATTTTGGATGCACACTTAAAGCAAGACCCCAACGCAAAAGTTGCATGTGGTAAGAAATAAACACAGACACCCTACAACATACGTACATCATTGTGTATGAAATTATATACATATATAAAAACACATACACATCACTGAATATTTCGTAGATTTGGCTGCGACACCATGTGTATATAATATCGTATTCTAAAATAAAAACATACCTTTGAGGCTATACACATAAATTTTGTTATTAATAACTGAAAACAAACAAACGCACGCAAATGCACGCAGGCATTTGTAAACATTGGCCAAGATTATTCAAATTCAAAAAGGCTTTTTGTTCAGAATACATTTTTGGCATTGCTTTACATTGAACATAAAGATTTAATAGAATTGTGAATGTTTATATTTTTTCTTCTTCCGATATTTTATAATTTATAAACTTTGCCTATTTTCTTTTTTATTAATTACATTTAAATGAGTTTAAGAAAAAAGAGAAATTTGCAAATTGTTTTCTAAACATTCAACAACATGTTGAATTAACAATTAGGAGAAATGGGGGTTTTATAGCTGGCAGTGTTTAACTAAAAGTTTAAAAATTACAGTTTAATTCAAATTAGTTAAATTCTTGATATTCTCTTAATTTTCCGGCAGAGTAAATAGAATAGATATTTTATAATGATTTTTTCTTTTTTCAAAAATATCGGTCCTATCAAAATATCGACCCTACAAAAAAGTTGCCAAGGGATAATAGAAAATTGTTCCAAATATCTCACAAAATTGGTTACTTTAACGTTCTCGAATAATTATCTTCATTACCCTTCGACACACGAATTATCATGTTCGCTTCCTTAATTTGTACAACAAAAGAAAGAATATAAACAATGCTTTTATCATTTGAAAACAATCGAATTATATTCAGTTCTTGATTCTCAACTAAATTTAAATGCATATTAAAAAGTTAAAATTAGAAAACCTTAATTTATTCACTTGCGATTTAGATTTTTATTGTCATATTAATTGTCATTTTTCAAACATTTGAATCTAATATAAAATTAAATTTAACTATGAAATCAATTTGATCAATTCGATTCTAATTCAGAATTAGCCTAACGCTCGATTTCAGAATAATTTGTGCAACCAAATAAAGAATATGAATAACGCTTTTGTCAATTAAAGTATTTTCTGGTAATAATCGACATGCTTGAATTCTGAAATTTTGTCAACAAGAGAGTTAATTGAATACAATTAAGTTACCATAAATTTATTTAATTTCCAAAGATCCGGATCTAAATTTCTCGCGTGTAATTTTTTTTTTGAAAATGGATTTGGAATTTTTGAGAAATACTTCGGGGAATTGTGCGTGGTGAAATTCTTGAATTCGTGTACTCAATACTGACTAACCGCAAGGTACATTTTCTAGCCAAATCTTTTTTAAAATTTTAGTGGAAATGAGCGGCTTAAAATATGAAAAATAGATTTTTGTTATTTAGTTAGCAGTTTACGCAATATTTCTATTAGTATTAAAAAAGTTTTTAAAAGTCAATTATTATGAAACTCATTCAAGTAAATTCCATTAATTACATTTTCTGATAAGAATTAAAAATAAAATTGCTCTAATCCTCTCTTTCAATGTTCAAAACGTTTTCAAATATTTATTACGCAATTTCCTAGAATGCATCATATCAAATAAAAGAATAAATTGTAAAAGCTGGACTTTGATATCAGATAGATGGGATTTTATTACTTCAGATTTTTAATAAAAAATTATATACGCAATATGTGACACTTTCATGGTGTAAAATTAACCAGAAACATCAATAAAATCCTTTGTTATTTCCTTCTTTGATTATTAAAAATAATTAATAAACAAATGAGACTCTATAACATTCAGATATTTCAAACTGCTTTAGTTTTCATATTGATAATGAATTTGAATTGAAACTTAATCGGCGCCCAAAACTTGATTGTGATTATGCTGATTATAAAATAAATGTTTTTGTATCAATCAACACGCGCCAGCTAGAACAGCTCTTGATAAAATAAACAAATTAAATATCCTTAGTCTACGAGTCTGTGCATGTTAGGATCATGTTATTAATAACAATCTTTTTCATCTTAAGTATATATTCTCTCATTCGTTTTATAGAAACTGTCGCCAAGACTGGTATGATTCTGCTCTGTGGAGAAATAACATCGAAAGCTGTTGTTGATTATCAACGAGTTGTACGTGATACAGTGAAACACATTGGCTATGATGATTCATCTAAAGGTAAATAAGAAAAAAATGGTTAGTTTATAGTATATGTCTGGACAGGGAAGTAAACACCAAATGTATTTAGTGGTATAAAATAAACAAAGACAGATTCCTTTATTTATTTCGTACGCTTTTCTTTCCAAATGAAATGAAGAGTAACGAATTATTTCATTTTATTCAATGAATAATAAATCTTTAGAGTATTTATTCAATAAATAATTTAATAAACTTTGAACTATCCAATATAACAACCAACAAATACAACAACCAACAAATACAACAACCAACAAATAAAACAACCAACAATTTGAACAACCAACAAATACAACAACCAACAATTTGAACAACCAACAAATACAACACCAACAATTTCAACAATTAATAAATACAAACATCACCAACCCATAACTCAATCACCTCCAAAACCGTAAAGGTTTCGATTGGAAGACTCTGAATTTGTTAATTGCCATTGAGCAGCAATCACCGGATATTGCCAATGGCGTGCATGTCGATCGTGAGGAAAATGATGTTGGCGCTGGCGATCAGGTATTAAAACAAAGCCAAATTCTTCTTCCATTTGTGACGTGGTTTTCATACGGGCAAACCTAAATGCAATTCTCTGTCTAAATTTATATTCTTCATTCATAAAACACTACTCCATTAATAATCGAAGAAACAACAAGAAACAAATCGAAGAGCAACAAAATCATGAAAATCACATAAAGGAATATTAGAAAAAAATCCTTGTTTTGGAATTATAGAATAATATCCTTATCCCTGCGCTTGTTCGATTGTAATCGAAATCTTTATGTGTGTATTCGTCTCTTATTGCTGTTAAACGTGAACATTTAATATCTTTTTATTATTTCATTATTATTTTTTTTTCATTAATTTAAAATAGAAAATAAGTACACTACATACATTTCAGAATAATAACCTCCATTACGATCCACATAAAAACAATAATTTTCCTCAAGAATTATGAGGAAAAAGAAGTGTAATAGTGAACAAAATTGGTTGTTTTAGATATCCGCTATATCCAGTCTATGTGCAGTGATTTCTACCACACAGTGTTATTTTCTGGGGAAAGTTAGTCCTGGATTATATCTAAAATAATTGTTTGTTAAAGACAAATGGTTAGAATCCGGTGATTATATATCGGGTTATGAATCAATAGAAAATAAAAATAACAGTATTCTGTTAGACGGCACTGCTTTTTGATTTGTTGATGGATATAATGCCAGTATCGATGCAACTACGAATAATATTAAAATTAAGAAGCTTTCTTCCTTCCTTTCCTTCGTGGATCTAATTCAAAACCCTTTATTTCATTCTCACTACGAAAACTTTTGATTTAAATTTGACGATATTTTGAATTCATTGTTTCTTTACGATAGATCACATCCTATTCTTTTGTTTAATCATTTAATTTTATTTAAATAAATTAAATGAAGTTTAAATATGTTATATTATAGTATTTGCCGATAAGAATGAAACTTGCGAATTTGTAAAAAAAGACCGGATCTTTTTGTAATTGTCACAAATTGAGGTAAATCACCTCTTATCAACAAATTTTCCCCAGCCTATCACGCGCTATTAATTGTCTATCAGTTTTAGTGTATTCTGTTCTTACACACTTCAATTGTCAAGCCGCGTATTGTCATGGTTTCACTTTCTTCGTTCACTATTTACTTTCAATTCTCATATATAATAATATTCTTAAACAGTATATTAGAAATACGTTACCAAATATGGCTCAACTTTAGTAATTTTTCAAAATGCATCGAAGTTATTTTGAGAGGATTTTTAGAGGATTTTGGTAAATTATTCAGAAGATAGAAGTTCAGAATCAACAGCTTGAATCGACACAAGAAAGCAACTTCTAAGAAGGGGGGAGTGTAGTGGAAGTTTACTTTCAACAAAAAAACTGAAAGTACTTAAAAATTATGAGTGGCCTCGTAACCAGAATATCAACAAGAAAATTAATTGAAAATTTAAAATTGTTGGTTAAAGATCATGAAACATTCATTTGGCTACAAAATATAGCGTGCATTTTATAAGCACCAACAAGAGAAACTTAATTTCGAACAAATTACTGATCACTGATTGCTCAATTAGAAAACAATTTTTGATCGAATTATATCAGTTATAAAGATAAATTGATATTTGCTTATCCAATTGATGATAATTGAAAAATTTATAATAGATCGTTTTAAGAAAAATTGAACTTGTCATATTTTATACGCTGTACTTCCAAAGAAGCATTTAATTTGAAGAAGTTTTCTTGAATTTTTTTCGTCCCTCTCGATATCTTTCTCTCTTTGTTTCTCTCTGTGCTTATCGATTTCTGCATTACGTTTTGATATGTTGTTGTGCGACTTCAAAGGTTTCGATTATAAAACTTGCAACGTATTGTTAGCGTTGGACCAACAGTCGCCGGAAATCGCTGCTGGAGTACACGTAAATCGTTCTGAAGAAGAAATCGGTGCCGGAGATCAGGTGCGCTTTCGAAATTTGGTTTCACTATAAGACTTTTCTTCACGTACAAAGAAAATAATTGAACTTTCTTCTTGGCTTAAATAGATTATGCTTTAGCAAGTTCTTTTTATTTAATCCTTTTCTTTTTGTCTCTAAAATATATTATTAATACTCTTCCGCACTACTTTTTCCCCTTTTGCAAATATTTTCTAAACATTCATGTTCTTCTTCTTCCTTTTCGTATATATACTTAATTAATATAATTTAGAGTTCTTACAATATTCCTGTAAATAATTGGTGTCATAGTAATGTTGTGAAGAGTGCTTTTTAGGAGATATTCTTTTTAAAATAATACAATGAATTAAAAAAAGATATTTAAGTTGGGTTACTTTTTCGACTCGTTATGTGAAATATTTTTTAAATTAATAAATTTCCTATAATTTCCCTCAGCAATAAAGCTTATCTCTTGACAAACAGATGAGGAGAGTCTTCTTAAAATGTTTCTACTCCATTTTTATTTTGGTAATAAATTAATTCACGTATTCAATGTATCCAGATTTGGAGGAAAACGCTACCAATTCGAGATCTCCTAAATAAACATTCTTTGCATTAACTCAAAATGGAAAACAAGGTCGATTTTTTCATTGTCTCTTAGTTTTATTTAATTTTAATTGATATTTAAATATATATCTTCTATATATATCTTTTTTGTTTAATCTTTAACAAAATTACATTTAACTGTCAATTAAATAATATCCTTTATATTTAATTTCCTGTTAAGCAAGTATACCTGGCGATTAGGTAACATTCTAACAATTTAAAATAACGACAAATCGGAGTAAACAATTTTCAAAAATTTGCGATTTAAGAACAAAATGTGTTCAATGAATTAATTTCATAGATTTTTAAAATTTTAAATGAATTTGTTGTGAAAGAAGTGATTTAGGTTTTATTTCGTCAAAGCAATATTTCTCAATTATAACATTTAATTAAGCTAGTTCGGCAAATTAGATAATCGTGTGTTTGAAAAAATAGAATTGCCAGTTAAAAAATTCTTATGATTCCAGTTAAAAATAATCATTGAGAATATATTTCATTGAGAATAATTACATTAATTTCCTACTTTAAATTTAGATTTATATGATAAAATTTCATCGTGAGTAAAGGAGAAATGTTTATTAAAATATTCGAAATAGCATTAAATGGAAATAAAAAAGCGATAGAATTATGTTCCAGTAAAATTAACATGCCACAAAAACAACTTTCGTTCAAAAAGAGCTAATTGTTTTGTGAAAAGAGTCAAGTAAAAAAACCCAAATAAAAATATTCAGTATATTTTTTATAATTGATGTTATGTAACGTAATTTTAACTAAAATTTTAATAGTAAATGAAAGTAATTTTTCTTTTCAGTTTTTCGGAAAAGTTTGAATGATATTTTTCAATTTTTGAATAGACAAATTTATTTCAAATTTTTTAAATATAAAATCTCGATTTTATCTTTTGTAATTTTTTTTGAAATTTAAAAATTCAGTTTAACCGATTTGGTCCGAATTCTTTTACATCCTCAGTAATGTGACTGGTATAACAACTAATTATTTAGCTTTATATTTATCTGTTTTTGCACGATTTTATTCAGTTTTTCCTGCTTTTCTATTTGTTTGCACTTATCTACATTACCTCTTGCAATTAACAAAATTTATGTTTGCTCGTTTTCATCTCACAAAATTAAAACCTTATTACCTTAATCTTTACTTTCTTAATTAATATTTTTCTTAATTAAATGTATTTTTCTTAATCCTAATAATCTTTCTTAATCTTTCTTAAAATGTATAAATTTTCTTCTAATTTATGTTGTGGCTTTTAATTGTGTCTTCCTATTCTTCTGTTTTTCTTGATGTTATTTAAAAGAATTGTCAATTTTTTCTCACAAAATTATTCAATAATAGGGTATTATGTTTGGTTATGCCACCGATGAGACGGAGGAATGTATGCCACTAACCGTGGTATTGGCGCATAAACTCAATGAGAAAATTGCCGAATTACGACGATCCGGCGAATTTTGGTGGGCGCGCCCCGATTCAAAAACTCAAGTAAATACGAGACTCAAACAACAAAATGATAAACATTTCCAATTGTTCATTCTCTTTAATATTTGCTAATTTGCAATTTTAGGTCACCTGCGAATATCTATTCGATCAAGGAGCTGCTGTGCCAAAACGTGTACATACCGTTGTCGTGTCAATGCAACATTCGGAGAAAATCTCTCTCGATGATTTGCGTTCGGAGGTTATGTCGAAAGTTGTAAAGGCTGTCATTCCTGCTAAATATTTCGATGCAAATACAATTGTACACATCAATCCCTGCGGTTTGTTTGTAATTGGTGGACCAATGGGCGATGCCGGTCTTACTGGACGTAAAATTATCGTCGACACTTATGGCGGTTGGGGAGCACACGGTGGAGGAGCATTTTCGGGAAAAGATTTTACAAAAGTTGATAGATCGGCAGCGTATGCGGCACGTTGGGTAGCAAAGTCATTGGTAAAGGCCGGTCTCTGTAAACGTTGTTTAGTACAAGTTTCGTATGCAATCGGTTTAGCCGAACCACTTTCGATAACCGTTTTCGATTATGGCACGTCACATAAATCACAAAAGCAATTGCTCGAAATTGTCAAAAGGAATTTTGACTTGAGGCCGGGCATGATTGTTAAGTAAGTTTTAAACGATTTCAAATGATTAATTCATTAATTTTGAAATGGTTTTGTTTTTGGTCTTTCGTTTCTTCAGGGATCTCAATTTGCGACAGCCCATTTACCAACGCACAAGTACTTACGGTCATTTTGGACGTGATGGTTTCTCGTGGGAACAGGCTAAATATTTGGAAATCAATTGACTAACCGCCAATTGTGGTGACAATGAATTGAGCCAACTAAAAATGCAGCCACCGTGCGCGAAAAAGTTTAAGACGGCGTAATTTTTAGTTTTTAATTTAAATTTTAAACAAATTTCACAAAAAGCAACAACAACAGTAAACACGACAGATCGAGCAAAAACAATTGCTAATACACGGCAACAACGATACAAAAGCTGTTGTTGTTGTGTCGTCTGATTTTAAAATATATAAAATGTTCGTTTTTAAATTTTTATTCAAAAATCAACATAAATCAAATCTTATTTAGTTTAAGACATGAAGAACAGAAAACAGTGACTGTACTCTAATCCAGGATTCCTAAAGCCCACAAGCCATAAAATAATAACACTACCGAACACAATCCCATTATTTTGTAAAAAACATACGTCTTGTGTTTTATTTCATAAATATACAGAAAAAATTTGTTGTAATATTTTAAACTATACTTTTAAATTGTAATTATTAAATGTTAAAATTTAGCATTAAAAGAAGAAAAAGTAAAGAGAAAAAATAGCAATCCTAAAAGAAATATATATATTATACCATATAATTATTAAAAACATGACATTAAAGCATTAGCCATAAATCTTCAAATGAGTATAAAACAATAAAACAAACAAAACCGGCTATACATCAGAATATATAAATGTATACATTTAACTCTAACCGTTGGAATAATTGTGTAACGCATTTCCCTAATTTAAAACGTAATAAAAACGGCAAATGTATTGATTAATTAATTGAAAAAGTAACAGGCAAATAATTCAATAATAAAAAATATACAAAAAACAAAATGAAATGAGACAGTTAGTCTTGATTCATTATTTGTCGCGACAACAAGAACAAGAATAGATAGATAGCATAAGGTTATTAATCTTAATTTTTTTAATTTTGGCTACTGTTTATAAAAACCAACATACGATTCTAAATTAATTTCTATTGAAAGTGACGATGACATTAAGAATGATTCAGAGAAATCGCTGAAAGCGGTAATAATGTTAGCGATGATTTAGAATGAGTGAAAATTGAGTAAGGGTAAGGGAAGGAACTAGATTTGAATAGCCTAGAAGAATTTTTCTTATTAAACAATGACCTAAACTCATTTCGCCTCGTAAAATTCATTTAATAGCAGTTTGAAAATTTTTTATATAACATAGATTTTCGGATTTATATAACAACATCTAGTTAAAACAAGTCTCAAGATTTTCTAGAAACGGAACTTCTATTATATAGTGGAGGACTCTAAATAGAAGCTTTTATAAAATAAAAATTCAATGAAACAGAATGATTTCATATTAGAATTTAAACTTCAATTAAACCATAGCCATATATTTAAAAAAGAACATTAGAATTGAATTAAGCAACAAAGAAAAAAAAAATAAAAATTTAAAAGAAATGAAAAACATGAAAAAAATGAAAACAGAAATTATTCGCTTTCCGTTTTTATTGCGAGAGCTTTTACTTATAGAACCTTATTTATAGAGAAAGTTTTATAGTTTTATTTATAGAACCTTTTATAGGAAATTTTTTCCTAATGAGAACTTATAAAAACGTCATTATCATGACGTCATTTTCGACGTATGGGAGAATAATAGCCGTAGCAAATGCGAAATTTAAAGCTGGGCTTTTTAAAGTTGAGTTTAATTGGGAATCGTTAGTAATAATTGACAAATTTGATGAGTCACAAATTAGTTACATGAGTCACTTTTAAAAATCAAAAATTGTTAGTTTTGACTAAATTGTATCTAACTCAATTTAAGTGACTAACGATAATTAATTCATGAAACTGAATTAAAATCAAATGGACGACGGAGTAATCCGCGATTTCGCAATTATTAATGATGCCATATATAATGGATCCATTGAAATGTATAGACAATATTGAAAAGTAATTGGGTCTAAATGATGCAGAATTAAAGAAAAAAACAAAGTGCAGGTGAGCATTATTCTTTTGAAGTAATTTTTTATGTCAACGGCATTCAAAAGTGATGCTCTTTCCCACGTCCAGTTGCGTTCCATTACACGCTCCTAAATGCAACTGCATAAATAAATTATTATTTTAGTTCGTATATCACAAAAATCTTTCAATCCTTTATTTTGTTTGCTGAATTTTCTGAATGAAGAAATTGAAATTTCAATCTAAAATCAATTACGTAATTTGTTAAAACAGCTTGTTTAAGGAATTTCTGTAATTGAAATCTGGGGAAAAATTGGTAATAGACTCCGTTGGTGTCGAATTTTTATAAATCGAATAACTATGTTCATAGAGCTTTTTTAACCATTTCTCAAAAGTGACCTTAGATATTTTAGGAGCTTCGTACATATATTTGTACTGTTGGATAATGAAAATGGGCGGGGGAAAAGAGTCGTGCTGGCTTTTGACACCCCACATGTATATATCTGCATGTGTATTTCATCTTCAACGTTTGCAGACGGAATTAAGCGATAAAATTGTATCATTGAATTTACTTAAGAACATTAAATTATTTTGGAAAAATGCACTGGTTCTTACCAGAACCGTAATCACAAAGAAGACCGAACTATAGCAGAACCTATGAAGGTATTTATCATGAAATGCGGCATGAAGATCTTCTGTTATTATAAATTCTTTGACATTGGCAATGGCCAATATCGCGTTTGAACTGCGTCGCCTTTTTATACCTTATATAGATATAACTATGTGAATTTAAAATTCAGCCCTTGTAGACAGAATTCCCGATCGTAACTACCCTATCGCAACTACAATACAAAAATGACCGCAATACAGAACAACGAGAAATGTGTTACGAACATTCTCTGTAATCAAAAATTGCTTGGTACTGAAAATCCAAGAAATCGCGTAAAAACCACGCCCACTTATGATACCTAGTATGGATATATCTATAAGAGCATTTTACTTTCAACGTCCGTTTATGAAATTGGACGATAAAATTTTGTGTATAAATACTTTTATAAAATACTTTTATAAATAATTTTATTTATATACTTCCAGGATGGACTACGTCAAGAACATCTGCCGTGGCCATATGCCCGAAACAAATTTCAAATGTTAATGCCATGTCTTGGCCTTTCGGGTTAATAAAACAATTTATTTCGTCAATTCGTTGCCTATGTTGGGGTTCTTCAGGAATCAGGAGGTTTGGTATATTCGAGACTTCATTGTTTTGAGATCTTGTCATTCCGAGATTTTGCCATTTTGAGATTTTATTGTTTCAAAATTTTGTAGTTTGAATATTTTTATATTTCCATTTAAGTTATTTCTTTTCCATTTCAGTTTTCAGGTTTTCTTTTATTTAAGAGATGTCGTTTTCAGGACTATTGCAGATGAAGTTTTTTGGTTACTACAGTAGGCAAGGTGCAGGAGATGTGTTTTATAATTAAGACACTAAAAAGTTGAAGAGGTTTTGAAAATCTTATTTATAATTTTGCAAGGCGACATTTTTAGATAAAGATGCTTTCACTAACGTCTTTTAATCAATGAATGAAAAATTATCGTTAATTTGAAATGCATAATTTCGTCTAGTCAAATTCGCAAGTACCTTTATGAGTCGTGGTCTAATGTTGGTTTCTTAGCAGCAGTTTCCTGTATTGTATTTATTTGTCTGTAAATTTTCATAGCGAGCTCGAGAATTCTCGTTTGAGGAATATATTTCGATTAAATTGATTGGAATATGTCGATAACATTAATTCAGACTAATAATTTAGCATTTTACATTAAGCCATTCAAAAATTATTAACTTAATCGTGCTACGGTTGGTTCTATTGGTCGTTTAATGCGGCATACTCCACCGTAACCGAACGGCATTTTTGTGCGTGTGCTTAAATAGAAGACACCACGCTTCGGTACTGCTGGATCACCACCCATAAACACTTGGGCGTGGCATACTTTTGATGTGCCACGACGCTCCTCGCAACCACACTTGATCCCCTCGATACTCTGATAACCGTTGCAACGTATTGCACCAAAACCTTGTGGACGTTTAAGTGATTCAACGAAATAGTATAAAGAACCGAAATGATCACATAAAAATTCCGGTTCCATTCTTGTCACATTCGGACAATGCGGTTGTCCGAGACCCCAGTTCGGATAGAATGACGCGTGACCAATACCATCGCTAGGAAAACCAAAAAGTGCGACATCAGTCTGTATGGATTCGACATAAATTGCATCGGTCGGTGTTAGACGCCAATCCGAATTCAAATTCCGATGAATAGGACCGGCAGTATCGAGAGCATAGATCACACCGAATTTATCAGGTTTCAATAATTTTCCAGCAACACCGGCAATGTGACAGCCCAGACTGTGAGCGATCAGATACATTTCCTCGAAATATATTCCATAAACGCGATGTAAGAGACGAGCGAATGTGTTGAACTTTTCAGCGATTTCGAATACTTCTGAAATGACACGAACATAATTTATGTCGAGGGCATAATCGCTCCAGTCAACCAAAATAACATTGTAATCGCCTTTAGCCAAATAAGCCTCTTTAATGGCTGCGTTCGAACACGTCGAAGTCTGACCATTCCAGCCATGTATCAGAAATCTGTGAACGTATAAAAGTCATAAAGTATAAGGTGTAAAATATAAAAGTAACAAAATGGAAAAGAATGAAACAAACAACGAATTTATAATCATGGTCATAACGGCAGATCAGCTTCAGATCAAGTTCAATGAATGATTTCAAGGGAACAACATTCAAGTTCAAGCTCAAAAATTTCAACAGAAAAAAATATGTATTTAAATCTGTTGAACGATCTTTCAGACAAAGCGCTCAGACTGAAAAATTAGTTAACATTTCCTGGTGACTATACAAACACCCGATCATCATGTTGCTACTAATGCTGTTTCTACTGCTACCTTATTTCCACATATATTTATCGTAATTACCTGACGGGCCACGAAACATTGAAATACGAACGCCGCAAATAATTATCATTATCATCGTCATCAGACAGTATTTGGGGCTCATACGGATTCAGACGAGTATAAAGATCGTAACGAAGTTTTTTGTGTTTCGGTCGCAAATGCGGATCCAGCAATTGACGTGCCTCTTTCGTTATTAAAGAGGCGATGAAGTCTACCGTTAACGGTTCGCAATGTCGTTGCAATTGTTTCGGATGCTCCTTTTTGGCATCGTTCTCCTTGATGTCGTTTTTGGTAGTTTTGCTTCTACCGCTGCTCGTGTTGAAGATGTTGCTGGGAGTGCAATTTGTGCTAATGGGAATTGCTTTAGAAACAAAAAAGAGGTTAGTAAATTAAACTATTAAAAAAATATTAAAAATGGGGGAGGATGAGTAGAAAATAAGAGAATTTAATTGACTTGAATAAGGAAGGGCCGCCGTTTTTCTAGTGTCCCGAATATTCAAGGACTCTTTTTGTATAAAGAAGAGCAATTAATTGCAAGATGAATCTCAATTAGATGGCAGTCTCGGGCATCACTCTTACAGTTTCTCTTTTATCATTGTATTTGAGTGAAGATATCCTTGACGTGTTTGTGGAATTGTGGCAAATCTACTCTCAGCGATACATTAATAGTAAAATCTTTCCGTTTAATTAACAACCAAAGTCGTTAATTGATCCCACGCCATGAAAAGGCAAGGTCGAAAAGGTCAACTAGAAATATTTATAAAAATTCTCAGCTTCAGAGAAGTAAGAAAAGAGGAAAGCAGCTCACGAAAAATTATTAAAAATGTATTAATAATCCATAAAATAATTTCTCATGAAATATATTTTTATACAACTAATAAAATTAATAGAATTTATAGAAAAAAATCTCACCAAGAATACTGATAAATATTACGATAATAAAACGTTTTGGCGCGAGCATTATTTTTAAAAATTTAACGCACTCTTAAGGATCACTTTTATTGAATGAATGACTGAATGAATAAATGAATGCAAATGGTATTGAATGACTTTTACGATCTCTTTCGATGGCAATACGTGTTGCAACTGATTCGCTGGATCTAGAATTTAAACTTTAAATAAATACGTTTTCCGAAGTTAAATAAAAAGAATGAAAAAGGCCATTTGCGATCCTTTTCCTCGCAGATTCTGAACTTTATATATGTGCATGCATATTCTTTTCTTAATCGGCCTTATGTATATAGGCGTGTTTTGAGTGCGTCTTATTACGTCTCTTTTAACCTTTTTTGACTTGGGTTAAAATAATTTAAAATATTTCCTAGAACGTGTTTTAATGCAGTTTAAAGTAATGATGGAATAACAGAAATAAAAAAAAGAAATTGAATTACCGGATTTCGAAATACGCACTTTGGATATTTTCGTAAGGGAATAAAGAATTTGTTTCAGTGATAAATTTAACGATTTTTATGTTCTTTTTAAAAATATGTTGCAACATTTTAGCTATAGAAATATCGTTAATATCATTCTTTTGATTATTCCTTTTATACAAGCTAAGATCCATCAAACGAGCAAGCATCAGTATTAATGAAATTAATAATAAGTAACAAATTAACAGACCGCAATAAATTCCATTTAACTTCAAGTGTTGATTGGGTCTAGGTCGAAGTAAAGGGTTTTTTAATCCAGCTCAGACAGTGCTGTCACTATTTCTTACTTTTTTGAAAACAACGTTCAAACGATGGTAATGGTCTCCTTTTGGCCCGCGGAGGACATAATGGCATGTATGGGCGTTTAACATAAAGAACATTAATACTTCACACGCGGTTTATTTTATGCCATTTCAACATCGACCCGTTCCAATTGACGGTTTGTCAATCCGTTTTTATATCTCATCCCCTTACGTGATTTCCTCAAAACAATATTTAATATGCTCAAACCGATTTTCTCAGCGAACACAGCCGTCATTGTAATGCCGGCGATGGTTTGATTTAGTCCTCTCTATTAAGGATTCTCTATTAAGTGAGTAAGAATATTTGTGCCCATTGGAAACTCATTGGAAACAAAATTTGAGCTTCAAATTTAATGGATATACACGTAATGTGTGCGAGTCCGACTCGTTTAGAGTAGTCAAGAGATTAGAGTAGTCAAGAGTCAAAATATTTTTAGTCAAGAGATTGACCAATATCCAAGAGTTGACGATAGTTGAACATTAGCATCATATATCTACAAATGATAATCCGGCAGATTTGTTGTCTAGAGGTTTGTGACCAAGGAAGCTTATGGCGTAAAACTCGTGGTTATATGCAATGCATTTACATGGTAAAGAATTTTCTATAGCCCCCAAAAATATTGCCAACCATTTATGATGATCCCGAAAGAAAGCGGAGCTGCCTTTCAACACATATCACGACTGACAACACTTCATTAATCTACACAATTAATCATTCTAACTCTGGGAAGCTTCAGAGAAATGTAGGTTGTCTACGTCGTTTCATCAGTAACGTTTGATGCAATTAAAGTGTTTGTAAATGGTATATTTCGTTAACACGAACGTGATAATTTCGTTGTTCGTAAAATTCAATTGTCAGAACTTAAATCCGTTATCCATTCAAAAGGTGGGAATGAAAAGGTCATTAACGAATCCGCCAATATGGATCCCAAGATCAATTTTATGCCGCCAAGGGCATCCGATTTTAATGAAGCCTACATAGTAATGAATTAAAGCCTACATAGCCTACCCCCGTAGTGTAAATGTATGGTCTGATCTCAATAATCAACGGGTGCTACATGGCTCTTTTAATATTACAGTTACCTTTTCTTGATTAATTTTTAAACCTAAAAGGTCTAAAGATCAAATCTTATCTTCAACAGAGCCTTTGTTCAAGAAGTCCACACATGGTCCGCTCATTTTTGTGGAGTGATAGTATCTAGCGCCAGCATCTTGGTTATAAAATTCCATGTAGAAGACATATTTAAGAAATGGGAAATAAGCCTTCAAAGGGGGTTTTGTATGAAAGGTAGGCGTGGAACTGGTCCGATTTATCCCAAACAACCTACGATGGCAATGAATACTCGTGTTAAATTTCATTTCGACACCTTCCTTCGTTCGACTGCAATCGTGATCTTCGTAGAGATCCGATTGATCTCCGTACACTGACGGATGAACATACCTATATCGGCGCAATTAAATTGTGTATTAAAATAATTATAAGTATTTCTCAGAACATGCTTGAATGCTTTTAACAGAAATATTGCTAATAGAAAATCAACAAAAGCATTAAAACTTTTGAAAGAAAAGAATCTCGGTAGAATCTCTGTGTTGGTAAATCCAATTAGATTCGATAGAACATTTATTTGGAACACTATTCGAACACTATTCGATAGAGCATTTATTTGGAACTATTAAATTTCGATCTGCTTATGCTTTCCTTCTTGATTTCTTCTTTAGTAGAACTTATCCCTTTTTACTCTTTACCACCATGATCGTCATCATCACCAACACTTTCCTCTTCCTATTTACAGTCTTCTATTAATCTCAATGTCTTTAACAAATCAATAAACGTTTCATTTTGAAACTTTTAATTAATGCCTTCAATTCCATTGAGAGAAGGTAGGAGTTGAGTTTAAAGAGACGTAAATAAAACACGGAAGAAGTTAAATATCAATGAAATAGAAACCAAATAAACTCTGAAAATTAGTAACATTTTAGAGACACAAAGTTGATAATCCATCGCATCCTTTTGATGATGTTGATGATTATGTTATATCTTTGTTATGCAGATCATTCAGTGGATGCAGTAAGAAACGATTTGGGAAATTTTTCAATTTTTACAAGAAAGAAAGAGGAAAAACAAAGAGAGAATTATTTGCGAAGTGTTTCAATATTGCGGTAGAAGCGGCGTTGGTTTCTGCAGGAGCATCTGTTTTAACGCCTTACCGTTCATTATAAGTCGGTGTCCAGCGAGAACATTTGACAAAGTTAATTGTGTTGGCCATACGATTATTATAGCGATTGCGATATTAATGATAAGCTGTTTCAAGAGAAGAGTAAAGAAGTGGAAATCTATTCATTTATTCATTACGCGGAAGAACAAATTAATACAATTTTAATGGAATCGTTGAATGCTAATCCTATGAGGAGTTAAGTTTATTAGAATGAAACTAATGTAATAAAAAAGCAATGAGAAATGAGTCCTACTTAAGTAAAAGAGATCACCAACGAAAGCCGTTCAATGTATCCTCGATATTAAAACAGTTTTTTTACCGTTGACTGAATACTTCATTGACGAATTACGTTATTAGTGACACCATTTGAGGATATCGTTACGGGGAATTCATAGAATTGAGATCATGAATCTGTGACTAATCCCTCAGAAAACCGCGCCCTCTCTGCAGGAAAAATTCCGTGCGATGATGCAAGAGAAGTACTGACCTCCTTCAGTCTGATTACTACTTCAGGATTATTCCTTCAGCCAATGTTATCGTTTCTTAGGACTCAAAGTAATTTTATTGACAAAATTCAGAAAAAGTTCAAGCTCCAACGGTTGGAATTCTGTGAGCTGTTGTGCGGGAATATGACTACGACGAAGTTGGTCAATTGCACTATCATGATTCACATTAATATTAAAACACGAATGAATTAAAAAATTCAAGTGAAATGATTTCCAGTAAAGTAAAATTAGTCAGTATGGTATAATCCATCAGATGTTGGAAACGCATTAACTCAGTATTTTTCGATACTATCCAAAAACTGTTTAATTGTGCAAAAGTGGACTTATTATCCTACAAAGGATTGAATGTATTGTACAATATTAGCACCTGAATCATGATGAATGATTTCACTATTACGATGATAAGAAAAATTATCGAAACATTCACTGCTTCAGAGAGAGAGAGAGAGAGAGAGAGGAAGATAGAGAGAGAAAGAGAGAGTAGACCGTGAGCAGATAATAATTATTTTATTTTTATAGACCAATATTTTGTTGACAAAAGAAATAAATTCAACTTATCTAATATTTAAAGGAATCAGTCTAACAAATGCATCAGAATTGATTTCATGCGAATTATTTTCATGGAATTTTAATGAACTTTTTTAAAGTTATATTTTATTAGTCTTGTGATTTATCTAGTCTAGTTATTTATCTAATATAGTGATTTATGCATATACATTATGCATATACGAAAAATTGCCTAATAGAGGTCGCAGTCGTTTTCAGCATGGTCGCGAAGCTTCTGCGAATTTGTAACACTGCCTTCCGATTAAGTCTGCCCTTCTCGATCAGACAACACATTCATCAACAGCAACATCAGTGTAGTCCTTCATTCTATACCTTCATTCATCAGCACTCACAAATATAGCGCTATATTTCTCCAGGGGATGTTTTGGGGATGTTCTGTTTTGTTAAGAATTTTTAAACCTTCCTTCCTTCCTTTATGGTTTCCTCCGAAACCTCGGCTTTACATTTCAGTGTAGGATTGCCATTAATCATGGCTTCCACAGCATTTATCTATTGACATACCTTCATTAAGAATGATTGGTCTGCGAGGATAATTGCCACTCGGATTGAAACGCGCTCAATATTTGTGATTTGTAAAAAGGAGTTCAAATTCCTATTATTTGTACTCCTAGGAGTTTGTACTCCTATTGGTTGTTGTACCTATTGGTAGGCGAAATTATTCGACGTTGCTTTCATTCTCTATCCACAGTATGTTTGTTCCGCCATCTCCATCCACACGTGTTCAAATAATTGCTTCGAATTTTATTGGAATTTTCTGCCGGTACCTTACACTTACATTTTTTCTGAGCCTGCTCGCAGACGGTGCGCAGAGGTACTTAAACGTCCTGGCATGCCAGCGTTCTGTGCTTATGATCTAGGGTTAGACTAGCTTGAAGTCGACAATAACTACTTTTTGTATTGTTGCTACTACTAAGAAGGTTTGTCGTACTTCCAGTGTTACCATTTGCATGGTACACCCCAACCTTCCAATCTTCTCCCGTATATTATTGTAGTTTTCAACCAATCGGTGATTCCATAATGTTCCCTATCATGTCTAATCTAATATTGAGATATGTTACGCTCGTATTCAGAATGAAACCAATAACTGTCCATTTACGTCCGGTAAATTCCTGTGATGCGTTCTTGCGAAACGGGAACAGTGGACCAATCCGTAGGTGGGGTCAGCTTACGCCCTTTACAAGCGGAAGCTTGTTGTAATGGAAGCAATTCTCATTCGAGACATCACTATCAGCGAATGTTGAATCTGGTAGCCAACTACTCTGCACATTCACTTTGAATTGAATAACTTGATCTCGTTAGTGGAATTTTTGGGTGTCATATCGCCTATGGGTCAATCTTATGATGGTACCGGTAACCATATATTTATAGTAATTTCTCAGGAACTAACAGTTTCATAAATCGACGTATTTACCTCTTGAAGTTGTACGTTTGGGAATAAATTGAGAATAGGTTCTAGCCTCTATTTTTGGCTTAATTACTTAAAAATTAAGCAATATTCATCGGGCGATTCTCGTCCTTTAGACTTCAACAATGTTAGTCAAATCAGAACTATATATATTTCAATATGTAAGAAAAGATATTCCTTTAATTTATAGAGTTATGCATGGCGTTGGATTCGTAGAGCCAGATTGATTGATTTGCGGATTGATCGTCCCAATTATTTTTTGTTACAGAATTGCTTTCTAAAAAGAAAAGATTGCGAGTATTTGAGAAACTTAAAGATTAAAGTTTAAATTGAAAGCTCTTTGGATGAGATATGGAAGTAATTTTTATTTTTATGACTTTAAAAGCAGCTGACAATAAAAAGATCAACTGCTGAAAATGGTTCATAGCAGATATATTTCAATTTTTATTTTACTAAAACTGGTGAAAATGGCACCTGATATAATAATAGTATTACCAGTTTTTCTTCTGGTTTGCCGTAGTTCATATGACAAAAGATATGGAATGTATTCCTTCGAGAAGAAATCCTGAATACAAGGATATTGTCTACAATTCTTACAGTGGTCGAAAACCGCCAAATGCAAACATTTGATACACTGTAATGCTTTTAGCAGTTTTGGTATATTGGTGTTTTGTATATCGTTTCCTTTTTAATTTTAATTAATTCATAAAATAATTTATCGCTATAATTGATAGACAATCATTTTTTCCTATACCCTCGTACAATGACCTTTTATTATAATCATATATTGTATAAATAATACTTATACATCGAGTTTTATAATACAATGAATCTTTTAAATATATAAAAAGAATACTAAAACTATGAGCAATATGTGAGTTAAATTCGAGGTTTAGAACAATTCAATAATTCGAGATTTGAGAACAGAAATATAAAAATATCAATGTAAAACAATGTATGAAGTTATAAAGAATGAATAGAGTTAGTTATTTTAATTTATGAAGGCAAGGCAAGCAAGGCTTATTATCTACTTAAAATACTTTAAAATTAGTATCACCCAATTACAACTCCTTAGCTTTCGTTAGAAGACTGTAAAAGTATCTTCATAACATTCCTTATAAGGCTAGAGAGATATTAATTGCCTAAATATTCCTTAGATATAATTTAAGTCACAAATACATTCAACCGCAATCCGTTAATTTCAAAAGGCATTTCAAGGCTGCTTATTTTTAATAGCAGTTAATTCATTAATATTACTACCAAAATCCTATAACATATAGTTTTAAACTGTTGCTTTTATAAACAATTATCACGGCTTCTCAATATTTATAACTAGAAAAATTCAAATAATTTCTCATAAAACGTTCCACATGCTGAACAATTATATTATTCGATGCTCTCAATGATAAACGATGTTTAATCATTAGATACGCGGCTACAGTAAATAAGATATAGTAACCAATTAAACAGCTAACCGAAAAAAAATAATTCAGATTATCGAAACCAAGGATCATAAGAAGAAATTGCGATTTTTTAAACATGCAAAACACTTCCGAGTCAGGACAAATCGTATCGGTACGATCATAACCGTATAAAGAGGCAACAAGACCTTCCATACCGTGCCGTAAATAACTGAGTGACATAGCGAAACGCATTAGTGGTGAAATATAAACATCTTTCCCGTAACCGATGCCATAGCAAGAGAGCAAAATTAACGGTACAGCTAGAACGGGGCCCATAAACATGGCATTCTAAAAGAAAAGAGAATATATTGATAAGAGTTACTTCGGTCTGCGAATGAGAGGGAGGCGGTGGGAGGGGGTCATATATTATCAAATAAATTCATTTTACCTACCACCAAACTCAGACGCGATGATATCAATAGACCTAAACTGTCTGAGGTCATAGCGGTCAAGAAGGCTACAACGAAAAGCATCGCAAATCGAAACCATTCCAGCGGTTGATTCGACATCAGATAAACCATCGATAAGTAAACGATTGCCAAAATAAACATAAATGGCAGTTTCGAACAGATCATGGCAACATAATACGAACTTAAACGATACCACTGGTTGAAATGTTCACGCTTCAAAAGTTTGATTTCTGTTGGAACTAAGGGAAGAACTCATAAAACAACAACAACATCATCATTATTTCTATTAAGTTTCTTTACTTACATTGCAGAAGGACCGGCATCATCGGTAAGTACAGATACGCAATTATGACGGTAAAGGCAAAACCAAAATTGAACAATGCCTTCGTAGCATCATTACCAACACCTTTATAAATCCCACCCACAATCAATCCCAATACGATATTCATATAAAATTTCAATTTTATATAAGACTGTAAAGCACAAAAGAAACAAAAAACGCACACATTATATTGAAAAATAAACATCATTATTAAGTTATAGATTGCTTACCTTATCGCGCCACATTTGTACCATCATTCGTATCAACAATAAACGATATTGCATCCACCAACTTGATTTCGGTCGTAGGAGTTTCGGATTAATTTCTACTTCAAAGTGTTCCATCACTTCATCATCATACGATGATGCACCGGAAGTGGTGTCGGATTTTGTAGTTGAATCTGCTTTAACGCCTTGTCGATCATTATAATTCGGTGTCCAGCGATAACATTTGCCGTTATTTATGGCATTGACCATGCGATCATGATAATGATTACCATATTCATGACAAGCTACTTCAATAACTGTAAAAAGGAGAAGAAGAGAAAAGTGAAGGGATGGAGATATATTAAATTATCAAATTGTTTTGAAAATGTTGAAAACTAAACCATTTAAAAATTGGATTGAAAGTGTTAATCGAATGAAAAAGGAGGATTCTAAACGAAATTAATCAGAGCGAAAATTGTACTTGAAATGGTTGCACTTCAATGAAAGAGATATGAAATGGATAAAATCCATGAAGTGCGTTTAATATATTCTCGATATCGGGTGTGATTTACCAACAATGATTGATTGCTTTATTGATAATTGAACTCATTTTTAATTGGTCCGACTATATCGGGTTGTAGATATAAAAGTATATATAAAATTGTCATTATTAGTTTGGGAGTTATCACTTTATAGCTTGAATGACTAGCACATCAGAAATGCATGCGAGTCGGACCTAGAAGATATTTCTTAAAGTCTCTCAATGAAGATCCAACAAGTATTTAAGGAAGAAATAACAAAGTGGTCTCAATTATAACCCTGAGGATAACTAAAGGTCTCGAAGATTTACTAAGACTCCCACTGACGGACTTCAAAAAGATATAAAGTTCCGAGGTTTTGGAGGCTATTGTGCAGGGATATAATCTTAAGGAAATTAGTGACTTACATATCAAATTAAATTTATGGAGAGATTAAACTAGCTCAAGAAATCAGATAAATTACATCCAGTAAAATAATTTAATATTGTAATATATTTTAATAGATGTCGAAAATGCATGAACTCAGCACTTTTCCACACTTACTAAAATCAGCCGGATTGTACGTAAGTGGACACGTTAGTCCTATAACTGATTGCATATAGGGCACAATATTAGCTCCTGAACCCTGGTATATACATTGACCCTCCGCTAGCACGTATACTTTGTCGAACATTTCGAAGAGCTTGGCGGACGGTGTGTGAATGGAACAGATGACAGTTCGACCGGTATGAGCAACACGACGTAATAGAGCAATACACTGAGAGCTGGAAATATCATCGAGACCACTAAAAAACAAAAGCAGCGATAGAACGATGTGATAATTGTTTAATAATTAATATTCCATGGATTTATTACGTTGTCGGTTCATCCAGGAATATCACTGGCGGATTATTCACTAATTCCAGAGCTACACAAAGACGCTTCTTTTCACCGCCCGATAGACTCATAGCCTTAGTATGTTCAGCACTTTTTAAACGTAGTAAATAGAGAATCTCATCGATCTGTAGGAGAGAATAGAAGCACCCAACAGAGAAATTTAGTACTGCTGCCCGCAGTAGCTCGCGCCGTTTTCTCAGAATCAAGAAAGAACTTACCACTTCTAACTTTTGAGAATGAGTTAAATCATTGCCTAATTTTAGGCCGGCGGCCAATAGCATTGCCTCACGAACCGTAAAGTGGGGATCAAGGACATCGTTTTGCATGATATAACGTGACATTTTACGAAAGATGCGCATATCCCGAGGATTGTGATTGACATAGATTTCGCCATTTGACATGCGACCACTAAAAGAGGGAAGAAATAAAATGTTGTCAAGCATTCATTCAAGTTATCCGTTCATAATTTACCCGAAACCAGCTAAGAGATTAAGTAACGTGGTTTTGCCAGCACCGGATGGTCCCATAATTGCGGTCAGTTCGTGAGATCGAAATTCTCCATGAATACCACGTAAAATTTTTTTACTTCCTGTTAGAAAATTATTAAAGTGAACACTTATGAAAAAAATGAATAAATATTTATGAGAGGTGAAATAATTTCAATAATTAATTTTACGTTTTCGAGTTATCAACTAGTATGCATCAGCAATATTTTAGTTACAGCTGGATTCTACAAAGTCAATTTCCTTCTTCTTTTCCAAGAAACAAAAATACTTTTGTTAAAAAAACATAAGTGAAACTTTAAAGAGTTCTCGAAATCAAATTATTACTCATAAAAGCTTTAATAATTCGTTAATTACTACCAAACAAAGACAAATTCAAAAGAAAAATTTACAACAGTGTTTATGAAAATATTTGCTCTTAATTACTCGTACGTGAATTATGGCTTTTTAACCTCTCTCCCCGCCGGTTCTTTTAGAGTCGAATCTTTTAATGAGCACTCCCTTCATTACGTTAAAATAACATTAACCACTGTATGAGATTAGCCGTATGCACGTACATTAATGCATATGGATATCCGTATTCATAATGTATATTTTTATTTATCTTTCCTTCCATTCAATTGCTTTTGTGTGCAAGAGATTGATTGATAAGTTCCCGCAATTGAAAGGTTTTGGGATCAATTATACCATCAATTGTTAGCTGCTATTTTAATTTGATAAATAATATTTCTTTGTAGCGATGGGTGAGGGGCAGACATATTTAATTTTTTTTTAATTATAGAAAAGCGTTTTAATGGAAATCGTAATGTAAATTTAGCAAAACTTTACAAAACACAATTTTTTTTAAATGGCTCACAAAAAAAACGAATACAAAATAAAATAATAGACTTTGACCCGTAAATTAGAATGAGAATAATGCTAAATTTTTTAAGTTTTAAGTTTTATTTGCATAAGAAAAATGCTACTTTTTAAAGTCACCCAGAATTTACTAATTTCTTTTTTTTTAAGATACTATTTTTTTACAGATCACCCCGATTTTTCTCTAACATTGGAAATAAAATTACGACTTCATTTAATAGATTGATATATTTCAATAATCTTCGAATTAATTAGTGGTTTAGTATTTAAAAAATAATAAAATATCTTGAATATTTTTATCCCAATACACTTTTATTGCATAGCAAACCGACACTTATCAATCAGTATTCGTAAACTCATTAGTCATTTTACTCAAAAGCAATGACTCCCACAAAATTTAGAGACTTAATTATCTTTGTACTTCATAGCGCATAGAGGTATTGTTCTTTTTCTGTAGTCATCGATTAAACTTTTTTTCGCATGACTTTAAGTTTAATACCAAAAAAATTATATACAAAAATTATATCATGAGTTTTTTGAAATTTCACAAAAACTTTAAAAAACCTTTCTGAAAAATGTTAATGGCGCAACTAATTTCTCAAATGCATGTTTATTTCGCGAAGGAATGCTTCGTTCTTGTATTCTGTGCATATTTATTAATATTTGATGTATTTTTTCTAAAGAAGAGATCTTTTATTCGTTTGACATTTTTATTAATTTTGCCATAATAAAAATTTTTTGGAATAGAAAAAATTTTCTTTCTCTTGTAAACCAAAATAGTTTTAATTTCAATATGATAGAAATATCTGAAAACAACGTAGATATATAATATACGCTCGTATGAATACATAAAATGTAATTAATTTGGCATAACATAAAATCAGTTTGCGAAATCGAAAAAAGGATTTTAAAATTGAGCTCGATATCTTCTCCTTCTTTTCTTATTCTTCTTCTAATATGTCTTTATCTATTGTTTTATAATACTGTTTCCACTTACCTTTATCCACATCGGGAACCTCATAGGTGAGATCATGAAATTCTAAATTAACTGCCGGCCATTTCGGTAAATACTTAAGACCATTAAGGGATACGGCATCATCATCGGAACGATCGGGTATCTCAGCATTAATGGCATTAATATCACTGCTATAATTCAATGAACTACCACTACTATGACACTGAGTACCGCTTTCGTAGGAGCCGCTACAGCCGGTATCAGTCGAAGCCATTTTTTAATGAATATCCTGAGATTTAATTGAAGTTTTAAGTTTTAATTTCAAATAAAGAGTTTTTCTATTGATAAGATTCATATGATAATATTCAATGTTTTAAGAGTTCCTTTAATTTATCGAAAAATATTCATAGCGGTAACGTGTTTCGAACAAAATATGTGACTGACTGACTGAAATTAGAAAAGAAGAACAAAATAATTTGACATTAGTTTTGTAAATAATTAACAGATCGTTTAATTAACACATTGTTGCTAAAAGTTTTAGAATGCAAAAATATTTCCTTTAATTTGATCGTTTCATTTTGCTTTGTGTATAAAAATTTGTTCTTAATTATTTTTTCGTAACTGCAAACACTGAAATATTTCTTTTTATCTTTTGTAAGAATTTTAGCGGATGTTTATAAAATACGATGTATTGAAATTAATATTTGTTCAACAAAAAGAAAGAATTCCCTATTAGTCATTCTTGATTAATTCTTATTAAATATTTGCATATTGAATTTTAATTATATTTATCATGAATTGTAAGTTGCTCCAACGTATGATTAAGAAAATCGTTATTGTTTTTTCTATTGATTTAAACCTCATTTGAATGAAGTATTGTATAAATATAAATAAAGACTTTTAAGGCTTTTCTTTATGAACAAACGGTAAATAAAGCGAAAAGAAAAAACGGGTTGCAATATTATTTCCATATTTGTTCGAGAATTGTTTGAAGAAAACTTTTACTAAGGAGATTTACTAAAGAGAATTTTAAATGGGGCGGGGGGTGATGGTGATTCAATTGAATTTGAATAATTATCACTATCAACTATTGATAGAAAACTAATCTTAAATAAGTCAATCTATAGAAAATATCAAAATTTAATTCATATAAAATATAAAATATAAATATGTATAAAAGAAATATTTGTTAAATGAAATGAAATACAATTTATATAAATTGTAAATAATGTATTATTAATTGATCAGGCAATAGTACCGGTATAAGGAAAAATCTAAACTAAATAATACTTATATAAAAAGTAGAATAACTGACGGCAATATTTATTAAATATAATAAATATAATTTCTTTGTAGCAAACTTTATTCAATTATTCATAAAACAGGATTAATAACACGAGCTTTTCAAAAGCTTTCTAATTATTAACATTATTCATCAATTAAACTTAATTATCGTGTAATTCCAATATAAAATAGAACGATTTTAAAACAATTTATTTAATAATTTTAAATAAATTAATTTATATTGCGTGTGCCGACGGTACCATATGATTCATACATAGAGATTTTCTTTCTCGTCTTCCTTTCTCCTTTATAGTTTTTAAAGGCATCATACTTTTTAATAAAAATGTTGTTTATAGAACAAAGTTCTCGAAGTAGTTAAATGCAATTCAGATGTTAAAAGCTTTCACGAAATTTTCGGGGATAATCGTAGTATTAAAAAATAAATATTTGACTAAAATTTTTTTGATTGCATTCTGTCAATGTTTTAAAATAAATACTTAAAATAAAAATAAAAGAAAACATAAAAATGAATACGTGTTGAAGGGTTGTTAATTTAAGATTTCGTAGTTTAAAAGTAATAAAACTCATTGAGACAATGCTTTAAAAAGAATATGTATTTCATGTTTATTTTTATGTAATTAATAAATCTAAAACATTTGAAAAGTTTAAGAAAATATTGAGATTTTCTAAAAATATTAATATTACAAAAGAGTTTATGGTTTTGAAATTAAATCTTCTTCAGTTTACTAATTAGTTTTTTTATAACTTTTGTAAATATAATTATTTTTATTTTCTCGATTTTTTCACCACCTTTTTCGAGTTTGTTTTCACCAATTTCTTCCAACTGTACACTTTTTTATATAGTAATTTTTTGAATTAACAACAATAATAATAACCAACACGAAAATTAAAGTTTGCCCACCACTGAAACATAAAGATACTTCATGGCCGCCCAAATCAAGCCCAGGTCCATTAATTTAACTCGATCATGTTCTACCGAAAACAAAAAATCAATGAGTTTACCAAAAACAGCCAATTACAAAGCCAATCACACAAACAACAAAACACGTACAACAACATCAAAAACAACTACACGCAAAGCGTACAAATAGGATTTGTACCATTCAAAATAAACTCCATGCGTGTATGGATTTTGTAATAAAGTGGCAGCACCTGAACTGAGGTTATTGCCATTTGATCTTGACTTGAGGTGAGCAGGCTACGAACGAGGTGAATATTATATATATATATATATTTTTTAGCTTTTTGGTTTTGTCAATTTTCTCTCTTGACTTTTGATTCAGTTCTCAGTTCTTTCGCGTCACGTCGCGGCCTATAAATTAATAGCGATTAATCTTTTGAAATAACGGTACATGATTTTTTCCGCTTCTTCCTTGAAAATATAAAATGAAATATTAAGAAATAAAAACGTGAATAAAACTGGATGAATAAAAAACAAAGAAAATACTAAATTTTTATTTTAATTATTTTTTTTAATTTTAAAATTATTTTCTTTTATCTCATTTTTTCCTTTTTTGGAATTGTCGTTAAAAAGTTTTAGCAAGTCATGACATATGTACAATAATAATTTAATTAATTGCGTAAATAATAATAATTTTCTATAATCACAAAATTTGTTATTCTTAATTCCAAATCCGAAGAATGTTTTAATCAAACAACTGCGAATAATTTTTGGTGACGGGGCATCATCAATATAACAAAAATAAAACGACAACAACAACATCCGTATTGCATGTTCAAATAAGCCGAAATAACACAAACCCAGTAGGAAATTTGTAATAAATAAAAGTATATAAATTTTGATAACATGGCAAAATTATAACAAATTTAATGCAGACATTTTGTACGATTTCTTGTACGTAATAATGACAAAAACAACAACAAAAACAAATAACTGTAAGAATAACAAATTGCACTCAATATAAGTCTGAATTAAAAATGTTTACGGTAATGAAATTTCTTTCCTTTGTCAACCATCATACGAAAAACTTTAGGTGACAAAATGTAAAAAATGTAGGTATTATACAGAAAAATATTATCTTACATTATTGCACATTTATTTACAATTTTTATGGCAATTTCATATAATAATAATTTTGCAAACGACATTTTCTTTTTTTCTAAAAACTATACCATAAAACACCTGAAAATATTACATTAATTAATATTTAATGTAAACTGAATTATTAGGCAACAATATTTTAAAATAATAAATTTGAAGGGCATTTCTCTTTTATTACTTTATTATTTCTGACTGTGTGACTCTTTTTTCATCCATCAAGCGAATATCACACAATAGTCAGTGATATTATACAAAATTTTAGAAAAATTTAGGTATCATAAATATGCTATATTTTGTTTAAAATTAATATTAAAAATTGGCTGTTACATAAAATAAAATTGGCCAATACAAAAAGATGGCCGTTTTCATATTTTCTTAATAATAATAAATTAAGAAGTTATTTCGAATTCAATTAAATATAAAATCGAACCTTGATCTAAATCCATCAAATATTTTATTTAAATTTGTAAATTTTGGTAATTGTTATTTCATTTTCCTGCTGGGAAAAAATTTAGTTTTTGCCTATCAGAATTATTTGCTCAAACAGCATGCATAAATTATGTGTCGCTGATAATAGCTGTTGATGTTTTCGTTGCTGTCGCTCAAAAATTCTAATTTCTTGATATTAAGCGCAAAACGGAATTGTAATCGCATCATATTAAAATTGTTTTTGTTGTTATTGTTGTTTTCGTAATGAATATTTGATTAAGATGAGATTGCCGCTTCTTAGTTCGCGTTAATTAAATCTAAATGAATGAATCATTTTGTGATAATTTTTAAATAAGATAAAAAACACCATCACGATAAATGTTTGTACAAAAAACCGGAAGCGATTAAATGGATTCGTTTATATTTAATGTGTTCAATATTTCTATATTTATGTCTTTAATTACGTGCTTAAATACCGGTGATAATCGAAATGTAAATCAGGATGTCATTTATAAAAATTAATTGCCATCTGCCTTCAATCGTGAGTATATTTGTCATCTGTTCGCTATTACGTCTGCATCTTCAACATTTTGTAGCTTTTCATCATGTTCAACGTATTTTTGGAACCTCTCTTGGAAAGATCCTTTCTAGAGATTTCAAATATCGAAATGAAAAATTGAGTGAAATGTGATTGTGATACAGAGAAACTAATAAACATCAATGATCAATTGGTCGCCAACTGTTTAGCTAAAGTTATGTAAAGAAAAATACATAATAATGAAATGCACTAAATTACTCAATCTCATTATCCCACGATGGAAGCGTATCGATCGATCAATCATTCAACATAATTGTTTTGCATGACCACGACCGTATCTTTAGTAATTAACGCATAACGAACACCATTAAAAATTGATTTGGACAACAACAGATTTTATTCAGATCGATGTGATCCGTTTATGATTAACAATATCAGCGTGATATTTACAAAGCACCGATACCACATATCAGCACTGCCTGCATTAGTAGTAAACTAATTTCGCAGTATTAATAGCACTATTGTTTCCAATAACCAACACAATCATTACCATCAGCATCCATTACCGCCAACATTATTAACAACTGCAATACTTTTCGTCATCAATAGTATCATCAATTGCCAGCGAAAACCTCATTTACCATCATCAGTAACATCATTTGGTTTCACATTAAATGATTTTATATGAAAATTGAATATCATTTTGTGGTTTTTGAGATGGTTTGATGGATTTATGTTGAATTCAATCTATTGCACAATATGATCTATGTAATGAGCAATGGAGAGGCATTGTAAATATCATGCATTAAGATATAATTTTAATGGTAAATTTAGATTATAATTTTGCAACAGTTTTATAAAGTTTCTGAGGTTTTTTCTTTGCTAACTTATTTATCAATGAAAGCCCATTACTATTTAATGTATATTGCACAATGATATTGATAGCATTTGTACGAGTATTACCTTTTGTGTGTTTATTCAATTTCATACAAACACTTTTATAAATGATTGCTATAAATACTAACAAATATTATATGGTTTCAAATATTATATGATCTATATTATTGAGCAATAATATTGTACAATATTAACCGCAGTTTTTAGGCAATAATTTTAGGCAATAAAAACTGACAAATATTGTATGGCTTCAAATATTATATGATCTGTATTATTGAGCAATAATATTGTACAATATTAACCGCAGTTTTTAGGCAATAATTTTTCTTTTATTATTTGGTCATTATATGTGTGGTTTCTTTTTGATCCATCCAGCAAATGGTGCGTAAAAGATGACTATTATGGTAATTATACAATGGACGCATCGGTAAGATTTTTAATAAAATTAATCTGGTATATTTATATGCAATAAATTGTTTAAAAATGACAATTACAAACGGCAAGTGTTTGGATTAAAGAATTAGTTCGCTAAAATGATAAAATCATAGTTAGAATAAAGTTAATAAAAAATTGTATTTAGAAATTTTATTAAGAAAAATGATGTAAATTGTGGAATGGTTTTTATTATCATTGTTTGATATTTGTTGTAAATGTTATTAATGCGAAAATGTCACGAAAGCTGCGTAATAGGTTTTTTCTTAGTGGTACCAATTCTTTTCAGTTATTTTTTCAGGAAAAAGTTTAAGTTTGCAAAAATGCAAAAAAAAGAACGCATAACAACAAAATCAAATTTAATTTCAGAATAACAAGCCTCTTTTTGTTTTTATGATTTATTATATAATTTCTTAAATACTTTCTAATTAAGAACAGTCTGTTCGATAATTATAAATTTTATTATAGTGTTTCGCATTAAAAACACGCCATTTTGTATTGGATTTTTATGTTATTTACTATGTATTTACATACAGTGAATCCACGTATAATACATTAATACATTTTGAAAAATAGCCTCGATAATTCGCGCAATATGTTATCGATAATTAAAGTAGTTAAATTTTGTGTTCTGTACTACCTAATTCTTTTGCATAGAAATTTACACAATTCCAAATATCGGGATTTACTTGGAAAATCATGGTTTTAGTCAGTTTATGATGACAAAGAAATTCATTCTATTAAAAGGATAATACAATCTCTAATCGATTGCATTAAACAAAATCGTGGCATGCGAAATCGAAATATAAATGGTGTTTCGGAAAGGGCATCACATAGATCACGATCGGCGCAACTACCGGGCGTTAACTTCTCAGAAGGCGCATTTTTTGACTTAATTTTATGTTGTAAGGATGTAAGCCGAAACCTAAGGCAATGATAGCTTCCAAAAGTCCTGAAAAAAGTATGGAATTATCTCTACCGACTCATTTTGAATCACTCGCAGACTAATGAAATATTTTCAGTTCTTTAATTGGCGGATTATTTCATTATGAGAAAGATACACTGAAGGATATTTAATTTTCAAAACACGTTTAACATCGTGGATTAATCATTGCGGTTGAATAAGCTTGAACAAAGCTTTAAACGACGACTTATATATTTTTAGTGGTCAATTACAAACGTGTCTGAATATTCGTCAAATAATTATCAAGCACAAAAATCTCAGCTTCGTCTGCCGTTTCAACTCGGACAAGTCAAGAATAAATTTCAAGAATTCATTCGTATTAAAATACAAAACTGTTATATATCTGCTGGGGAATAATTCGTAACTATATTTTAAAAATTCGTAAACTCACAAATTGTGTTTTGTCCATCACGTGCTTGGGAGACGTCCTGTTTTAAGAGGGTTCTCTGTACTCGTTTTGCATACTGAACTTTTAACACTGAATAAATAAAATTGAGATTTTTTTATATTCAATTAAATCAAAAACAAAGCCAGTAAATATTCGTCTTTATTTTAATTTAAAGGGCTTCTCCTTCTCAAGATCAAACTAGGAAAAATTTTTATTAATTTAATTTATTAAATTTATTTTACATTTTATTTATTTATTTATTATTTGAAATTTTATTATTCTGAATCTATTTTAACCATTAAAAGTTGTCAACAAGAGATCAACTTTTTTTTAATATTTTTTTGGAAAACACAAATTTAGAAAAAAAATGAATAATGGTTTTTAAAAAACTTACTTAAAACGTAATTGCAATGAGTTTTTCACTTAACTGGTATGAAATTCGAGACAAAAATATTAAAACGAGAAAGAGAAAACAATTTCCTTTTAATTCTATGTTCTGTTTTTTTATTAATTCAATTGTAGTTATTTGTTTATTGATTAAAATTTATACAAGAATTGTTTAAATCTCAAAAAATTTGTGTACGTTAAAATTTCAACAAATACAGAAAATTTCTACAATTGCGTCACAATCTAGATCATGATGGAGCTTCTACCGAATTCGTTTCGAATCGAACAAATCGAGGAATCGTACTGATTTCGAGCAGTAAAGACTCATCAGCAAGTTGAACGGCGCAGCTGCCGGCGAACAACAAAACGAAACGATCCGATGTACCAGCTAAAGGGAAAACAACAACAACAACAACAACAACAACAATGACAACAGAAGGCGCAACAATAAGAGTAACAAAATTTCATACCCACAACCACAACCACCACCATCACCACCATCATCACGATCATTCATATCACACATCGCTCCTAGAATCGTCAGAACACTCAGGCAATCGCTTCTGAGGGTCACAACGAAAGACGTACGCGACGATAGTTACGGCGATCGTTTATGTCATGTTGTGCATGACTGCAGCGGCCCCGTTTACGTCACGAGGTGAGAACAAAGAAATGGGGAGTAAAGAACGAGTGGGATATTTATATAGAATGAGTATTTCACGATAGAATAGAAGCAGACTTCAAAAATGTTCTAGCATACGAATGCAATAGAAAAAGGAATAAGCCTGGAGTATAATAATAATAATAATAATAATAATAATAATAATAAAATATTCTGCTTTCCTAGAATACATAGAAATAAAATACCTAGAGGGAATGAAAATACCCAGAAGAAAAGTGGGATTAGCCGACAATCTAAACGCCTTACGAGTAATTATAATAATCATTAACAATCATAAAGTCAATTTTAGCGAATTGCTTTTAATTACATAACTCTCAAGAAGGCTTCAAATCAATTTTCAAATCAGGTGTCCAGTAATGATATTTAATTGGATTAACGACGATAACTCAGAAACGATGCAGCAATTTCAGCAAGAATTTGTTTGTACGATTGATGAAACCATCAGAAATTTATAATAAAAATTGTTTATCGAAAAGGTCCATTTCTGATCATTCGGGGCAACAATCTGATTGAAGTTATTGTTCAAATTATTAAAACACTTTAAACCGTTTTGTTTATGTTTAATAAAAAAATAGTTCTTTTAGATTTCTTTGACATACTAAAGTAATTAAAGCTTTCTTCTTACTTTTGGTGCGGGTTTATTAATGTGAATTGCATTTTTAAAATCTTCGATGAATGCCGGCAACAATGAATAACAAGTAAGAACATTAATATTGGGCGGGTCGAAATGAATTCATACACCCTACACACGTGAAATAATTTTAATGTTTAAATTCAATAAACAGTGGATGGGACACGCCCCTTTTAATATTACATTTCACGTGGATAATTTTAATCCACAAATTCATCTTCATCTTCAATCAGGCGGTCATTTTGGGCAAGAATACATTAACTTTTCTATTCATACCACGCCTCCCCTAAAGCGTTGCGATGGTAGGAAATATGTGACCCTCCGGGTGTAGGGTATAAAAATAATACAGCATAACGAAATTGAATGGAGCTAATTAAGTATGATAATCGATTAGACCAACCTCATTTATTTCATTTACTGATAATTTTTGCAAGAAAAACATTACACTACAGTAAATTAATTACAATCAGTGACCCAAAAAATTAGAGCCCACTCATCTAATTGAAGATTAAATTAACAGAAGGTTAGATTAAATTAATTTGAGCGCCTTAACTTTGGGTTTAATACACTTTTTCAAAATAACATAAATTCAGTAGATGACTCTTAGTATCGAAAGTTTTAATCAATTTAGTTTTTTAATTCAATATTCAGTATCTCCAGATGGTCGCGGATCAAAAGTTTTATAAAATTATTTTTATTTTATTAAATTATTTTTTAAAAGATTTAACTTTAAATTATATTTATTCTAACAAATTAAAGGAACAAATGTTTAAAAAAAGGATAAAATTCAAAATAACAAAAGATTGATCCATTCAAATGAATACAATTTAAAGCAATATATTTAAGTCAATATAATTCCATTCCATAATTTATAGTCTAAGCATTATAAGCTCGTCGAGGATCATGAAAATCGTTAAGGAACATAATTGAAAAAATTTTCTCAGCCATTAAAACTTCGAAGGAATCTGTGAAAATCGCTTGATTAAAAAACGATTGTGTGATCTCATCTCAAGGAAGCACCGAATATATCAATAAAAGCAACCTTAATTTGTTGTTCATTAAATATCAATCATCACGCCATATAGAAATATATCATACAGTACATTTTATGTTTATATAATAACCTTAATAATCATCATATCGTATATAGTTTATCATAATGCAGTACATTTGTTGTTGTTGAGTTAAAATTATAAAATAATTATATCTCCATAAAAACTGTTACTTCGATAGCATTTAACACGTAGAAAGGAAAATAATTACACACTACTTATTTACAGTTTGTTTGTTTTAAGATAACATTATGCGGGTATAATTTACAGATATTCGTATTCAAATTATTTGTACTAAAAACCTACATTCAGAATTAATTTTTTAAAACATTTATTTAAAAAATTATATAAAATTAATTTTTTATATTTAATTTTTTATATTTATTTATATTTATTTTTTATATTTATTTGTTATATTTATGTATTTTATAATTATATAAAATTAATTTTTTTTTTAAAACGTCGAACTAAACTTGCTAATTTTAGAACATCCATAATACATAAAAACATGTAAGTATTCTAATTACTGACCAATCCAATACGGACGCTATGATGTTCTAGTTATTACTTACTTCTTTGTAAGGCACGCATTACAAACTCGATTCCATCGTTCATCGAATGAAGGAAATTCTTTTAACGTCTGTTGTTCTTGTTGTTCGCGAAACGAGAAATTACAAATACTTTCTCGTTTTACCCTTTCTAGAATGTAATAATAAAATATCTCGATTTTCTTTTTGTTATTGATGAACTGAAACGATTACAATTGATTTTACTTGTACTCGATTTTTAAAATTCTGTTAATATTTAGCAGAATCAGTTAAAT
The DNA here is from genome assembly GCA_963966595.1 of Physocephala rufipes. NCBI lineage: Eukaryota > Metazoa > Arthropoda > Insecta > Diptera > Conopidae > Physocephala > Physocephala rufipes. The sequence goes on from OZ016502.1 coordinate 28,617,215, forward strand.
GAATTCAGTCTTCGATTTCAATGGAATAGCAGAAAACTTAATATTTTGTCTATTTTTACCGACACAACCACTAAATAACAATTCAATAAAATTTCACTTTATTAAATGTTTTCAAATTTTTGTATATGAACCGAAGCAATCACAACGCTAGTGTTGCCAACATCTTACGACTCGTTGCAAACACGTTCGATTTTCTACTGAAAAGCAGAATCATTCTTGGAAGTAGTTTTTCATGCGTGTGTTTCATTGGTTTTTCTTGCTTGTTTGTATTTTCTCTCGTCACTTATTCTCTATTTCCTTCTGTCACTCGCTCTCTCTCTCTCTCTATCATTTAAGCGGCATACCATCGATGATGGAAAAAAAATAACAACACCATAGAATCACAACGCCATTAAACGTCAAAGGTAGTAAAGTTAACAACACAAAACAACAACAACACTTACCGCAATCAAGACGGCTACAACAACAATAAAACCAAAAACAAGAACCAGCAAACCATAGGCGGCAGCTGTGTAGTGCAACTTGCTTAGTCCGTATCAACTGGCTTCGTGCCTTATCCGCAAGTCCCGATTTTTTTAAAAACAATAATTCGTTGACTCTTTTAAAACGTATTTGTAGTATTCCTTGGTGTGGTAGTAATAGTAGTAATAATAGTAGGATTAGTAGTGGTAGTAGTAGTAGTAGTACTAAACAAACTTGATATGGTCAATGCTTACTGAGTTTGTTAGTGATGTTGCATTTCTGCCAGTAATTCTTAACCTTTAAATTTATTTCTTGAATTTTTTTACTTTGTTCAGTGAAGATGTAAATTCATCAAAAAATGAAATAAAAAAATTAATTTTATAAGTTTAGAATTGAGGGAATTTTTACTGAGAATTTTGAGAAAATTCATTTCTACTTCCTAGAAGCAATATTCCAATTACGAAAAAACTCATTCAGATGTTAAAGTTGTAATTGTAATAAAAAAACTCATTCAGAAGAAGAATTCAGATTTCCAAATTCAGTAATTTCAGTCTGATTCCTTGGTGGCGTATACATCTTCCATAACTAAAAAATGGCTAGGTGCAGAGGCTTGATATTTTGTATATTGGTCTGCTATATCATCCAAGTAGTTGCATCAGATTTGGATTACAATTCGTTGGACTACGGGGGCACAGTTCCTCAAGGACTTTTAAAACTCTAGGGCGTCGTACAATGAAGTCATGTTGCCACAAACATGTTTCTCGATAAAAATTATGTCAAAATTTTTGATTACGCAGAGATTCTTTCGCGGTGTATACTAAGTAAGGAATTGTTAAAGTTGTGTTGTGTTAAAGGTTTTGATAGCGTTAGTTAGATATATGTTTTTGGGTTACCCCTAAAAATTTACACTCCGTTGGTCATCAAAAGTCAATGCGATATTTAAATAAATAATTTTTTTGTACCATTGTTGAACTGCGGGACGAAATTATCGGATATAGCCCGTAAAATTTGTTTTTCGAAGTGAACTAACTCTTGGCAACTATGTAAATGAAATTATATGAAATAAAAATATTTGGAAAATATTGAGTTCGGTGATTATTGCCTTATATTTAATTAAAGAAAGTTATTTTTGAAATAATGAAAATTTACTATCCTGCAGTATTTTCAATTAAAGATTTTTTTATACAAAAATTTCAATTAATTGAGATTTTATTAGACTTCATTATCTTTCGTTATTATTTCTTGTTTAATAAATTTATTTAATTTTATTCATGTATGTAATTTAATAAATTTAATTTATTTTAATTTAATTAAGTTGCGGTCAAATCAAAAAAGCATTAGTTTGTAAAAAATTTGGGAAGCACTGAATAAATAAAATATATTTTTTACCCTGAGAACGCTACAAGCGGTCATTGTGTAAATAAGTAAGAATTCTTTTTCAATTAAAGAAAATTTGACTTAACATTTTAATAAAAATATCATGTGATGATAGTAAAATTTTTAAAAAATATTGTCGTTCAAATTAAAGAAAATTTTAATTTAAAATTTTATTAGAATTCAATTATCGATTATTTCAAGAATTGCACGGTTTTTTTGTAGTGTACTCGTAATGATATTCATTGGCAGAAAATCTTATGATTTGCATATACGAACTAGATATTTTAAACGGATAAATCCACAATTAAAATGTCACAATTACAATTAAAATAAATGAATAAATAAATAAAAAATAAATAATTCTAGAACATTTTGAATCTGAAGAATTTAAAGATTAGTCGATTTTATAAAAATGATATTGTTTTAATTTTCATCGCGTTAAAACTGCAATTTAAGTGTCAAGCGGCGATTGGTATGCGCACGTGTGTGCTTGTTTGTTGGGTGTGTGTTGGTGCATGACGATAAGTGACAAGTGGTTAGCAGTTACAGGCCAGTGGTTTTGACAGCTCTTACAGTTGTTTTTGTTGTTGTTGTTGTATTCTTTTTAATAGAAGGGACAGATGACTTCAGAAAAATATAAAATTTATCGGATTGTTGAGCGTGTAAATGATAAAAAGTCGTGCATGCAAGATATACGACACATCACAAACACTCGGTGTTGGAAGAAAGCATTTGGATAGACTATTGGTGGGAGATAAATAAACGTTGGAATGGTATCGAAGTATGAAAGAGTGAAAAAGAATTTCATGGAGGAAAAGCGAGAGTGAAAGAGAGATTGAAAAGTTGTCTGTCCGCACATTGATTCCGACATAGTCTGCCATAATATTTTGCATACCATACAAATATGTCACATATACGCCAACACACGCACACGTCACACACAAACACATTCATACTCGCATGCATCCAGTTCATTTATTTGCTAAATTTAATAGCGTTGTGGAAAAAAGTAAACCCATTTAAAAATGCTTCTTGGTTGTAAAGTGGTCCTTAAAAAAGTGATCAAACGATATGCCATAAACTATAAACAAATCACAAGAAAAGTGTCGGAAAGGGGTTGGGCAAAGGAGGGGAGGGGATAGGGTAGTCTATAAGCAGGTTGTGAAATGGGATACTTTCTTAAAAACTAATTAAAAAGCTCTTTTAAAAAGACTTTGATTAAAAGACAAAGGTAAGGGTAGAACATTTTGATAGATTGGCGGGGGGAGGGGTGAGTAGGGCGGTCATTTGTGGAGTGAGGGGTTGAGGGATTTGGGCTAAATTTTAATGAGACATGTCCCGCGTAGCCGTAGCAAAATACATGGGAACAGTTTTTTATTAAGTTTTTTTGTTAACTTCGTAAAGATTTTATCATAGAGTTTTAACAATTTCTTTGCATAATTGTTTGAATTGAAAACGATCTGTTTTTTATTGAAACCAATAAATAATGACGGATGACTAATGAAATTTTATTGTAATTGTTGAAAGGTAATCGTTTACTTAGCTCCCTCTGTCTGTCTCTCTTTTCTACCACTCCTTTTTGTTTTGGTCGAATATTTTGAATATATTTTTTATTTAATTAAAATTTAAAGAATTAAAAATTAAATAAAACTTTTTAATTTGACGAGAAATTACAAAAGGAAATTATTTAAAAAATACATTGATTTTTTTCTTTTTACCATCTTTATCAACATTTCTCTTTTATCTTTATCAACAATTTTTTAACTCATTCTTTCATTTTTATCACCTACATATTTTTTTCTTTATAATTAATTATGATGTCTTCTATAAATAATCATTATTTATTTGTAAAAATTTCCTCCGCTTTATCTTCTTTCTCTAAAAGAGTTAATCGTTTCAAGCCTTCTCACGGTATGTTTTGATGTCTTCTTATGGCTTGACCTCCATCACTAGCTAACTTTATCCCTCCACTCATCCTGTCTTTATCTTTATCTCTCTCTATGTGTCTCTGTCTCTCCCTCTTTCCAAAATACAAAAATCAAAAACCTTACCAACTAACCTTGACCGCGGCTAATAACGGTTACGGTGACTGCCTCAACAATCATCATACATTTCTCAATGAATAAACTTTGTACACATTTTAGTAGGCGCTGACTACCGTTTTAGTTTGTATTGTTATTGTTGTTTTTATTATTTGAAGCTGCTTTTTGTTTTGCCGGCGAGTCATTGACTCTTTCGGTTTTTGGTAAACAATGTCCGGTTTATTATTGATTTTTACTTTGGCTTATTTCGAATATTGGTCTTTACTCGATTGACTGGTATTTTATGAATATTTTTGCTATTTTCCTTTTCTTTTTCTCTTAACATTTTTTGATTATTTGTTTTTGAAATGATTTTAATCAAATATTGTCAAGTCAAGCTTTCGCTATAAAAACTGGCTACACGCGATGTTCCACAAAGTTATTAAATATTTTGCATTTAAAATGACTATTTCCTGTTAAGATTTTTCTATATATAAAAAATACTCTATACATTTTTATGGCTTTGCTAAGAAGAAATAAATAATATATAAAAAGATATGAAGTAACTTCTTAATTTAATTGATTAACTCAATTGATTAACTTAATTGACATTAAGAATTGATGACAGAGGTTTTTCCTTTAAGAAGTTTTTCATACATTTTTGTTGCTCATAAAACTTTAACAGAGTTAAAGAAATCTTCCATATTTCTCTTGTCTACAAGAGAATTATTTTTAAACCGCTGCCGTATTTCTTCACTGCCTTCTAGCTTCTTTATTCCGTTGTGATTTGAATATTGCTTTTAAGGTGGCTTCAGCACATATTTATTTAATTTTCAAAAGGCATTTTTCGTCATGATCAAGTGAAATTTTATGAGTGTACATCATTTACACAATTTTTTAATCATACTCACTAAAAAAATTTCACTCTCTAAGATTTTGGAGAGATTTATAACCGAAACCGGTTTACCTCAAATCAAATTTGGCGAGCGATGGCGGAAAATCATTTCGATAAATATCAAAAAATCGAACCCTGTTGGAAATCTGAGCCACTCATCACTCATTCATCTCAAATTTTCGTAATAATCACTCAAGCAATTTTAAGTTTCTCTCAGCGAATATCCTTATTTATTCGATCGAATCCATTTATTGAAATCGAAATGATTGCATGAAATAAATGAATGAATTCAAGTATATCCGAGTATATTACCGATGTACTCATCCCGATGCATTGAAGATAGGCTTTCTATAAGATATCCACTGGTTCGTCGATTAAGGATATTTAATGAATTTAAGAAATATTATCTCAATTAAACAGATAACTTTCTTAAAATTAGTGCAAACTGTAAGTGAGCATACTTGTAAGTAAAGTGAATATGAGTATTATTGTCATATTGGGTGTACTCATGCCATCTTAGAACTCACTGCTTCGTTTCATTTTAACGTCCGCATAATTTTTGTGAGTATCGCTGAATTTGTTTTATTATTTTCAAATAAGTGAGATTTTTATCAATTTTAAGTGGCTCACATACACTAACTAACTCAGGATTTACAGTGCAATGAATGCTACTATTACTGCAATCAAAATATCCAAGGATAATTCCTGCTGTTGTTGTCCTTGTGGTACAGTGTATGAGTGCAAAATCCAGCAAAAAACTTCTAGCAAAACCAGTACAAAAAACCATTCATTACAACTTAGGTTGCGTAGTGCGTTCAATATATTCTCGATGTACGATCCTTCCTTCGGAGGTAGATACACGTGTTGCTGGGGTCACTGTTTTGTAGCAGCAATACACGCCGTTCATCGTGTCAACTTTCTCTAATTCTTTTTCGAAAATTAGGCTTAGTCACGGATTAGGAATTCGCGTATTTTTTCGCTATTTTCTGCAAACATTGTTCCAAAAATTACCGTTGGCTCGAAAACGTTATAGCTACTTTTAGGGACATAATGGGGAAACCATATTTTATTTCCAGTAAAAATTCCTACACTACAAAGCTCTAATAACCCCCTGCAAACACACAAATAGCTTGCAACATTGTCGCATCAGCCATATGATAATGATAAAGGTTGTATGAAATTCCAAATCTATATAGTCACGTAAATCACCCCATTACCACGATTACATTGATCTTCCCTTGTGTATGTCACATACAAGAAAAACCATAAGAGTAAATATATTTTTGTGATTATATTTATAATATTTTCTGTTAGAATGCAATTTTCTCTGAAACTAGCATTTAACGTTATTGCTCCTTTGCCGAGTTAATTTAAATGAACGTTTGTTTGTTAGAAATAATTTGTATAAAATTATAGATTTTAATTTTGACATTTGAATAATTTATTTACTTATTTGTTTATTATTTGTGTATGATTTGACATCCGGTTTTTGACATTCACTCAAAACTGACAGGTGGCAATTATTAGTAATTAAGAAAGACGTCCGTAAGGGATGTAATAATAAAGCTTTTTATTTAAAAATGCTTCGGATGGGCTAACTTTTAAATGAAGAAAGTAATCGACAATTAATGGGTTATTGCTCGTAATTTGTTTTGACAGTTGTAAGCAGTTTAAACACTTGACAGTTGTAAATAGCTAGCTTTTAAATTCGAAATAACATAAGTCTGAATTGGCTTTAAATGTTCTTTTCGAAAACATATCTTTCCAATATTTTTTAATAAATGATTTCTTACATAGTATGTAGTCATCACACATAATCTGATTCTAACAAATTTGGTCTACTGTGTGGAGTTCCCTTCCACACATCATCCATTATTTTCAGTGACTTTTAAAATTAGGAGTCCGTCTTCTGTTTAGGGTCTTCATCTATATGTGAGGAGTAATACTGTTAAGATATCAGTCACACGAAGATTAAGGTGATGGATGGATTGATTAAAAAATGTTCTCGAGAAAACATTGATATTATTTTAATGATATCCGACACGATGTTAATCACATAGAGAGATTTTTTGTGGACAACGTTAGTGAGAGAAATATAAAGTGTGAGTGATAAAAAGTCAATAATTCTGAATTTTTTATGACATTTTTTTGATTAAAACGCCTTTGAAAACAATTTCAAAATTAATACTTTTTCCTAAAGCAAAACAAATTTTTGAAAATCTTTAAAACATTTTTCCTAAGTCTTTGTAATTAAAATTTTATGTAATTGCAATCTGATTCGAAATTTGCTGTTGTTTTTTTGTATTTGTAATTGTATGAATACATTCCTTTCAAAATGGCGAAAGTAGTTAGGAAAGGTATTTAATAAATCCTCGATTGGAATGATTCCATAAATTCTTGATTATTTCTTTTAGAAAATCCAGAACTGTCAGAAACAGAAACTAAATCATCGTCACCATCATCAGCATCACCACCACCCGATATCATAGTCGCGATAATCGGTGATTTTAAAGCCTGGCAATGCTTAGTTATCTTTTGGTTGTTAACTTCTAAATTCTCGAATGGTTATCATAATTTGGCTACAGTTTTCTTTACCGCCCCCCTTAAATTCAATTGCTCCGATCCAAGTGGTGTGCCTGCCTGCAGTGATGAATGCAAGAAAATACAATTCGATCATTCGGTATTCGAAGAAAATGTCATCTCGGAATGGAATCTTGTGTGTAGTCGTTCCTATTTGGCCAGTTTCTCACAGTCGGCTGTTATGATTGGCATTATGGTTGGCAGTATAGTATTCGGCTCTGCATCCGACAGGTAATTACTTACGTTGAGCCCATTTGGAAAAGTATAAAGTCATCTTAAGTGAAATATTTTTGTTTGAGAATGTTTAGGAAAGAAATGATGAAAAGTTAAAAAAAGGCCTAACCAAATTAGTTTTGCGCTTATTCCAAAGTTCGTAACGCCTTCTATCGTTTCATCATTCTAGTTGCTTTTCAACTGTTTGACAAACTGTACTCGGCAAGATGTTACTCATACTAGTATCGGGCAGTTGAAAAGCAAGCGAAAAATGATAGAAGACGATGCGATGTGAATCTTGGATTAAGCACGCTAACTGATAATTAATGAACATAATGATAAATTTTACATTTATGTAAAATTTTAATTATATTTAACAATTCTATCCTACATTCGCAGATATGGACGTCGTCCCACTTTCTTGTTCAGCTGCTTTATGCAGCTCATTATTTCACCGATCGTATCGTTCTCTACGTGGTTTTGGTTGTTTTGTATTCTTCGATTTTTGGTTTGCGTTGCAACTGGCGGTATGATGATAATCAGGTAATAATTCTACGATTATTTAGCTCACATTTAGTAATTATTTTATCACTATGCAGTTTCGTCATTCTGTTGGAAGTATGCGGACAATCGAAACGTGAAATATTTACAATGATATATCATGTGCCATTTAGTTTAGGGCATGCTTCTTTACCTATATACGCCTATTTTCTGCGTCATTGGAAAACTTATAATATTGGTATATCGGTTCTTGCTATTATATATATCATCTATATCTGGACAATACCGGAAACGCCGCGTTGGCTCTTTACCACCGGTCGTGTTGATAAAGCAGCCGAAGTGCTAGAAAGAGCTGCGAAGTTGAATAAAATGCCTACGGAGGGTATAAAGCAACGTTTAGAGGCGGCACACCGTGAGAAAGCGAGTAACGAAGGCACGAAGAAAGGCACATTGATTGATCTATTCCGCTATCCAAAATTACGTTTACGAACAATAATTATTGCCTTCGATTGGCTTGCTGCGTGCATAACGTTTTACGGTACGGCACAATATATGTCAGGATTGACAGGAAATATTTTCATTAATGTGGCAATTGGTGCCTTATTGGGTATACCCGGCATATTAATATCAATTCCACTTACGAAATTTTTCGGTCGGAAATATCCACTTATCGGTTCAAATCTACTTAGTGGGATTGCTCTTCTGATAATCGCAATTTTGGGGGAGAGTGGCGGATGGGTAGCTGTCTTTTTAGCCGGCATCGGTATACTTGGCGCTATGACAACTTTTTCGATTTCCTATCTTTATTCGGGTGAACTATTTCCAACGGTTGTACGGAATTCGGGTGTAGGATTCGCATCATTTGTCGGACGTGTCGGTTCAATTGTAGCACCGTTTGTGGCACAGACAAGAGAAATTGTCGAATGGTTCCCACCGCTTATATTTGGGATATTTTCTGTACTGGCAGCCTTATCGATACTACTATTACCCGAAACGAAGGGACATGCTTTACCCGATACCATTGAAGAAGGTGAAAAGTTTACTGGGGCGAGCAAGGCAAAATGATTTATTTCTTAGATTGAGGAATCATCAAGCTTTTTAAAAATAATTATCTGGATTACGTAATTATATCAATTCCTGAACAAAATAACTCGAACGTTTTAAATGATAATAAATCCATTTTAAATAGCATTAATGGTATTTTATTCAAAATACAATTTCTCTTTCGTCTTATTATAAATTTAATTAGAAAATTAGAAAACATTATAAACCTTTCACATACAAAATACGCTCACACATCTGTATATAATATAATCCTAAAAAGTTGCTTATAATTAATACAAAAATTTAGAGTAATTTGGAATATATTTCTAAATATATTAATAAAATTTTTTATGAATAGTTTTTGGTAAATTTGCTGATTTTATAAGGCTTTGCAAATTCCATTCGTAAATATTTTTACACAGTTTTTGGAAGGAAAAAAACTATGCCAAAAACTACATTCTTTGAATTTATTTTTTTCCTTTGTTGAATTTCAAGAGTGCATAAACCGGCATTCCTTGTATACTATTTACATAATTTTTTATAAAAGATTTTGTTGTAAATATATAAAAATTTTATGTTTCTCAACTCTATAAAAAATTGTATATTCCTTAAATTAATACATTTCAGACATTCTTCTAACAATTTTCTATACATATATATTAGTATCATATCAGAATCTAATATGGATCATATTGTTGTATTTGTTCGGCAATTTTTTTTTCTTAATTATTTTTAATATTGGAAACAAATCAAATCAAATAATCTAAAACTAACTTAAGAACGAAGTAATCGAATGTCATTTTCGCATATAAAGTTCAAAACAATAACGTGATTTTTAAACAATGTATTTATGAATATGCTGAAGAAATATCGCATCGTATAAAAAAAATTCAATAAATTCTTAGCGCGTAGTTTTCAGTTTCCAACGCAAAAAGAGATAAGCCGAAATTCTTAACACGAAAAAGATCACGATCAAAGCAACGATATCCAACGTATAGTTTGCATTGACCATATCCAGTTCTTCCAGCGTGGTCATCGGAGACTTGAAATGGCAATAGGTTTGATAGCATTTAAGTTTTTCGCGGCCGAAACCATAAGTTGCTAGAGCTGTTCCCTCAAAACCGTAGCGTATGTACGAGAGATACGTAATCCAACGCAAGTACACCGGTATCGCGTCGAATGAAACGAAAAAGCCAGAGAACAGTAAGAAAGGCACAGACATCACCGGCGCTAAAAAGACACCGTTTTGTACATTCATTGCAGCGCCCACAACTAATCCGACGGATTGTGCTACGAAAGCAATCATTAGGCAAGCACCAAGGAACATTGAAAAACGCATTAAATCCCAAGGTTGTGAAGTGAAATAGTAAACGATCGTGACGTATGTGACGCAAAAAATGGCCTGGAAGTTATAAGATTTTTCGAAATTAACTCAATTCATTTGTTTGCAAACATATTTCGCGATCCTTACTTGGAATGGCAAATCAGCTAATGATATAGCCAAGTAGTACGATTTCAATGAATACCAACGATTAAAGTTTTCCTTCAATAGAACCGGCATCTCCAGTGGGACTATCAAAGAAACAAAAAATTGAGAATTTATATTCCTTTATTCATACGATAATTACGAAAATTTGAAAATTTCACTTACACGATAGAATTGTGATGGTCATGGACGTGTACATCAGGAATAACATGTTGAAGAACAGGAAACCCAAATTACTTAAGACTTTAGCACCATCATTACCGATATCATAGTAGAGAGCTCCAATAAGAAAGCCGACCAACAAATGTGCGAACAAACGTAGATACATCAAAGTCTGATCGATCATACGCGAGCGTGCCGAAGATTGCGATATAACGATTTTTCGATTGTGAAATAATAGAAAAGAAAAAAGAAAAATATAGAAGTTAATTTTATTCATGCCTAAAAGTATGCTATACTATTTTCGATCTTACCCAATCGCGATAACTGAACAAAAGGGTTCGTTTCAACACTACCCAGAATTGGTGAAACTGTGACGTCGGGTAACGCTCCGGTGATTTGATCTCTTCCGATAAAAGTGCAGTACTGCAATTATCGGCTTTCTCGACATCAATCGTAGCATCACCCGTTGCATTGCTTATCACTGCTAATGTAGTCGTATTAGTTACTGAATCTTTTATAATATCATTAACCAGATGCCCATTCAAGAGACCACCACCGAGCGTCAGATTCTCTTCATATTTCCCACTTGCCATCAATGCATTCATATTGGCTGCATCGTTCTTATCCAGCAATGTCTTTAAGTTGTGCACCTTGACAACATCGTTACGTGCCTTAATATTGGCGTAATCGGCTGTTGTGCGTATATCACGCTTTCCATTATCGATCGCCGATACTAATTTATACGTATGATCGCCGTGTTCACCGCAAGCCACCTCAATAACGTAACTGGCCGGATTATGATAACTCGGACACTCTAAACTCAGTGTGGATAAGAAGGGCACTAATTGTTTCGTACTGCCTTGATAAACGCATTGACCGTCGGCCAGTGTATAAAGTTGATCAAACATTTCGAAAAGACGTGCCGAAGGTTGATGAATTGTGCATATTATGGTACGTCCTCCAGCTGCGAGCATTTTTAATAAATGTATGCATTGGAAACAAGTCGAACTGTCCAGTCCGGAAGTCGGTTCATCGAAGAACATAATTGGTGGATTACTAACCAATTCGAGAGCAATCGATAGACGTTTCTTTTGGCCACCGGATAGATTACGAGTTAGTGTGAAACGATGTTCGCTTAAGCTGAGCGTTAGTAAGATATCATCGATCTGAAATCATAGGACGATTTCAGAGAAAATCATTTACATTCTGTATAAAATTTCACGTGAGAATTAATGCGTATTTATGCAAGACATACCATAGAATCTTTTTCATCTTTTGTAAATTTTTTGCTTAATTTTAAATTCGTAGCGACTGACATTGCTTCCTGGACGGATAGATTTCCATGGAGTTGATTATCTTGCATTATATAAGCCGAGAGTTTACGAAATACACTTAAATTTCTTTCATGGCCATTCATCGTCACGACCCCTTCAATATTTGAGGTTCTAAAGGAATTAAAATTTTGAAAAAGGGAGGAATTAATCAATTCTTTATTAAGAAAAATTATCAATTTGTTTGCAGTTGAAACTCATTCAGTTTATTTTGCAAACAGTTGGCTAAAAACTCGTGTAATTCCCTTAATGATTATTGATAAAATGTTAAAATAAAAAGGAATAATGACAAAAAAAAATAAATGGATAAATGGCAAACCTTAACCTATATCGGTTATACCTTACTTCACACCTTACCTCAAAACTCAATAAGATTTTGAATATAAATTACCGAAGTAATTTAAAAAAGTAGTTTAAAAGTAATTCAAAGTGAAGGTAACAATATCCGTAAGTAAGTACAAAATGAATTAATTAAAATAAAAATAAAACAAAAATAAAATAATACTTGAAAAATAAGAAATAAGTTTAAAAAAAGGTTAAAATATTTTTAAAATAAATTGGTAAAAAATATATAAATCGAAAAAATTGTGAAGAATTAAGAGGTCCGGCCGATTTCTTTTTAAAGTTTTAATATTTTAGTGAAAGATAGAAGCACATATAGTTTTCTTATAAAGAATTACTTCAAAACCAAAAATTTTGAGAGCTGTTTAATGAGCTTTAGCTAACAATAAAATAATTTTAATGACACAAAATGGTAAAGGTGTTTTACCCTAGTATTTCACAACTATTTATTTTTTGTACCATGTAGTTCAATTTAATTATCAGGCAAACTTTTCTGATCAGAACAGAATTCATATCAGATAAATATGGTTTAACATTTTGACAATAACTCTACTAGAGCATATCTGGTGCATATTTTGCAATACTTTCATACCAGACACTCGAAGGGAATTCAGTGTACTCACTGTCATGACAGATATGGAATAGTGTATCCATTTCGACTTAAAAGCAATTGATTCAATGTAGCCCGTGGGTGGGTGGGAAGGACATTTTTATCTATATTTTTTATACCCAACAGGGTTTAAATAGATTAAGTACTACGTACTACGTGTATTTTTCAAAGCTAGTGTAAGTCCATCTGGTTTTAGGGCTGAATTTCTTGACTTTAATTGCGCGAATTTAAAGCTGAATTTAAAGCTCGTTTATATTCGAGTTTAATTTCTAAGAAAAGAAAAGCACACAAAATTAGGCATCATCCACTTATCGATTATACAAATTTAATGGGTAAAGCGATATAAATTTCGGTCATGCTAAAAACGTCTTCTTTCCCTTTCATTTACTTATTTTTTTTCATTTTAATCGCACGAGGTTCTGCCCTAACCCCATTTAAAAATTCTTATTTCTTTTTTTATGAGCTTTTAATTTATTAAAAGCATTTATTCTTTTACATATCCGGCTAGGTGACAATTTTTGTCAGTCTGTATATTCAAACAATATGAAAAACTGGTTCTTGTAAAATAATAAAATTATTGTAGAAACTTATATTACTCGAATATATACGATATATATTGTCATGTGGGAAAAAGGAATAAAAAGGTTTTTTTTAAATACCGTTTCCTGTAAATATTCCACTTGTTGGATAAAAATTCCTTTTTGGTTCTTCTCGTTTTGAGACGCTAGAGATACGAATGCGTTTTTTATTATTCTCTTAAGCTATAGTACAAGTTTATCGAGATATATAGCTTCGATTTATCGAGAACTCGCGATTATACGAAGAATACATATTTAAAAAATCACTTTTTACCTCAAGAATTTATTGTTGTCGCTTTATTGCTTTTATTTTTGTCTCACAATTTTTTTACTTTTTTCTTGTTTGCCCTTTTTGATCTTATTTATTTAACATTGTTTTGTTTTGTGTACTTTATCTACGTGTTGAATGTCATTTGGATCGCATTAAGTACTGAATTTTCAAGTTTTTCTAATTAATTTTAATCAGGTTTCTTAATGTTATTTAATCGCAATTTTACGATTGTTTTTGTTTTCACGTATTTGTATTTTTAGGATTAAAGAAATGGCAATGGCAGTGAGGTTAATTTATGAATATAAAATAAATTAAATTAAGGGAATTTGAGCAATTGATTTAACTGCCTTTTATTTCAATTAAGGATACAATAAAGTTATTGAGAAAGTATTTAGAGACTTCAGTAAGCTCTTAAAAATGGTCTAAATTATCTATAAGTCTTCGAATAAACTAATCATATTATCAAATAATTTATGCATACATATTTTATCATAATTTTATATTTTAAGTTTTCGATATATAAAAGAAATTCTGTTTTATGAAATTAATAAAATAAATAAATAAATTTCAATTTTAATTCTAGATTAAAGCACGTTATTCCTCGTTATCAAATGGTTAGTAATTGTTCGCTACTGGCACTCCGTTACGATTTATAGTTTTGTGTAAACACTTCTGCATTATTAATAAATATATCTATCCTCTTATAGCTAAAAAACTTAATTATAAAATGAATTATTAAAATGTATTAATAATGAAATATATAACAAACTTTACCGATTTAATATTATGAATATTGATATTGTTATTATTATTATATTATCATCTTATTATATTTTCTTTAATACTGTTTTATACCCTACACGCTACGGGGTGTATGTTAAATATATTTAGTTTGTCTCTCCGTTTGTAACGCATTGTACCGTAGGAAGTATAGTAAGTATGTATGGAAATTATGAAAAGTTTTGGACATTGGATTCTGGACATTGTGGTCCAGAATCACCTCCTCGTCATACTCTCAGTCTGTTTATATGTCTGTCTATCCGCTCCCTGTCTGTCTGTTTAAATGAAGATTACAGGAGAAGAAAATGAGATATTCTTATGATATATAACAGAAATATTCTTCATTATGATAAACTGTTTGGCATTGAAGATGGGCGAAAACTAATGGGAATCACGCCCACTTTTGATAACTAATAAGAACATATCTGTATGTGTACATCACTCTCGACGTTTGAAGACGGAATAATTGGATGATAATATTTTAACCTCGGATTCACCCACGAGTATTAATTTTCCTTGGAAAACATTGGAAATAAGTACGGCGACCAGAAAATACAATTATAAGGAAGGTCGAATTATGAGGTTACTAGTGGAGATATTGTCACGAAATGTGGTACGAATATTCTCTTCAATTCTATTCAATTCTATTCAGATTGTAATCCGGCGCCCACGTTTTATAATTCAAAATTGTAGAGCTCAATTTTTCAGTTTTTATCAAAATTATGAAGCTGAAAATTTATGGCCGAGACGTGTGAAATTATGTAGCAGTGCTGAACTACATAAACCCACCGAAAAACGTAGATGAAGCGCCCACTAATATGCCATGAATGAACGTTTTTGAAAAAAGTTGCTTTAAAAATGAGTTTGAATTAGATTGAAAGTAAGCAAAAGAGCGAATTGTAATGTTATTCGAGGCTGTTGATTGCAGCAACATGTTTTCATGTTGATGGTGTAGGGTATATGAGCTTCGACTTGGCTGAAATTAGCGTTCTTACATTTAATTATCATTATTATTGCTATTATTATTATTACTATTATTATTATTATTATTATTATTATTATTATTATTATTATTATTATTATTATTATTATTATTATTATTATTATTACTATTATTATTATTATCATTATTATTATAATCATTATTAAAATTATTTTTATCATTACATTTATTATTATAATTTTTTTATAATTTAAATAATTGCTTAAATTATATTAATGCATATATATGCAAAAAATAAAATGTTATTGAAATAAAATAGTGCTTATTTAAGAATACCCATCATTTCAAAGAAGTCGTCATGACCTATTATTTATTCTATTATCTAACAAATTTAATTACGTATAGGCAAATACCATGAACAGATTTTATTTGCTTTCATTCTTACGATAGCACTAAAGCAACGATAAGAAAAAAATTTCGCGATTATATGTATGAATATGAAATGTATTAATTAACACTGCTTGTAATTTTTTTAAAAATTAATCGTAAATATACAAGGCTCAAGTGTTTATTCATAATTCCATAATGGAGCCAACGTAATTTCAAAAACTCGGTGATAATTTTGTGACAACAAGCTATTACAATTTATAATTATATAATATATTATTATCAAACCTAACTCATAGTTCCGTACATCATTATTACAATTATTAGAAATAAAGGAAATTTTGTATAATAATAAATCATTTGAAAACATTGCAAGATTAAGAAACGTTAAAGTTTCTGAAAGAGTCTAAAGTACAATCTAATTGAATAGCGAATAATTTTTATCATTATTTGTTCAATCGGCTTTTAAATACTGAAGGTTTTTTATTTAATACCCCTCCCTCCACCCTCCCTCCTTCTGCCTACAAACAACTTTTCCTTATGAATCAACCACGATATTTTTTTGAACCCAAGACCATTTAATCGGTTCATCGTTCAATATGTTCGTGGTATGATAAAGTATAAATGAATAATATCACTTAGTTAAAGCAAATGATTTTGATGGCTTTTAATGGAAGTCTTACTTGTACTAAATTGCATAAAAGAAATTAACGAAAGAAAACAGAGAAAACAACGAACGCAGAAATTAAATTAAAAACTTATAGAAAAATAAAAGAAAAACATCGCGAGAATTTAAAAGCTATTTCAATGATTAAAAAATGTGTTGGGGTTGTTGGGGGTGGGGCAGTGTATGAAGACATGTTGACGAAGATAATATTTGGGAGGTAAGGAATGCTTGTTGAGTAGCAGCGAAGAAACTACGGCGTGTTTCTTTAGTATCGCACTGTCATCTTCAACCGCAATTTATGGCGTAGTTTTCTTGAGTACTCATAAAAATCTTCCCTCCCTGCCACCTTTACTATGCTGTTCTATCTACGCTTCTAAGAGAATTCCAATTTACTACTCCTCCATTTCTTTCTCACCCATTCTTGCTTTATTTGATAACCCACAACGCATGGAAAATGGCATAGCCAAGGAAATTAGCTACATTTCATTATTTTCTTCCTGTCAATACTTGAAGAAAATTGAAAATTATCGAATGGTTGTTCCTTTTCCGTTCAGCGAGGCTAATACCCGCCAAGCAAAAAAATAAAATAAGTTACGAAAAGATAACAAGAAGCCTGCTCCAACGACGATAGCAATAGGCATAATGTGATATATGTTCTAAAAGTATATAATTTATCACTAAACTGAAGCATTTTTTCAGTTTGAAAAAATCAGTTTATGTTCTTCTTTTTATCAAATTTATTATAAAAGCATATGTATTAAATCTCGAGTATTAATTCTTGTTGAATTCTACAAAGTATTTAGACCGTAAAAATTTATTTTACGTTGACGACAAGAAAAATTCGACTGTTATCGATTTAGTATTTATATTAATTCTCTAAAACTTACTTGTAACCGGAGAGTATATTAAGTAGCGTGCTTTTACCAGCACCAGATGGTCCCATAATGGCTGTTAGTTCACCAGATCGTAAGCGACCACTGACACCTTTTAGAATTGTTTTCACATCTAAAGAATAATAAGAAAAAATTTAATTATTGAAAAATGAAGATAATGGCATAATACATGAAAAGAATTATAGAAATATTGATTAAAAAAATTGCATCCTAATCCTATAACTCCAACATCAATTCAAGACATATATAAACTTTCAAAAATTATTTTAAAAAAGATTTATAATTATCTAAACGCAAAGAATATTGCAAACGATTTGAAACTCCGCCAATACGTTCATCTGTGACAACAACCTATTCTTTGGTGATATTTGCTAAGTTGGCTCGTTTCTTATCTAACCCAGATGGGATTTGATGAAGTATTTTTTTACCAAGTTTCAAATTTTGGATTAAATTTCTTTCAATAATGTCAAATATTTTTGTACTATGGGTTGAATGTATTACAGAAGGCAGATTTCAGCCTAAGAAACGGTTATTAATCCCACTCAGCACTTTACTAGGTAGTCCATCATCTTCTAATATTCTCGGTATGTAATAAATTTTCTTTTAATTTTGCTTTTGAAAGAAACTATGGAGAAATAATAAATACTTAATAACAGACGAATCATTCTGATTTGAGTTTCTTATAGTGCTCAAGTTTAAATTTTTGTCCAGACTAAAAATTGGCAAAATAATTAAAATTGAAATGTGATCTCTTGTATCGCTCTATTTCAGCGTAAACATATTTTAACATTTTTGCTTGAATATTTGTTTACATTATCGGATTAATGCAAATATAAAATAATTGACATAAATTTCTTTTAAAAACTCGTGTTAGAAGCAAGACTAAAAAATGTAAACTAAAAAAACCGGTACTGATTTTCCGATTGAGGTGTCAGTTTATTATTCACATCGTTTAAAATATATTGTATTAATAAATATTGGTTGTACTGCACACAAATTAAAACTTAGGAAGAAAAACTAATTCGATAAAACGATGCATTGCATACAAATTGTCTCTTAAAGTTCAATCACATCAAAACAATCATTAGGAGTTATCAAAACAGGTAGTGATAATAAAAAAACAAGTAAGAATGATAACTACGGGGCGCCCGAAGCCAATATACCCTACACTCGTAATATAATTTCAAAGCCTAATTTTATTAATCCGTGGGCTGTGCACGCCCATTTTAATATTAATAAAAAATAATATTTAAACTCATCTTCAACACAAACTTTGTCATAAAGATAAACAGATGATAAAGGGGAGTGCCCCGCCCCTTTTTGTAGAGTGATAATACCAACATCTCGACTATAAAATTTCAGCCTAAGAATTATATTAATCTATTATAAAATAAAAAAATTATATTAATCTACTATTAAATTATATTTATCGACTATAAAATTTCAGCCTAAAAATTATATAGAAACTGATAAAGGTGAAAGGGAAGGGCCTTTAAAGATGATTTGGTATAAAAAGTAGGCGTGTCACTTGTCCGATTTACCTCATATTCAATCGTGAATAGCCTACGATGAATATTTGTGCCAATTTTCATGCCTTCGTTCGACTGCCAGCGTGATTTGCACAGACAGACAGACCGACGTACACACAGACAATCATTCAGAAAGATAGACGGACGGACATAGTTAGATCGACTCAGGAGTTTATTCTGAACAGGAATATAAATACTTTTTTACACCTGTCACGCCTCTTTGAATGCGTTACGAACGGAAGAATTGAGTGA
Source organism: Physocephala rufipes (assembly GCA_963966595.1). Taxonomy (NCBI): domain Eukaryota; kingdom Metazoa; phylum Arthropoda; class Insecta; order Diptera; family Conopidae; genus Physocephala; species Physocephala rufipes. The sequence continues at coordinate 28,636,539 of OZ016502.1, forward strand.
ACATACGCTCTCCTTTCGGGTGTAGAATATAATAAAAATAATAAAATGAAATTGTGGGTTCTTTATGGAATGGATATCGTCTTTGAAAAAATTTTAATAAAATAATTTTCAAATAAAACTTGTTGAAATTGTACTTGCGAAGTGAGATAAGAAATCAAAACATATCGCAGCAGAAGGTTTCAAGAGTTTTCAATAACCTTGTAGTGTTGGAAACTTATGTGAAAAACGACCATCTGCTTTATATTAAATATTTTATGAAACGATTAAGAAGCCACGTATTTGGTATGAGTTGAAAGAAACTATGGGGAAATAATAAATACTTAATAACAGACGAATCATTCTTGTTCATGGAATAATATAGTACATACCCTACAATGCCTTTATTATCTGTCTAATAAGAGTTTTATTAATTTTTTTAAAAATAAGGGTTTTAATTCATCTTGTAAAATTAATTATAATTTTAAATTAGAAAATTTCTGAAAAATATGAAAAAGGGGAATTATTAGAGCGAAGAAAATATGTTGCCCGCAACATGACTTCCTTTTATGACTATTCGTATTCTGACACAAACAATTGCGATCAACAACGGCGGTACATATTTGGATATTGCAATAATCTAAAAGGGTAAATGACAGCCTTCTGCCAACTAGCCGTTTTTTAGTTATATGAAAAGCTCAAAAAGATTTCCACGAAATTCTTTAGTAAAACTGCTCTTTTGGTTTAAACAATTAGCACCAAAATTAAAACGCATTTGAAAATATATTTCATTATTAAATAAATATTAAATAAAATTGTATTAAACTACGTGTCAAAGAGAAGATTTTCCAAACATTAAGGAAACTATAAAATCTCTGAAAAAGCTTTAAGGTGTCTAAGTAAAAAAAGAAACAATATATTTGTAAACGAAAGTGTTTGCTTTCAAACGTCCGTTTTGAAACTACTGAATTGTGTTGACCCGCTTGACACTTTACATTAATAAAAAAAAACGCCGCGAAAAAAAATAAATAAAAGGAAATATTTATCTACACTTCTTTTCTTAAAATCAATAAAGAATACAAACAAAGAATGTAATAAAAATACGTATTGAGAGAAATAGAAAGGAAAAAATGAGTTTTAAAGATGTGGATGTAGGTCTCATTACCTAATGATGATGATAATGATGATAATGATGATGATAATGACGTTGGTGACCTTTCGTAAATTTATATAAAGTATTATATGAAAAATTCCATTCTTTGAAAAGCTTGTAAATGACAAAGCAATAGCAATAAGGAATACAACAAAAAGAAAACTTCTTATTCGTTCGTTGTAAATCGAATAAATTATAAATTATAAAATTTAAAAAATTTAAAAATAATTTTAAAATATTCCGAAAGTATATTATTAATAAAAACTATAAAAAAATGAATATCGTACAAAGAAAAAGCAACTTTCAATGAAGGAGAAGAAAATATATAAACAATTTAACAATCATGACAATCTCTCAAGTATTTGTCAATCATTCCTAAAAAAAGTATCGACAATACAAACCGGATTTAATACCATTAATAAAAAAACTCAAAAGAATCATATGACTGCATTTTTTATGCGGAAGAAATAAAATCAAAATTATGCTAATTCCTTTTTTTTTTGAATTCCAAAAATAAAATCAACAAAAGTAAAGAAACATAAACGAAACGACGAAAAGGTATTTTATAAATCTGCTTCCTTGTACAAAAATATGTCAGAATAAAATATTTTATTTAAGATTATGTAGGTTTAATTATGACTGAAATATTTTTGAAATAAATTAAATAATTCAAACAAAAAAAAAACCAAAACAAAAATAAAGTAAGCGTCATCAAAATTCAAGAAGCAATATTTTAACAAATATTTTAACATTTCCTCTTAATGTTTTCTTTTTTAAATTTCTTCTTAATACTTATGTTTACTACTTTTATATTTGCCAAATTATTTTTATTGTTTCTAATTTCCTTAATTATTGTTTCTAATTTCTTCCGGATTAATCATTATTTTTTCCAAAATATTTTTCGCTTCATTATTTTATTAATTTGGCAACCCTTTCGTCATTTGTTGATTTACTATTCTTATAAAAATAATTTTTAATATTTTTTAAATAACATAAAATAAAATTTGACTTTTAAATTTTTTCCATTACTTTAATTAATTAATAAATATAAAGATTTGAAAACACTTCAGAATCTATTAATTTTATAAGTTTTTTTTTTCGAAATTGTTTTGTTTTTAAGATATTTGTAAATTTAAATCATAAATATGGAGAATTATCAATATTTCAGAAATATTAATGTAATTATTGATAAATTCGGAATACTTTTACATAAAATAACTATTAATAATAATTATTAACTACGAAATTAGTAATTAGTAATGATTTAGGAAATCAGTCATAAATAAAATGAAATAAGTTTCAATAAAATGAAATAATTTTAACAGTATTAAAAAGGAGAGACAAAAATTAATGATTGTTAATAATTTTTAATTAAGAAGTAAGAGCTAAATTCGCGATGGTTAAGAAGTTTTATATGACCAAAACGAATGACATAAACGAAATGACCAAATTTTGCAAAATTTCGAAAGTAAAAGGACTTTTGATTGAACGAATATTCGCGATAAAATCTAGAACAATACACTTGCTCAATCTTCTGCCATTGTATCAATCTCTAATGTTTGTTATCGGTGTCATGACCATGCTTGTTTTGTCTGGCATAATGGACTAAATAAAATTTTAGTTTCAAGTTTACTTTTAAACATGGATAAAATAATATAAGCTCTGAAAAACAAGTGTGGTAAAGTGGTATTGTGGTATTTTCAATACCAAACAACATAGAAAAACAGAGCATATTTATGTCATATTTCATGGGAATTTCTTTATTCGTTCCCCCGTTATCGTGGTTTCTATAGACGCAGAGGCGAACAGACATGGTTATATTGAAGAAGAGGCTAGTACTGAGCCGATATATTTTACTTTGCTATATCTATCAGACCTATATATCATATTCAATCAAATATAGATCAAATTAAAGCTCGTATCTGTGACTTGAATGAAACTTATAAAGACTATACACTAATTCGAAAACAATAAACTAGTGTATTCGTTCAAGCCTGAAGTCAGGTCGATTAAACGTTGTAACGTCCATGTGTTATTAATTACATGTGTCAAGATAACGCATAAAGTTCACTCGAAATAAATCAATTAGTCGGTCGGAATTTCCAGTTGAAGGTTAAGAATGTTGACTTAATAACACACAATAAATTACAATTACGCGAGCTTTCGAAGTCATATAGGGCAGCGGAAATGTTTAAAGTGAACCGAAGAAAAAGTAACTGGTTTTGTTTAAAGTAGCTTATTTCAGTGCTGGTAGATGCTGGTAATCGAAACTTCTACATGGCGTAATTTTCGCACCACTTTAAACGACGCATCACAATGTGTCGCGTCGCATCGCTTTGTAATACCGTACAATGCATCGCGCTGCAATGAATCGCACTATTACGCACCACACCCGTCTCACATAAATAGTTGTAAAATTAACAGTAAAAAAAGCAGTCTAGCTAAGTCTCAAGGACGACAACACTCAAAACATACAAAAATGAATGTATTGAATAAAGAAGCGATGAGAAAGAGAATAAACAATTTAGAGAAAAAGAATGCAAAATAATATAGTTGAAATGTTGCGAAAAGCTGACGTCGCTCGCTACTGACGATTCGTTTCGGTAGCTAAAACTATAACGTACGTCCGGGAGAAGTGAAAAAGGGGTGCGGAGGCTTATGCATATGAATTGATGCTGGAGCAAACAGCTAGTCAATTTGGCTCATTGATTGGCGCGTGGTCGTATGGTGGGTCATACCATCACTGCTACCACTGCTAGCCACAACAATACCACAATTATGACCGGCACGACCATCGCCAGTTAGCAATAACTGTCTAAGCCGTTTCAGATCTGGCGTCTATGGAGTTACTGCTCGGTCGGTTACAGACAGTTATTGTTTTGGCATAGATTTGTATTTTCTGTTTAGCAATAACACTTCTCAAAAGGGGCCATTGAAAAATACTTGAGTGAGCTGTAAATTGCAACAATTCTATACTTGATGAAGTTTCTAAACGAACTAAGCGTGTTTCGTAACGGAAGCGGGTTTCCTCTAAGAAGCGAGGAATTATTGATTTTAGTCAGCAGTGGGTTCCTAAGAATGTGGAGAATGATGTAATTCCGATGACAGTCAATTGTTTTGACGCCGTCATTAATCTTTTACGTAAAGCTTCCTTTAATAATAATTGTAATATTTATTTTAAATTGTCATTTATTTTTTAACATGTTCAAATTTTAATTCAATTTTTATTTTATTTCAAGTATTATTGACAAATATTAAGAAGCGTTAATTGAATTCAGCAAAATAGCCTCCGTTATTACCGAATAAAACTTCATTATTTATTTGTTATGATTCTATTTTATATAATATTGTTTAATTTTAAATTTTAACTTGATTTTTTTTTAATTATTTAATTTATTTTACTAAATTATTTGTTTTAAATAAGTTATTAATTCGAAAAATTCTATAAAAAATAAAGTCTTTTAAAAATTTGTTAATTTAAATTTTTAAATAATTAAAAGAATTATGTTAACTTGTAATTTTTTATTAAAAATTCTAATTAAAAATTTTAATTAAAAATTCTCTTTTTTAAATACTTGAAATGAAATTTCTTAGAAAAAATCCCTTTTCACCTTAAAATTTTCTTATGTGTTCAAATACTCCCACGTATATTTTGGCCTGCGTAAGATGTCAAACAGGTTAAGATCAATGGTTTGGATCGGGAGAAGAAAAAACATACGAGCATGTTGGTCCACATTTCTTGGTTAGGAGTTAGGAGAGGTGAGGCGAAATTTTTCTAAAACAAGTTACATAAAATAGTAAAACATGCATCAAACAATACCGACACCAATAAGCCCTTGCCCCAAATTCAGAGCATAATTAATTAATACGCTTCTTAAATCTCGCCAAAGACAAATTAGTTTTTGAGAAGATGAATATTAAAATGAAAAATTTTGAAAAAACCTAGAATAAAATTCAGGCGCTTTTCAAAAAATCGCATGAATAACTGATTTTTTTTGGAGGAAAATTATTTTATCGGTCCTTGATGAAACTTCGATCTTATTATATAAAAATAAATTAAAACTAATAATTTGTTCCATAATTTTAAGTTCATACTTTTAAAATTGTTCCTCACGCCCAAACGAGCAAACATCTCCCTTCTCCATACAATTCTCTTATGCCCAAACAAACGTGTTCCAGATAGTGTCACATCTTACGCACAGCACCCTGTATACCCTGTATGTAGTGTTTCATACTGTTGAAGTTTTAACAGTAAGTTTAAGTTATAAGCCCTAATTACGCGTATATTTCTCCTTCATGGGTTTTTATATAAAATCATCATCATAGACATAATTTTATATTTCTTACACAAAAAATAAATACGTAAAGTAATTGGCAGACCTTTTTGTTATTTAGATGTTGGTTTTATATATAAAATGTCTTTTAATTATAAAACATTATTGTTATAATTTTGCCTTTTCCATTAATTCTTTTATTTTTTTAAGTCATTCATTACGTTGCTCACTTTTTTTATATCAAATATAATACAATTACTTCTCTTTTTATATTTTCCTCCTCGGTTTGATGAAATTGCGTTATATACTATTAATTGTTTTTTTTTTAAATTTTAGTATTCATTAAGTCTTCGTACAAAATTAATTAATGCTTACCAAGAGTACTTTTAAGTTTATTGCAAAATCATTTAAGAGCATTTCGGAATGATTCATAAAGTCAAACGAAAAAATATATAACAAATAAAAGCTTTTTCTTTGATCATATGACGTAATTTTATAAATTATGCTTGCTTAAAAGTAGCTTAGGTAGAAGCACATTATATTATATACAAATATATACTATTGAGGCCGGTTCGTATAAAAACTTTAACAAATACAAAATTATTCTCATATATTCAAAAAAAGCGATTTTATACGGGAGAACTAATTTTTTTGAAAAATAAGCGAGCAAATTTAAAGTATTTTAAATTGAAGTATGAAAGCATCAAAATTTGAAATCAAAAGATCGATGAGGGAGATTTTTCAATCATTCACTTCGGCCTAGGATCTCAGTTTTCCACCTCACTTTATGGAATTCTTCACTAACTAACAAATCTTAATTAAGGCGTCCACTCAACTTACTTCTATTGAAACCATTTTCGGTTTTTAAAGAAATCTAGGTGTTAGGCGCCAATCGGAATATTAACACATGATTAATAATAATAATCCGATTTTGATATTCTATTTAAACATTTTTTTACAACTATTATCGATAATGTTTATGATTAAAATCATAATCAAGTTCTCACTCTACTCCAGGATCTTCATTATTACGAAAATAATTAATATGATAGAACAAATTTGGTGCGAATAGCATGAATATTTATATAATTGAGTATTATTTAACATTATAATTTCATTTCTTTTAAAAATACTACGTGCACAATTTTCAAAGATTTATTTATTGAAAAACATTCGATTTTAAATGAAATTATTGAAATGTTTCAAATGACTAGAAATAAATAAACCATTGTTTATTACCTTCCGTGTGCTAAAGACAAGTTTATAAATAGGATATAGCACACATAAACGTATAATCATCACAGTTTATGCCGAGTATTTTTGAATTGCATATAATATCATTATAAAATGAAGTGAGCAACGTTTATTGAAAATGTGATACGAGCACGATCGGATCAAAGTGCAAAACTCTTTTAAGTACGAAGAACTCAAAAAAAAACTGAAAAAATGTGGAAATATTTTAAGAATATTGTAAAGGTTAAAATTTATAACAGAACAAACTGAGTAATCATGAAATTGATAAAAGATAATAAATCAAGGCTTAATTTAGAAGTGTTAGAAACTTTGGCTAAAGAAAATAAAGACGAGCCCTATGAAAAGAATTCTTTCATTTCGAGAAAAATTCAATAATAATATACACTATTAAGAAATCTTAAATAAATTAAAATTAAAATTTGAAGAAATTTATAACAATTTTATGAAGGTGTTTTACAAAGAAAGTATTTATAAAATATTTTTGTACCGAGGATAGGATTTCCACTTGAAGCAAACTTTTAAGAAATTTACTTTAAAAATTATATAAAATTTATATAAAAAAATAAAACTGATGTCTTTATCATACAATTATTTTTTAATTTCTAGTCTTTCTAATCAGTAATAATTATTTAGTTAACAATAAAAGCAGGTAAACCTAAGCACGGGATTTTTTAAGTTATCTAGATTTGAACTAATGGAGGGAGTGAAGGAAAAAGGGAGAAAGAGAGAACCTTAGAGAAAGAAGTAGTCTTAATCAGTCAGTTAGAGTCAATCAGTATACATTAGCTCAATATATAAAAATGTTATTTCCGCTTTAGTTGAGATTAATTTACGATTATAGTGCATTCCTTCAAATATATTGCAAATTTAAACTAACGACTTTAATGTTATCATTTTACCCTTAATTTTTTAGGATTTATTTGTTATTGAACTTATAGTTCCAAAGTTCATTCATCGCTGATAATTAGAATCGAAAGAAATATATTGCATAATAAAATATACAATAACATTTATATATATTGCCTATATAGCGTGTACATAATTGTATATTGTGTATAACAGTCATATGTGTGTCCATATGAAACGATTGGCGAATTGAGTCATAAATATGCATACAATACTGCAATTCTAGAGATATCGCCGATACAGAGCAGTCTGTTTAAAGCGGGAGTTTCATGTGAAACGGTCATTGAATATTGGATAATATGTAAAAACTAATTCATTTCAATCCCATTTTAAAGCTCCAGAAACTCTTTCAAATAACATAAATATTCTCGTTATTAAGTGATTTGCGTATTAGATGCATATTTTCTAAGAAACGACCAAGAGTAAGTTTGAAAACTTTTAGAAGGAAATAAATAAAAAAAACTATACTGAATTATAGAAACTATAATTACAAGATTATATTTAATTTCAAATGTTAGAATTTTAACATTTAAAGTAGTCCAAAAGCTGTTTTCTTTTTCGAAGGTTTGAGTATTAGATACATCAGTTTCTATATACTCAAAACTGAAGATGTTTAAGAGTTTAAGAGTTTAAGAGTTATTATTTAAGAGTTTGTTCTTATATACTAATTAACACTATAAATATTTCGAATGATAGTAAAAAAACAACTCAATGAAATACGGGTTCTAAAATGGCGAATATAAAATATGTTTTGCGGTAATTTTTGGAATATTGAATATTAAAAGTTTTTCGTTTCTTTGTATCTCAAACGCGTATTCTTTCTACAAATTTCTTAATTTTAATTTTAATTTTAATTAAAAACTACGACCATCTATCGCGTAGAATAGGGTTTTATTTCCCATCGTATTTTACTAAAAAACTCATAAAACCTTTTAACCTCGAGGCTATTTTGCATTGCAAGCACGTTTGACGTAAATGAAATATTTCAATACAAAATATGTGAAATTCTTTTTGGAGTTTAATTGAAAATGTAAATAATAATAAAAAATACGAACGAATATGCGAATATGCGGCGACAAGAAAGTTGTTAGGAAAAATTTTACTACTTCAAACTAATAATAAACTTCTTAATGAACGTTTTACTATAAAATCTCATTAATACTTGTAAATAATACGCTTTTTCTCAATTAGAATTCTATCTAATCTTGTAAAGAAAAACTTGTTGCCTTCAAGTAAAATTTTCTCTTTATTTTTTCATAATTTTATTAATTATAAATTCACTTTTTTGTGAAAACTCTTCCAATTGTCTATAGAATATACATTATAAACAATTAATATCAGTTTTTTTGTAAAATAGAATCCACTTAATATTTGAATTAATGGGATTCATTAACAGAAACATAAATATATTTTTAAATTTTATTAAATTATCTATAGAGAATAATGAGGTTTCCTAATTTAATTTATATTTTCATAAGATTGTGTTAATAGTAAATGAAAATAAACTCTTATTAAATTTTGTTCCGGCTTTTAGAATTTTATAAAATCTGTATCTTTTTAATAAACCTTGTTTTACAGGAAACTCAGAGAAACCTGATCCCTCTTTGTCTAACTCATTTATCGATTATTGACATTAACTTAACTATTATATATATAATTATTATTGTATAATTTATACAGTTGGTTATTCGAAGTAAATAATTTAATAAAATATTAATAGTTTACGTTATTATTCTGAATTTTATATTGATTATTATATTATTGAGAATGTGAATTTATATAGTATTGAAACTTAATGGATCGCTGCATAAGGAAATTGAAATGATTATAGTTCTTACTATTCATAAATTAAAATTATTTACTCGTAAATTAAATGACTGATTAATTGGAATCTTACAAGTTATCTTACAGGTTTCTGAATATTAATTCAACCTATTTAGTCTTAATTCAACCTATTTAATTAATAACAATTTTCTAATTAGTGTCTCAAATTCGATCTTGTTCTGATTATCTATAATGAGCATTATCGCATTCACTCTTTCGTTTGTAACGCATTAAGGATTATAAAACGCAAGCATGAAAATGTATATAGACTGTCTATATCATCTCATGTCAGTCTGTCTATCTGTCATTTATTTGTATGCTTGTGAAAGTTATGGTTTCAGAAGAATGAAAAGTTGTACCGTCACGAAATTTTGAAATTTGAAATTTGTTGTTATTTGACAGAAAAACTAAACTGGCAATACTGGGCAATTTTTCTGCTCTCTGTTCTAAAGAGCCATGATGTCCAATCATAACAAAAGAGCAAGAGAGGACAAATTCTGAGAACTAATGGTGAAAAAGCAAAGAGAGTCTCAAGAAATGTTAAACAAAAAGCAATACACAAAAAATAAATACAAATAATACAAAAACGTACGAATATTTTCAAAAAGAATTCGGAAATTTTAATAAATAGAATAACGAATTTTTCTCTTTAGAAAACAAAAAAGAAATTAGAGCTAAACAACCGAAAAGACGACTAAATCGTTCGTCATAATTAAAATATTTTACCCGCTAAATAATTCAGCAGAAATTGTTTTAATTAAAGATAGAATCAATATAGTGATATTTTTACTTACTGTTTTTTGTTCCCTCTTTCACGCGATACGAGAGATCATGGAAAGCTAGATCGACCGCAGGCCGTTTAGGCAAATGTTGCAGAGTTTTGGGTTGGGCTGGCATAATTTGAGTCTTGGCTGATATACTGACGCTGACACTTCCACTATCGCTGCCACAGCTACCAATACCGACGCTGCAACTACTGCTACCTCCACCACCTCTATCCCCACCACTCCCAACAACTATTCCAACGATCTTATTATCGGTCAACAAATTGCTGTTCTCTTTTTCCACCATTCTGTATAACAACAACAACAACAAAAATGTGGTTTTAATTTTGCAATTTGTTTTTCTTTTTATATTATTCTTTTAAAAGCGAAAATATCAAATTGAATTGAGATCAAGCAAATTGAAAAAATCAAACAATATATCGCGTGTGTATTTTTTACGAATTTTTTCTTTTAGAACTTTTCAAGTTTTTTTTGTTGCTTTGTCAATTCTGAGTGAAGAGAAAGGAAACGTACATGGAGTAATTAATTGTAAGGAAAGAAACCGTTTATGGAAATAATATAATATCGGGACAAGTTTAAAAGACGATTTAAATTTTTTTCCACTAACACTTTTGCCTTTTTTATCTGCTTCGTTCTGCAATTCTGAAATTCGATTCAAGTTCTTTTGTAAGAACTTCCTTTTCTGACTTCTTGTTTTATATTCGAACGAGAATCCCCGAACTAATGTTCTCCACTCGCTCACGATGTGATCGCGACTAAATTCAACTGCTAATAAAAACGACTAAAGAAGACTGACTTCAAGCAGAAAAAACATACATACAGCAACAAAAACAACAAGAACAACGCCGACACAATTGCAAATAAATTGAATGGCATACACGCAAGCACACACACCCACAAACGTACACATGGAGACAATGGTGATTATCAGATTTTTCTTTATTAAGTATATTCTTAATTTCTTCGTGTATTGTTATTCGTGTATTGTTGTTGTTGCTAGTATTATTATTATGGTAGTTGTTGTTCATTCTCTTTTAATATTTATCTAAATAAAAGAGTATGAGCTCGCTCACACTGCAATGCTCGTAGCTCGGCTCAGCTCGGTAATTGTGTGATTGGCAGATAATAATGATGAGAATGATTATAAGAATGACGGTGATGATTATAATGCAGATAATAATGATGCTGTTAGTTAATTTGTGCAGCTGATTGCATTATTTTTGCTGCTGTTCTTGTTGTTGTTATTGCTCGCAATTAATTCGGTTAAATGGTTTTCATTCGAATTACGAAAGGATCAATAAAATCAGTTTTATAGTAGAGCTTAATTATTATTATTCTTTCTATTCTATCCTATTCTCTACCATTCACTATTCGGCCATTTCAAACGGGTTCATAATTTTGTGTCCGCGTACATACTGTAGATATTTTGTATGCGAAATTCTTCATTTGTGGAAAAAATTGCATGAGAAATGAATTCATTCATAAAATCCATGTAAATTCACATTCACAAATTTTGCTCAGCAATTAGAGGGAGTGATCACAATATGATATTTTCTATCAAAAAATATAAGAATATTCTATTTACTAACATCATTAAAAAATCGTTTGGAATTGCTTCAAAAAATTTCATACACAATTTCAAAATATTCTAAAATAAAAAATAAAATAAAATCAAAATAAACTAAAATTAAATTAAAAAATAAAATTAAAATAAAATTAAAATAAAATAAAATTAAAATAAATAGTAAACTATATATAGCCCCCGATCAGATTCCGCCCTGCTCCATCAACTGTTCGTTTTTTTGCAGTCTTATCGTCTGTAGACATAATAATTTCACAAAAACGAACAGAAGTATTGTTGTGAAATTTGACACCAATAATTTCTGTCTTCTCAAACTAAAATTCAAAGAAAATTTAATTTGAATTTAATTTTTAGTTTCAAGATAAAATCTTGTTTCTAAAACAAACTTCTGACTAAAATATTCTCATAAAAATTTTGTCTTTAAAATTTCTTGCAAAAATCAGTTAAAATTATAATTATCAAAATTTTAATAAAAAACTTTTTAACGAAAAACAAACTTTTTAACGAGCGAAATAAAAATTTATCTTTTAAAGTGATTAATTCATGTGACGTTTTATTAACTTTCTGACAATAATCAAGTATCATGAAGTGAACAACGAACAAAGTCCACCAACACCATAATCATGATTTAAATAAAATAATCATGGCGGTAAAATAAAGCCAACAAATAATAATAAAAAATATTTAAAAAACTAAAAAGTCTTAACATTAGTTTAGACGTTTTTTTAAGAAAAGGAAAAGTGCGTTATTTTTTATTAAAAAAAAATCGATTCTAATTGAGAATAATTTCAAATAAATAAACGCCAGTGACGAAATAGACTGAAATTTCTTTTTATTTATTTCAAAAAATTAAACTTGTTTTGAAATGCTAAACATGGAATTGCTTATTGTTGTTTTTGCCATTGTTTTTTTTGCGTTGTTGTTGTTGTTGATGATGTTGGTGCTGTTGTTCGAATTGCTGTTGCTTTATGTAATGCTTTATGCTTGTATGTTGGTGAGTTTGTATCGTATTTGATCTCTTAGGTGCTGTTTTGTTATTGTTATTGTTGTTGCTTTTGATCTCGTCACACCGTTTAGCTCATTCGGTTGCCGTACGGTTATTATTGTTATGGCTATTTTTAGGCAATATCTTAATAAATTGTTGCTTGATTTTGAAAACAAAATTGTTTATTATAATAATAATGATATTCATCGCACACACAAAAAAAAACAACGTCATCGAAAAGGAAACCTTGACAATGAACCCAGAAAAATGTTGACTGAAACCTGAAATGATTAAACTGAAATGAAAGTGTATTATATATTCTATCGATTTGTATGGATTCGTATAGGATAGATATGGTGACTTATGGATAAATATGGACACAAAATAAAAATAAAAATGTTTGTACTTGTTTTGGAATAAATTCATTGCTAAAAACAGTTGAAGAGCAATTTAGTGAGACACTGAAAATTAAATTAATATAATGCAGGTACTTACAATTTCGAGAGAATATGCAGCATTATAAGTATATAGAAAACAGACTTTTTTTAAAAATCCTGTCTCAATAATAGATTGGTGGTAACACCTTTCGGTGATATCTTGAAATTTTGCAAATGAAAATAAAGACGTAAATTTTGATACGCGAAGCACTGAAAAAGACCAAAACTACTTTACTTATCATATCTTTGATTTTCACTGCAATCTAAAATTCCGCGATTAAATTTCCAATCAATTTCAGAAGAATATTCAATAAACATCGACAGGTTTTGTATGAGATTACGTAAATTTTAGGAAGAGTTTTCAATTAAAGGTACTCACTGTTACCGTTAATTCACTGAAAGCGGAACATCTTTCATTGAATGATGAATGTTTTTTGAAAAAATTTTTAAATTAAAAAAAATAACGAATTTATTTTAATCATTAAGAGCATAACAATAATGACACCACTTAATGGAATATATACAATTTTATTGAATAATTTTCATTTAAATAGTACCATAATTTTTTGTATATTAATATTAAATTTAATGATTTATTTGATGGTCTATCAGTTCACCGAAGAAAATTTGAACTTCGAAATTTTTATTACATTTCATCATTTTAAGGGGCGTTATTTTAAATACTCTTACATATATTATACGTCTATTCACGATGAATTAAAATTTTTAAGAATTACAAATTTTCAAATTGATAATATGAAAACGTAATACAATTATCATAATTAAAAGATTTCATAAATTACCATAAATTAAAAATTTTAATTTCATAAATAAAAATAATGAAATCATGAAAATAAACGAAATCCAATAGAGAAAAAAATAAAAGAAAATTTTTTATAAATATTTTCGAAAAATTTCTAAATCGTTCAAATTGTAATGAAGAAATAGTTGAAGAAATGTTAAAACAAAAACATTTCCAAAAACTTATAATTAATACATGAAAATATTCATATTGAGGAATAAAAATTCAAAATTTTAAATTACGGAAAAACACAAAGTTGAAAGATTGAAATTTTGAATAAGTGAAAAATTACGAAAACAATTACAAAAAAACAATTGTAAACAATTATAAAAAATTCTAATATTTTTATACAAAATTCAAAAAAAAAAAATTAATCAAGGTGAAAAACAACTTTAAAATTGAGTTCCTAAAAAACAAGAATAACATAAGTTAAATAAAAGTTAATAACATAAGTTAAGTTAAGTCAATAACATAAGTTAAATAATATAAGTTATTTTTAAAAATTAAAAATAACGAAAATTCAATTTAGGACAAATTTAAAAATTGCAGAATCAAAAGATATAAATTCGAAGCATGCAAAAATTTTAATAATAAAAAGTTCAAAAAAATAATATTGAAATTTAACTAAGAATTTAAATTATGGAAACACTAAGAAATTAAATAATTTAAAATGTGGAAAATTTTAAAGTTTTTAATGTTTCATAACAAAATCTGAATTTAGAAAAATTCAAAAAACAAAGTTATTTGGCGGAAAGTTAAAAAATTGAAAATATTTCAAAAATTACAAAGTTGCATTTGAACCATAACAATTATAGCCTCTATATAAAATGCTCTTTAAAGTTTACAACAAAAGTACTTTTTGGTCCTCTTCGTTTTATCACTAGGAGTAAGTGATTAAATCCTATCAATTAAAGAATGTATTCACATTATGATTATAAATGTTCACTGAAACATTTTATTATATTGCATTCATTATCTTTTAATTATTATATGCATTTACTAAGCGCATTATTTATAAATTGATAATAAATTTTCTTCCTTTTTCATTGCACGTAATGATAGTGTTGGGTTGAGTAAGTGATGGCTGTAGAAAAAAAGGAACAAATAACAATAGTCAATCAATCAATTAATAATTCTTTATTTAATGAGTTGTTTTGTATCGTTAGTACCGTACGTCGATCATGTCAATATCCAGATATATCTTAATTAATTTCTAATTCTAAACAATTAAAACGAGATTTTGTAAATTATAATTTCCCGATGGAAATGAAGCAAAACTGGTTAGAAATAATTTCATAATTATCCTAAATTAAATTTAAACATGAATGTATATACAATTTTAACTAAAAGAAAAACCAACAAATCGCATTACGACTTCTAATTCAAGAATTTTTCAGTTCATCAAGTTCATCAAGATCGCATAATAACCGCTATGCAATTGATATTCGTCATAGCAACGTTTTCTATTTCTGCATCAAAAACACGCAATCTGACAAGCTGTGAATACGAAAGTGATGTATTTTCTAAGCGCAGTGCCTCGTATGTATGAGTGGCTGATGTGGTTGTTCATTAATTTGTGAGTACACTGAATCGACTATCATGCAATAGACACAATAGGCCACACATCAGATTGTTTCTATTTATAGATGTTATTCAATGTACATCCCTATCTCCACCCACAAAACTATGTCCCAGATCTAACCATCATCATCAAGATCAAATAAAACAATTTCACACAATGCACCAACCTTACAGTGAACACTAGAAGAAGACTGTTTCCCCTTTTGTACGAGTCAGTGATTGATGTGATTTTTCAATATTTCAATTCTGACAGATATGGAGCAGTTCTAGGTGATGCTTATGATACAATAGGTCATTAGCTGGTCTATAGACATGTTAATTAAAATTGATTTTAATTGCGACTAATTTTAATTTGTCAATAAAACCAACGCGATAAAATTAATATAGTCAAATTTTATTTTCAGAAGAGAAAAACCATCCAATGCGCGAACTTATACCATAAATACGCATTTGAAATCGGCATCCGATTGGACTCAAGCTGAAATTCATCGTCGCCATATTTTTTTTTGCCGATTAATTTAATTCGAATCGACTTTCCTTCTATACTAGCCCTTTTTTTATACAAAAAATAATTGATAAATTTTGTTTTAAACTCAAAGAAACCCCAATCAACAAATTTCATTTTGGTTTCTTAGCTTTCTGGTATTGTATTAACGAAGTACTTAAATGACACACAAAAAATTAATAATATTTGTTCTCCAATAAAGTTCAATGCGCCAAAACGGTATACAAAACACCCAATTGACTTTTAAACTGGTCGAGTAAATGTGCGAAAGTTAAGCAAAAAATTAAATCGCCAGTACGTATAATTTCAATATCAAATTTTATTACGTTTAATCAGAAATTCCTATTTGTTGAAAGTTGTTTTTGGAAGCAATTTTCAGATTGTCAGTAAATTATAATAAAAGATTTAATTTTAAATCTCGTCATTTAGTGATATTAATAAAATTAGTTTATTTTACTTACTTTTTATTAGTCATTATTCAAACATAATTTTCAAGTTTTTATTAAAATAATGCTTTAAGAATTTCATTGAATTTTATTTAAGACCAAATCGTATATATATATATATATATATATATATA
Source organism: Physocephala rufipes (assembly GCA_963966595.1). NCBI lineage: Eukaryota > Metazoa > Arthropoda > Insecta > Diptera > Conopidae > Physocephala > Physocephala rufipes. The sequence continues at coordinate 28,653,183 of OZ016502.1, forward strand.
TATATATATATATATATATATATATATATATATATATATATATATATATATATATATATATATATATATATATATATATATATATATATATATATATATATATATATATATATATATATATATATATATATATATATATATATATATATATATATATATATATATATATATATATATATATATATATATATATATATATATATATATATATATATATATATATATATATATATATATATATATATATATATATATATATATATATATATATATATATATATATATATATATATATATATATATATATATATATATATATATATATATATATATATATATATATATATATATATATATATATATATATATATATATATATATATATATATATATATATATATATATATTGCCGTTTAATAAAAACTGTATGCATTGAAACATTAACAATTATCCATCACTATCGCGTTCTCGAATGATTAGTGACTGACGAAGGAAAAATATATGTTTTTTAGAGTTCTTAAAGTTTTTTAATATTCCGAGCCATGTCTGAATTTTGTGAATAACCCACTCCTGTGAAAAAAATCATTATTATTTAAGCAATTAATCCGTTTCCTTCATAATGTCCATTCGAAAAATAGTATACGATGAGTTGTTCATACCGGCCTACCTCAACTTATGAATGTGAATGAGTTGTACTCATAGTTATCATCAGGATTGTGAAGCAAACTCGAAAAACTACATCTTTTGTAGACGGAGATATCTTGTCAGTGACGCATACCGTAGCGTAATAATGAATCCGTGAATCAATTCACTAATAATGAATATTCGAAAAGCAACGTTTTCAGAAGAATGAATGTAGTGAAAATTTTCGTCATTGGCTCAGAAATTGGAGCTTCATTGAAAATACTTTACTTTTTGTACTTTACACACGAACGATTAAGGTAAGGCTCGGTAACGTGGCTCGACAGTCTATTAAAATGGCCGATTTTAGTGACCGAACAATGTATGTAAAATGATCACACCTTTAGTTAAATTTTGACTACAGACATTAAAAATATCTGACTTATAGGAAACATCTTTGTGTGATTATAACAATATTTGAAACTAATTGAAAAAAGTAAAAGCATTCACTTCGGACAGAATTCGAAATAAAAATTAAGAAATATATATTTTCCTTTCATTTAACCACAATGGTTGACAGCAAGGCGTGGTTATTATATAGTGCAATTGGTTATTAAGAAGAATTATTTATCGCATACCGAAAGTAAAACTTTAAACTTTAAACTTTAAAAACGATAAGTGGGAAGAGAAAGTCCAATCTCTTGGACCTGTTTGTCTGTCTGAAGCAATATAGGAGAGGGAAAGAGAGATATGCTCCTGAACTTTGTGCCACAAATATACCTAATATACCTAAAAATATTCCTAAGAATATGAATATATCTACAGGTGCGGTTCACCGTCAACATTTGTAGACGGATTTGAATGACAAAATTATACACTTGAACTCATCCACGAATATTCATTTACGAAATCATGTCCGAACACCAATATTCATCATTATTGTAAATTGCTTGGTATTACAAATGGGCAAACGGCTTAGTTTCACACCTTCTTTTTTATGTTACGAAATTACAAATCAGTTGGACATTATAAATTATGCGTAGACTTCGAAGAGGTGTTGCGTTGAAGATGAGTTAGTACAGCTAAATTAGTCAAGGAAAGAGCTGTAAAAGGGTAAAGGCGGAGTAAAAATGTATACTAAAGTTGTAGACTATGTAAGCTTCGGATAGACCGAAATTATTGTTCTTACTTGTCATAATTTAAACTTGTACAATCTTGTACTTGTACAAGCTTTAAGATTCACTTCAGGAAAAATCATGAATACTGAGTGAATTTGCATGCATTCGTTACTTGGGTTTTTAAGTCGCTCCTCAGAGGTCAGAATATTTTAACTTCTATTTTAGATAAAAATCAAATGAATGAGTCTACTCATAAGTAGTCGTTCCTATTCAATATTCTATTCTTAGTTTTGATCTTCGGAGTTCAGCTTAATTTAATTTTCGATTTTAAAAAAGTTGGAGAGGCTTATCATAACTTGCTTATTTTAACTTATTAAGAAATATATATATATATATATATATATATATATATATATATATATATATATATATATATATATATATATATATATATATATATATATATACACAAATAACACACGATATAATGTAAGCAAATCTATAAGTTCAATTTATGTATCCTAGGTTTCGATTAGATTAACTAATAGTAAGTACAACTAATTTAGATGATTTCAAACTGCCTCATTAGTATATATACAAATCGATGCCTTTAGATGATTAGTATATATACAAAATTCGTTATAACAAGAAAAATTATTCATAATTTTGTCACGTTAACCGTCAAAGCCTCCTGAAGAATTCTTTTACAGCATGGTGTTGAATTTTTTGGCGCTACTTTGTCACGCCAGCCAATATGACGGTGATTGGTTGACAAGGGATAACTTGGAAATCGAATTATTACAATGAGATCAAATTTTATATCCATACAGCCAAAGAGTGACACAATAGTGATCGATAATAAACCGATTAATTGGGTCACCTTTAGCTACGTTAGTAGCAAATTATCCCGATACCGAGAATACGTTGAGAATCGCTAGTAGTTGTATAATTTCATTAATTTCTTCAAAATTAAATAGTGATTAGTTACATATGATCATTAAATTGCATACGTAAATCATTAACTCGTCAGGAAGGAGAAAAAAATTAAACTTTGAACTCTTGCCATTAGTTTCATCAGATTGTTTCAAAGTATTTCACATGTTTTTTTTTATACACGCAAACAATCTCATTTACATTAGTTTGTATCATCTTTCAATTGTTTTGATTTTGAAATAAATAAGGAAAATTTTCAAATAGCAATAATTAAAAGTAAGTAATAATAAAAGCATTGAAAAAGTAATTACTAACAGTTGAAAAATGATAAGCAATCATATTTTGTAATTGCGTGTCATGATGCAATGCAGCTGCTGCTCCATTTGAACACTTGTTTTCTATGTGTTTTTAATTTCCAGTTATATAGCCGACAATTATAAATTTCCCAGAGGACGATAATGATTTTTGAGAAGAGAGTTGATAAAATACCATTAAAACGTTTTCCTAAAGACGAGTCAATATTTCAAGCGGTTTTTTAGAAAGGTTTCATGGCTTGAATATTGAATCCTAAGCCTTAAGATGTTGACAAAAATTCACTAATGTGCTCACCTGTTGTTCGTTTTAATTTAAATACATTTAAATATTTTGGTAAACTTATAAATCTTATTATGAATCAACATTTTAAAGATCGTTTTCTATCTTCTGTCTCAATAAATCAAATTTAAAATTCATAGAATCTTGCTTATTAATAATTATATATACAGTATATAAAGTCTATTGCCTAATTATTCTATAAATTCACTCTCTCTCTCTCTTTCTATTAGTAAAAATGCGAGAATAAATTCATTTGCATTCATTTGAATTCCATTTAGTTCAACAATTTAAAACTGACGAAGATTCTGTTTTGTTGCAAATTGTTTTTGTTTAAGAGCAAAGTCTAATTCTTACGTCAGAAGCTTGAAAAATACGTCAATTTATACGCTTTCGCAATTATTCTTCGAATTAATAAAATTCAAAACAGGTTTTGTACAGAAGTATATTTTTTTGTAAATTTTTAATAAAATTAGATTTTTATAGATAATTATTTATAAAATAACTCCTAAGAAATAAACACGAGAAAGAAGGCGAGAAAAATGAAAAAGTGAAAGATAAAAATGACAATTGATTTGTACGCTAACTCAATCGCTATTACTAATTGTTTCCCATTTTAATCGTGACAAGCATGAATCAAATGACAATACGTCAATTTGCAAACACTCTCATTGATTAATGAATGGATGACACAGTTATCAGAAGTAATTATCCATCATAAATGATAGTTAGAATTTATAGTCCGCTTTCATTATTTATGTCTTCGTCTCTTTTTGACACTGACGTCTTTTTTCGTAAAATATTTATAACGTGATCATCATATACACCTTGATGAATCGTGCATGAATCACACATGAATTACGCATGATTCATTTATGTTGACTATGTTGAAATTATAGTCATCATAAGCACATTATCACGTGTCATACATGCGCTTCGTTTATGTTAGAGAGCTCTGACAACATAATCCTCTTTTACACATTGACGACATGTCACGCACGATGATTTACTTTTAATTTAAAAACGAAAAAACGAAAGCATAAACATAAAAACTTTTAAATATAATGTTAAAATCCTCAAATCCACTTACCGATAGTTTAAACCAAGAATACTCCAAATATAAAATTCATCATCCATTTTATCGAAGTAAGAAGAAGAATGAGTGTATCAAGTAAAAGTAAAAACCAAATTCGAATACGCAAAACCAAGAGTAAAGTACAAAACTTATACACGATTCATGTATAGTAGCTCTTGTTATAATCGCTTTTGTTGCTTTTGTTATTGCCTTTGTTGCTTGAATTGTTATTGATATCAGACAAGGTCGTTCACTCGGGTCCCGATTACATTAACGCCTTTACACCTCTTTTACAATTGATTTATTTATTAACAAAAATAAATAGGAAATGAAAGAAAACACAATCTGAGAGAAAAAACGATTAAGAGAAAATGAGAGTAAGTTCGTTTTTTGTAATAAACTAAAAGGTCAAAAACAACGAAAGCATCAATATTGCTAATTATTATGATGATTTTATTATTATAATCTTGTAAGTTTTAGTACTTTGCCGATATTCGTTTTAAATATAATTTTTTAATTTTTTTTTCATTCTTCTTCATTCATTTACAAAGATAAAGTCAACAAACTTGAGATAAATAAAAATTAACAAAAAATTAATTTACAGTGAAAGTTTTAACATCCGAAGCGATTAGTTATCGCTTTACTTCTGAATTAGTAGCGATATTTGTAGCGTATAAGAATACATACGCGGTAGCAAATCACGTAAGAAAACTGAGAGAACGACCGAACAATTAACGAACTGACCAAGAGACCAACCACCAAGTCGCAAAAATGCTGAAAAACTGACTTTGTTAAGAAATTTATTTGCAAACGATGCAACAACCTCAATTTACACCAAACAGCGACGCCGTTTCCAACGACAAATTCCAATAAAAATAACTTCCAATAAATACCAAAATTTATTTAACAACATACAAGATCAGTACCAACAACAACAACAACAACAACAGCAGCAGCAACAACAAAAAGAAAACATATCTAAGAATCGGGAAAATGCAACAAAATTATAAATTAGAAAAAGAAAACTAAATATTACAATTAAAAAATTATGTTTACTTGCAATTTTTTGGGGTCGACTACCTTGAAAATGGATTTCCACTTGTTTTGCTTTCTATTTTCCTGTTTTGTTTTTCCTTCAAAATTCAATTTATTTGTCATAAAAACAGCGAACACGAATAAGAAAGAAAATTGGACTTAAATGAAAAACCTGATATGATTGAGAAATAGTGAAATAGTTGAAATAGTGAAAATAACTTAAGAAATAAACTAACAAAAATCAAGAGAGAAAAATAGTAAGAGAATAAGAGAGACCTGGAGAGAGCGGAAAATGTCAGGGTTGCCAAAATTTATTTACCCATGCTTGTCCAAAATTTACTTGTATTTACTTACGCTGGAAATCACAATATATTTTGATTACTCGTGTAAATGGAGTCTATTTTTAGGCGCCCTATTACAATAAATCAATATTAGTGACAACATTTTACGACTTGTGGAAATGCAACATTTTTCACGAGAGAACATTGCATTTTACAAAACTTACGATCATATTTCATAACAACTTATCCATCCAAAATTAATTAAACAAGACTGAAAAAATGTGTGATGGCTATGGCTCCTCCCTCTGTCAGTAATTCTCGTATTATATGAGTAAATCCTTCATTACATATAAGTTTTGGATATATTCTTCCAGTCTCTTTAAAATAATTGTTAAAGAATTATTCTTGAAAGTATACATAATAGGAAAACATGATGCTGATTAGTTATGTTTTACAATTTCACGACCACTGCTGACTAGAGTTGGGCATTCTAGTTCCCGATAGGGAGCGATCTTTATAGTTCATTTCGAACTTGTGAACTAGTTCGTTCTTTTAGTTCTTTTAGTTCGTTCTGCTTCTTCTTAATACAACATACGTTTTATTCGTTTTTCTCTAAAGAACAGTGTTCTGGTGTCTTCCCACTCGTGTTTATTCGCTATTTTTATTTCCTATATTGATATTATTCATTACATAGCTATTTTAGTTATTCGGTTTGCTTGAACGTTCGAGCGATATGGATAACAAGATAGATGTCAAAATTGTTATTAAATTAATTGTTATAATAAATAAAACATTAAATTTGGGTTCAACCTTTTATTAAATAGTTTTTTAATACAGTAGTTTAAGCAATAAGTTCTAATTATTCTATGGGTATGCTAATATAAAAATATATATAATTATATTTCATATATATGTTCTATATATATCAAAGAGGTAGGGAGGAAATATTGAAATCAAACTTATTTCTGGATCTCCATAAAATCGCATGTAAACTTGTAATTCTCAATTGAGTCGTATACTTCTTACCGTAGCGTGTTTTGCTTGCTCTGCCACTAACGAGTATAGTATAGCAGCTATACTATAGCTCAACTCGTGCTAGCCCGCTCTTTTTATATGTATTTCAACAAATAGTTCTTTATATACTTCTTCTAGTTCTTTACATAGTTCTTTACATAGTTCTGTTTAGTTCGTTCGTTCGTTCTAGTTCATTGGAAAATATGTTTTGCTCTTTCTTACATTTACGTGGTAAATTCAGTGGTGTCATCATACTCGTGCTTGCTCGCTCTTTACCTCAATACATAGTTCTTTACATAGTTCATTTAGTTCGTTCACATAGTTCGTTCTTTAGTTCGTTCACATAGTTCGTTCTTTAGTTCGTTCACATAGTTCAATCCGATATAGTTCTTTAGTTCGTTCATTTCTCAGGTCGGTGACGGACGTGTTGCTGCGAACTAAAAGAACTAAAAAGAGGGAGGGAGACGAACTAGTTCTTATAGTTCGCTAGTGGGAATAGTTCGAATGAACTAGTTCGTTCGCGAACGACACAACTCTACTGCTGACCCGAACTGCGGTTACACGAGAACACTAGTTCTCACACGATTACTTCGCGCCGAATTGCATCATGAGATTATATACGATTATTTCATGTCATGCATACATACCTCCATCTATGATACAGAAAATGGAGAGACACCAGTGTCATAACTTCCTTCTAAATAATTATGAGTGTATAAGTTTCATGCCTACAATCAATGTATGAATTTGCGCTACACGTATTTGGCATTTGGGATTTGGTCAAGCTAAATTCAATTCTATTCAGTTTTACCACATTGAGCTGTCCTCATATTGTTTTTTCATGATGTGCTTGGTTTTTTTTATTCAAAATTTCTTCATAACTGCAAATTTTTCAAAAATATTTGTACGAAATGAAATACTACCAGCCGGAAAAACGTTTTTGCTGGCAATGCTAAATTTCATTCCAATGATGTATAATTGTAAAGCGCGCCTGCAAGTATGCACCCTCAAGTACGAAGCACTTGCTTTTTCAGAGCTTTAACTAAAACAGATAATGAGAACTTTTTTCCCACAAATATGACGTCATTGGAAGAGACGTTAAAAGAACATAATCAATGCCTTTATAACCACCCCTTCCCGGAACAATTGGTCCTGTGGTTACTAAATTTTAAAAAATCTTTCTTTTTAAGGATTTTATTTTTGCGCGTTTTATTATGATGATCTTCCATTATCCTATCTTTCTTGCCTCACTTAAATAAAACATGTTCAATTTCTATGAATTCTTCACTCGTCTTTCCCATTTTGCAATAAACTTCTCAATAAGGAAAAATGTATTTGTATTTTTGATGTATTTGATTTTTGAAGTAATAAAAATCCGGATCGCTACAATCTCGATCAAATTTTTGAGACATACCAAAAAAGAAAAATATCGTCGTGTAAATTAGCGACAGCAAAATCGTTTCAATTCTTTCGACTGAAATCAAACATTATTTCCAATTTTAATGGAGAAAATTGTACCGTAAATAATGATTTATTTGCTAAACTTTTTAAATATAACTTATAAGAGATTCTTCGATAATTATATAACTCGAAGTATTGTTTTAACATTATATTAAATTCAATTATATCAATACTTTTCCGGTATTCAAATTTTCATTTTTTTAAAAAATTTATTTTAAGAAATGTAAATTTAAAAATTTTGTAATTTTGTTAGTTCAAAAATTTGATTTTATTATTGTATCTTTATTGCTTTAGTGAATTACTTTAATTACATAAAACAATTTTAATTCGTTTTTAATGCTTTCAATATCCATTTAATTCTCTCGATCAATTATTATATCATTAATATTAATTAAATATTTTCTTTATTTTAAAATCGTAATGTTTAATTCTTTTTCTGTATGTAAGTCAGACTTATTTAATTATTCTTCTTTTTTGGTCTTAATATTTCCTTCATATTAATAATCTTTTTTTCATTATTTTTAATAATTCATTATATGAGCATTATATTCATTATATTTTTAATAATTCATTATATTTTTTGTGTTTCTTTTTTTACCATATTTGTTGTTACAGCTTTTAATTGAAAAAGGAATTTTTTTCTTGCAAAATTATCTTCAAAAGCGAAAAAATACGATAAATGCACGAATATATTTAGAATTCATTTCTGCTTATTTTAGATCAAAAATCATGATCAATTTATTTTTATTCAATATTAGTGAGGTCAAAATAGAATATAAAAAATAGATTTTTTTATAAATCTAAGTTCAGTTTTTACCTCATAGGAGAGAGAAAAAAGCAATTAAGGCCTTAAAATTTCCAAAACTATTAAAGAGTAAGATTTTCTAATTTTGCTTTCTATTTGGTATTTATTTTAAATAGAATTTTATTAAGGTGAATACATCACAATTATGTTGTTTTAGATTTACAATGAATAAAATGTAATATTATTATCTTATTAGTATTATTATTATTTTAATTATTATTATAATTATTAATAAAAATATTATTTCAATTACTATTATTTTCATTATTTTAATTATTATTATTATTATTATTATTATTATTATTATTATTATAATTATTATTATTATTATTATTATTATTATTATTATTATTATTATTATTTACATTGCGGATAATCACATTAGAAGTAGAAAAGTAAAAATTAATTATACGTGATAATAGAATAACGCATAATGAAATTTATCATAAATGAATATAAATGTAATGGATCAATGGTAGTGGAAAAATAATGTCGTTTTCAGATTTAAGTAATACTTTGTAATATTTTTTTAATATATAATCCAAAAATAATTAAATCTTTATGATGTCTAAAGTACATTAAATTCATTAGAAAAAATCGAATTTTCAAGAGTGTTTATTCAATTATTACAGTAAAAAAACAAAGAACACAAAAATGCATTTTTTAATTTATATTTAAAAAGTTTCACTTTGAGTTACAATCGAATGCAATATGTGATGCATTTATCACTTCCATTGAGATAAAATTAAATATATATTAGGACATTTCTCTCGTAACAAAATTATAATGCAAAAATACTTTAATTAAATACTGCAATTCAAACGAATTTCATAGAAAACGAATTCAAATACAAGTATAATTTTTTTAAATTTAGTAATTTCTCGCACTGTTATTACAAATGCTTTTAGAAGACTTAGAAAAAATACACAAACTATTAATTTTGGCAAGCATGCAAGAAATTAAGATCAGATTAGGTGGGAATTAATGCAAGATTTCTTCTGTAATCCGTTTTGCGGTAATCGATAATGTTAAATACTTATGGTAGAATGTATGTTAGTACATATGAATGTATTACTTATGCACTTGTGTAACTACATATTTTAAACATATGTACGCATATATGAATTAATTTAATTGACTTAAAACTATCCAACTGTACGGTTTATATAATTTTTATGCTAAACTAATTCTTATATAAACAATCTAATCTACTTTCTTCATTAACTGTCTTTTATGTCCACGGATTTTAAGCAATAATTATCATTGTTATCATTTTGATCATCATTTTAATCCTCCAGTCGAAATTTACTTTCTCAATACAATCGAATTAAATCGAAATTAGTCAAATTTGTAAAATTCAACAGACCCGAAACCAGTCCAAATCCAACTTAACCTCTCAAATGTAATCAAATCAAAAAAGTCAAATTCAACCGAATACTCTTGAAATGAACAAAATGGAGCACCAAATATTTCTGAGTTGGTTGATCAATATATTTGTGTAAAATTAAATTCAATCGTACTCTAGCATATCATTTTTACCTTTTAAAAAGTTTTTCTTTTTATTTAAGCAATTTTATGCAATGAATCTGTTTTTGGTCAAAAATATTTTTTAAAGAAAAATTTGACTAATTAACTAGTAAAAATTATTTTTATCAAATCGAGCCAAATTAAAATTCGAACTGCGTTGATTGAGCAAATACTAAACGTCGAAAATTTAATGCAATAAACTTTTCATACAAAACCAATACAAATTTCATTTAAGACATCTATGGCTTTCAAATCAATCGAAACCGAATTGAAACAGAATCATATTTAACTAAAACAAGCCTAGTGAAGTTTTATCCAAACATCATCGAGCTCGAAAATATCCGGACTAAATCTGATCGGAGATTATACTGATCACACGGGTTTTAATTCTTTAATAATTGTTAAATTATTTTTACTGCCAAAGATTTATCATAATTATCATCATTAATAATGAAAGAAAGATACACTACGGAATTAAATTAAAGTAATTTTTTATCTAATGCGTTTAATGTTTTACTCAAATTCGTATATATTTGTGAGGATACAAAATGGACGCTATTTCGTATGAACGATTGATCGATAAATCGTTAACTATACTATATATATGTGTAAATTATTATAGCTCGACCGATTTCTATAGAGCAGAGAAAATATAAAGTTTGACTTGTGTAAAATTTTTGGTTTATTTTAAAAATTTTAATATTTGCATTTTTTGGTAATTGGTTGATATTTGTGTCTTTTTATTTGAAATTATCTTTTATTAAAACTCGTTATTTATTAGAAACTGTATCATTTGTTCATTGCAGTTCTTCTGTTAATGTGAATTATTTAATTTATTTTAAAAATTTATTTATTTAGAGTATATTTTTTCTTAAACAATGAAATTTAATTTCTGTATGCATGTATTTTTTTAGCAGTGTATCGTTTTTACTTTCTAACAAGATTTTCTTTCTATTTAAGCAATTGTATGCAATGAATCTCTTTTTGGTCAGGAATATTTTTGAAAGAAAAGTCTTAATAGAATTAAAATTATAAACTACTTGACGAATAATTCTAAAGCACCAACATCATATCCATTCTAGAAGCTAGACAAAACTGTGATACATTCGAGAAAGCTCGAGAAAATATATTAAAGTAAATTACGAAATTTTAGATAAGTCCGTTACCTAATTTATGACTAAGCCCGTACCCAACCCATCACACACTTGATCTCCTTCTTCTTAGGAATAAAGAATATTAACAGATTAATTCTAACGTATCGAATGTAATTTCCATCGTAATACAAAATAAGCAATAATACGTAAACCAAAAAATATCCCAATTAGTGCTACGGCATCGATCCAATAGATAGCATTATCCATCGACATTTCTTCTAAAAATTTCTTCGGAATACGAAAGTGACAATAGATATCGTTACATTGTAGCTTGGCACGATCCATGCCATAGATCGATACCATGGCACCTGAAAGAGAAATAAGCATAAGAAAAATAACAATACTCGATGTTAGTCCATTGAATAATTTAGTATTTACCTTCGAAACCATAACGTACGTAACTGACATACGTCACCCATTGTAAATAGCCCGGTATTGTGTTGAAATTTACAAAAAAGCCCGAAAACAATATTGTTGGTATGGTAGTGACCGGTCCCAGAAAGACACCGGCTTCGATATTCATTCCAGCACCAATTAGCAGTCCCAAACTCTGAGCCACCAACGAGGTGAGGACGCATATGAACACAAACATTGAGATGCGATGTATTTCCATCGGTTGTGACGTTAAATAATAAACGACAATCACATAGACGCTTGAGAAAATGATCTGTATGAAAGTGATAAAGAAAAGTAAGATCGTATTTGATAAAAAGATTATTTTTTAGATTTTAGGTTTTAGAAAAAGATAAATAGAACGTCTTACATACAGTTTTGCTTAATAACTCTCTCTAATTTTTATCAAGTTTCTTTTAGCAAAAGAAGGCGACTAAGAGATGCCTTTATTTAGGTGTTATTTAGGTGTTAGGAAAGGACGAAATGTATGCTTGTATATAACTTTGCTTAACATATCTAGCATTTATTTCTTACCTGAAATGGTAGATCGGCCATCGTTTTAGCAAAATAGAAGGCTTTTAAAGAATACCAGTAATTAAGATGTTCTCGTACAAAAACTGACATCTCTGTAGGAACTATTGGATAATAAAGAATAATAAAAGTTCAAGAAAATTATTAGCAAACTTAACGAAATGCTTCAGTTCTGAAATTTCAATGACTTTGACAATACTAATGATCATAAATGTGTTACTTCAAAATCGACATTTAATAAATTCTTTGTTTTATATAAGACCCCTTTTCGTCCTAAGCAGTCCTTTTTGTAAACATAAAATTCAAAGAATATTTCCGGATATATAAAAAAACCAAAATATGCAATTACTGGAAAACCTTAAGATAACTTTAGCAATGTAAAATCCTCTCTCTCTTTTCCTTCCTTTCTACCTCTCCCTCTTTCTCATCCTTTTTTCCTCTCCTCCTCTCTTCCGTTCATCCATTCTGTAGTCACTTACACGTGAGTATGGTTGGCATCATGGCGGTAAACATGGTAAAGAGCGTGGTGAAAAAGATGCAACCTGCATTGCTCATCACTTTGGAAGCCTCATTGCCGATATCATAATAGATCATGCCTATTATAGCGCCTACAATGATGTGCGATGCCAAACGCATATGAGTCAACATACGATCCCGCATGATCGTCACAAATGAACGTTTCAGCAATATCCAAAACTGAGTCCAACCCGATGTTGGAAACCCGGATTTCTTCGGTAGCGTAATAACACTTTCATGTGAGTCAAGTAACGATGTTGTACAACCAGCACCAGCCGAACCCCCGGCAACAGCATTAGTACTCTGGCCGCCTTTCGAAGAAAAACTGCAACTATCATCGTTGCCATTGCTACCAAACGGTATGCCGGTGGTGGTATTACCATTATTGGGATGACCAATGCTGGGACCACTACTATTACCGCTAACATTGCCGCTAATATTGCTACTGGCCATATTCACGTTGATGACGGTACAATCGGATTGTTGTGATTGTTGAGTCTCCAGTTTCGGTGGTTTAAGTATACCGCTCAAATCAGCTTCACCCAGTAGAGATGTCGATTCGAGATGTTTGATTTTCTCATCCTCGATGGTGAGAGTCTGAAAGAGAAGAGAGAAGAGAGGATGTTAGAGAATGTGTCCTCTGTTAAAAATTATCTCTAAAACTTACCGTTTTTTCATTAGTTTTCATTATGTCATTAGTAACGGCTTTAGTATTAATCAAATCATTTCCACTAGCCTTTTGACTGTATTTACTGCAAATTCCATTCTTCACCGCTAGAACCAGATTATGAACTGCCTCTCCGTATTCTCCTGAGGCTACCTCAAGCACATAATCGGCGGGATTGTGATACGATGGACAATCGTAGCCCAGCGATGAGAGAAATGGCACCAGTCCTTGCACACGACCTTCATACATGCACTGCCCCTCGGCTAGCATGTACAAATTATCGAACTTTTCGAAAAGGCGTGCCGATGGTTGATGAATCGTACAGACCACGGTACGACCGCCTCGTGCTAACGACTTTAGCAATGATATCAATTGAAAACATGTCGAGCTATCCAGGCCAGAAGTCGGTTCATCGAAGAACATCGCTGGTGGATTGTTGACCAATTCCAATGCTACAGATAGCCGTTTACGTTGACCACCCGAAAGATTACAAGTTTTCGTATTACTCGATTCCATCAGACCAATTGTTTCCAAGATTTCATTCACCACTATTTTCTTGGCAGCATTATTCATATTTTTACCCAGCTTTAAATTGGCAGACACCATCATCGCTTCACGTACCGATAAATTTGCGATGAGAACATCATCTTGCATGATATAGCAGGATAGCTTACGAAAACGACGTAAGTTTCGTTCTTTGCCATTGATCAAGACGGTACCACTCAATTGTGATGTCCTAGGATACAAAAAGGAATGCTATTAATAAAATATTTACACGGAATACACGGAGGAAAAGAACAAGTGGAAAGGTTAATATTAATATTATAATATTGTAGAAATTTCGGCAAGGTCGTTCAGTTTTTAACATTCTTAAAATAGAGTTATCTTCCTCTCCTCGTTCGTTCGTTAACGTCAAATATTTAGTTAGTATACTAGGCAGGTATAGTAGGTAGTAATACTAGGTAATACTAGGTAGGTATAGCTCGGCCCCAATATACTCATATCAAAACGGTTTTAGTAAAAAAACTGATTAAGGAGAGCCCATAAGACAAATTTCTATATGAGTCGATAAAGGCCTGCAGGGATATTAGTCGTAGACATATGTCAGTCGTAGATAGGAGAGTTCTTCAAAAGAGTTCAGGAATTCAAAGTACTTCTGGTTTCGAAAAAAGCTCAAGAATTCAAAACGCTTTGTGATTTTCGAAAGAAGGAAAAAATAAAATAATCTTTAAATATGTTTTCTTTTTATTTTTTAAATATTCTTTAAAATTATTAAAATAAATATTCGAATGTTTGAATATCCATTAAATCTGAGAAATATCATGGATACTTTATAGTCATTCTCTTGAAACTTTATCATCCTATCGAGTTTTGGTATAAAAACTGCACACTGAATAGCTGATTATTATAAAGTCATTATTTATTCGCGACTGCAACAATTTTTACTTAATATTCATTTACTCGGCAATTCAATTCATTTACTCGGTATCAGTAAAGGACGAATGTAATATCTTAATTTCTTCTTCTTCTTATTTTCTTTGGCTTCTGCAAGCGTTACCTATAACGAACAAGTACCACCACCACGTCCTCTAGAAGCTCTTGAGAACTTGCTCTAGCACTTATTCTCGTTATGAATGAATAAAAAGAGCTTGATAATCCGACAGATACAGATAGTAAAATAATGTGCAAAAAACCTAATCGATATTTTTTGTTAGTCTTTTTTGACAAGTTTTGCTTTTTGTTTTTCTTTTGATAAGTATTCTTAAGGAAGAAAGAAAATGTAATGACAAAGTAAAAGGACATGAATAGAATCATTAGTAATGAAAGAGAGGCGGGAAATTTATAATAAAAAAGAGAAAGAAGAGAATTAAAGGAGATGCACGATAGCAAAAGAAATCATCATTCATTAGAGAAAATGACAAGACGGGCGTATTGAAAATTAAAAGAAGAAAAAATGAAGAAAGTGTAAAAAGGCTTTAATTATGTGAATGGATTCTAGTCGTCACTTTAGAGAATAAAGTGATTAAAAGTTATTTCCAAAAATTCTATTGTCATAAAAATAACTCTAGTAATTGATCGTTATTATGGACAAATAAATAAACTGTCAATAAAATAATTTTTCATCCTTTTCCAAACATCACCAATTCACTTACTTATATCCTGCTAAAATATTCATTAGCGTACTCTTGCCCGCACCAGATGGCCCCATAATGGCGGTAAGTTCGCCATTACGAAACTTCCCGGACACGCCTTTCAGGATAGTCTTGAAGCCACGTCGTCGTCCCTCAGACACCGAGTATGAAATATTCGTAAACTCAATATCGACGGGCGGACGTTGCGGTAAATGTGACAATGCGATGGTGCCCTTCTTTTGATCATTGGCGTTACTGCCATTTTGGATTTTCGGAGCGAGGACATGATTACCGGAAATAACGTTGCCATTGCAGAGATTAATTTGCGAGCTGAAAAAAGTAAGAAGAAAAAGTATAAATGAAGAGCAATAGTAAACTGTTTAAAATTTTATTTATCTTGTTTTTCTCAACACATAAAGAGAAAAAGATTTGCATCGAAAGCGAGTGAAGTGGACGCGGCCAAATGAAGTGGACGCAATGAAATGAATAAAAATTAATAAAATATGATCCTTTTGTTTTTATTTTTATTTAATTCCTTTTTTTTAATATGAATTATTTTCGTTTCAAAATTGACTTTTACAGAATTTATGCATACTTCTTTCGCTTCTTCTCCATATTCTTGTTCGTCGCCGTGGCCGTTTCAACATATTGCTGAAAAACATTCTCCAATGGTAGATGCAATGACGTTGTAAACGTCGGTTGCAGTAGAGTATTTACAACGCGACCATTTTCTGTCCAATGCGTTTGTAACATTGAATGTGGACGACGACGTACCGGTGCCTCACAAACACTCTCTTCCGGCAGTGTCACTGTATCAGCATCCGGTATACATATTGAACGTCTTCTGTGCGGTCTGCGAATAAACTCGGATACGTGAGCAAATATGGTTGATGGTGACGATGTTGTTGTTGTCGTTATTGGCATCGTTGCTGATGCTGTTGATGCTGATGTTAGTACCGAGACTGCTGCCCTATAGGCTTCAATTTTCTTCCACGCAACAGAATCACCGAATGATACGGCATCCTCGGTGACCGTTGATACCATTTCCGTGGCCATATTATAATTTCCGATAACGTGCTCCTCCCTTTTTTCCGATTGCAGAATATGTAAAGTATCCGTCGTTGTATCTGCGTCATTCATTGTAATTCAATTAAAATTTCATATGAATTCATTGATCGCGATAAAAGTTCAACAAAATTCACAAATTGTAAATAAATTATTGTCGGTATGCGAGTTCGTCGAAAGAAACTCGAAAGGCATTTCCAAATGTTACCGTGGCGGCAAATAATGATATAATTCTCGAGAAACAATGATGTTTTCTCGTAACTGTTGTTATTGTTATCACTGGCGAGCAAACGAGTCTATTGCACTAACAGGAATATAATAATCATCATTATCATAATCATTTTAAAATCAATAGATTATTATTTTCGTTGTTGTTGCTAATGTTATTTATGATATTGCACTTGATATTATTGTCACTTTTATTGTCACGCTCGTGTGGGCTGTTGTTGTTATTATTGTTGTTGTACTCCATCTCTATTCTTCACGTGATTTTTGTGATTCATGCTTAGTTTTTTTCTTTCACATTTTCAGTCTTAATACACTTTTTTAAATATTTTCAATTTTTTCTCATTTTTTCAGTGTATATTCTTATTGAATTTTTTACATAGTTTCTACATAAATTTTTTTTAATTTTTCAAATTTTGAATTATTTTAAATTTTTATGAATTTTTATTATTAATTACTTTGTAATGCATGGCATACAATTGAAAAACGACTACTGGCAGTTTGTTCTACTAGAATATGATTCCAAAAAAATCTGTAATTTTTCTATTTAATTTTTATTTTTTCACTTTCATTTTGTTTTCCCTTTTCTTTTGTTTTTGTCTTCTCTAGGTCGAAGACTATTTTATTAAATTCACGTTTTTATGAAACAAAAAAGGAAACAATGAATAAGAGCTTGATTAAACGCATAAATTGAACGATGATATTCCACTTGCAACTGATGTTATCATAATTATCAGCATCATCATCATCATTATCATCATTATCAAAACAATTCGTACACTGATCTCTTGATATGAGCTTCAATATTGTTTCTATTGCTTTTGTTGTTTACTTGCTTTTTGATCGGTCATTGTTCTTTCTTTGCATTGTTGTCGTTTTTGGGGTTGGCATTCATTTGAATATCATTGAATATAGAATTCTACCTTCCTTTCTTATTTATTTATTTTTTTTTTCTACTACAAAAATCATAGGATGAATGAGGAGGCGATAATTGAGGCAGATGAGTTTCTTTAAATAATATCTGCAGGGTGATGGACTTTTTTGTTTACGGACTAGAGAAACATATTTCAAGGGCTTAAAATTTTCTAAATTCTCACAAATTGTTTTAAGGTACGAAAAGGATTAGGACTATACTTGAACCTTCTTTCATACAGGATTTTTCCTAAATTAAATATTTAAAATTTGGTCGCAGTCACTCACTTTACCGTCCTCGGGGTGACCATAATTACGTCCCATTGTATCCTAAATCCGTTTATAACATTTCATATCAATTGTCGCAACATATTAAGATTTATTGCCACAACCCCTGAAAATAGATGACGCTCCCGAAACATTTAAGATATAACTCATTCAATGACTTTTAACCAAGACTTGAATAAAAGTCATTCAATGGCTTTTATTCAAGAATTTTATAAATAAAGGTCACTCAATGTGTGAGTTAGTTTCAAGCTATGCCTAAATGCTTAGAAAATTATTAATGATTACTTATATAGAAAGAAGAAGAATATGAAAACAACAGTATTTATGAAAGAGAACAATCTCAAAATTCAGCGATGGTACATCTTCTTATAATTTATTTCCAATTAAACAAGTTCGATCGGGAATCCACAATTACTAGCTAAGTTTTCAATTTTACCACTCTAAGTAAACGTGGTTTTCTATAAATGTGCTTCTGGCCGCCCACTGGGTAATGAAATTAGACTATAGATAGAATCGGATTTAACCGTAATTATACTGAAATTAAGTCGAGCCGAAGTTAGGAAGACTTAAGGAACGAACTTTTCCACGAGATTGCTTTGAATCTCCGAAATTGTTTGTATAATTTCCATAACTCAGTTTCTCCAGCTTTCGAAATGAAAATACAAAAATGAAAAAATATTTATAAACGTGCAGCATGTTTTAAAAAATCCGCAAATTTTTAAAAATTTTTATTCATTTTTAAGAAATTCATAAAAACGCCGATCCAATTTTCTTATGACATTAACAAGACTGAAACACACGCAATGAAACTATGTATGAAGAATAATTGTTTTGTGATGTGAAAAGGTGTAAAAAAAATTACCAATCCCAAACGACATTTTTAGAAAGGCAAGAAGAGGAAGGCAAAAAGTTGAAGTTAATTATAATGAAATGTTCATGAATGTGGAATGTGAAAAAATTTATATAAATGCAATATATTAATAATAATTTATATATAATTTATTTATATAAATTATTATTAATATATTACATTTATATAAAAATTAAACAGAATTGATAATTAATCGATAAATTCTTTCATGCAATTTTTATGGATTAGACTAAGAGTAGTTTTTCCATTGGAAAATCATTTATTCGTTAGATTTTTATTTTACATTTATTATAATTATTATAAATTTCTCTGTTTCGCTTATGCATAACTGATATAAGATTTGCCCTTATCTATAGTACTCATTAGTCGAATAAACCCTGTGCAATATTACGCATTAGTTCATTGTCGTTTGCACTGTTGTTGTTGTTGTTGTTGTTGCTTTTGTTGATGATTCACGTGCTGCTGATTAAATTTTTTTCTTGTCCAGTTTTTTAAGCTCTTTTCTTATTCTTTCTATAATCAACCTAATTTTTTAAACCTGAGAGTTTTTACTCTACCTCTCCTTTTCACACCAATGAGTATTTCAACCCATCTCAAAAACAAACTCAGCTGTTTTCTATAGATTGTTTATTGAGAAATAGTATTCTCTCATTATGGTTTGTGGCAAGAGATATTAATTTGTAGTATTTGCAGTTGTTGTGTGTGATTTAGTTTCTACAGTTTTTATATTTTCTATAAGTTTTTACTATTTTGCTCCACTACTGTTTTACAGCTGGTGTTAGAAATACGGCGTTATTACACAAACCGAAACTATGCTGCTTTTTCGATTCCCTTTTGTGTTTTTCTCTGCTTTGAGAGCTAATTTATACAGCTAATAAGCTCTCAAAGCAGAGAAAAACACAAAAGAGAATCGAAAAAGCAGCGTAGTTTCGGTTTCTGTAATAACGCCGATAGTTAATGACAATTTAATACGTTTATGATTATTTTTTCCTACTCAAGAGATTTTCTTTTCCGTTATTGTCAATTCATACTCATTCTCTTTTCCTACCATTCTCTCTCTATCTGCATCTCTTTCGCTCTATCTCGCTATCTGTTTTACGCCTTTAAGAACGAATTCGGATCCGGGTACACTTGTACCGAACCTCGTGCTTTAAGTACACCTGCACCCAAATTACAAAGTACACTGAGATTTCCTTGTATGAGAATCAATGTGAACGAACTGCCTGCTACTTTTGTTGCTTGGTTTCTTTTTTGCAGTTGTTATTTTTTTCTAGGGTTTCTTATATTTCTCTCGATCGAAATGTTTGAAAGAAGAGGTCAGAGCGATTGGAAATAACTATGCCCAATGAGAATTGAAGTATTTGGCTAAGTTTATACGAATTTATACATGTGTGTGTGAGTGTAAGTAAGCTGGTGTAAAGAAGCAAAGTAGAGAACAAACACGCGTGCAAATGAATTGATGCGTCATAAAAGCAGTATTACAACACGAGTGTGCGCTTGATAACAAAAAGAGAATAAAAAATGAACTTTGGTCTTATTTTCTTGAACGCTTAATCGCACGAATTGTGCGAACGAACAAAAAAAAAATAGCAGATATACTAAGTTCGTAGAAAAACTGTGGCGATAAAGTTGGCGAGCAGCTAAAAAAATATTTGATATAGAAATATATACTTTTTATATACGCATTTCAAAATGCATTTTGAAAGAAAGTCATAATGAAATCAAACTGAATATTTATTTTTTGTTTATAAGAGAGAGCGCAAGAGGGTAAGAGAGAGCGATAAATTTGCTAAATTACTTCCTAGATTATAACACAAATATTTATCTTTTCTCAACTTCCTGCAAAGGCATGAAGAATAATGTATTATTTTTTACTTGGGGGAGTTTCAATGTTACGCAATCTACGTAATGCATACATACTCGCGTACATACTAATATATGTATTACGTGTTTTCGTCATAACAATTATAAAAGAAAGACGCTAACTTCAGCCTGGCCGAAACTTGTATGCCCGATATAAGCTTATGTTTTCATCTTAATAATACGTGAGCTGTTCACGCCCATTTTAATATTATATTTCCATTTTTTGGTAACAAACTTATAACAAACGCAGATCTGAAGTGCGCGGGCATGCTACGTCCATTATTTCGGGCGTGGATAATAATGCCCAACGCTGTCGTTTTTGCTATAAAATTCCAGCTTCAAATTTCATTAGAGACCGAGGTTTTGCAAATTTGTTTTAATTTTTTTATTTTGTTATTTTTATTTTTTATATTATTATAAAAAGCAGGCGTGGCAGTGGGCCAATATCATCCGTTTTCAATATCAATAATAAAGAATAATCGTGCAAGATTTAATGAGAATATTTGCACTCGTTCTTCAGTAATGCAATCTTCTTTGTAATTTTAATCCTGGTAGGCGGGTCATGCCCATTTTTGACAATAAAATTTAACATTTGTGGATGATTTACATTGTAAAATGTTATTCAATTCCACCCTCAAATTTTGAAAGTGACTATATATTTATATACATTCATGGTAGGCTTTAGAAGGAAGGATGGTTCTCACCCGATTGCACCCAATTTCAATGTCAAACAGCTTATAAGAATGGAGAGTATTTGTGCTAAATTTTATGAGCATATCTCTTTTTATTCCCCGGCAATCGTGATTTCTACAGGCAGAGAGACAGACAGACAGACAGAGAAAGGGACAGGGCTAAAACGCCTCAGCAGATTATTGCGCCAGAATGCATGTACATACGTATATACATACTTTTACAAACCTTTCGCTCCTGCTTTTAAACCGAAGAACAAACATGCAAACTTTTTGGTATAGAGTATAAAAAAGAACATACAAAGAATACAAATAATCGTTAATCAGCTGTTATTTCGTCTGACAGCTCACACTATCAATGACATTCTCGACATTAATCATGGTTTGAATTTATAATTAAGCAAAACCAACAGAAAAAAAACTTCCTCAAGGGTATTCTTGAAAAACGCTTGTGATTCTTACTGAGCAACCAACAGCAAAACGTCGTATTGCCTAAGTCTCTTGTAGTAGTTGATCGAACATTTTTTCTGCTTTATCTATTTCTGCATGCAAACAGGTTGAGTGGCTGCCATTATAATTACCAAGACTGCAAACTGTTTTCAACTTTTTTTTGAAAATCTTTGATATATTGCCGATAATGTTATCGTGTGTGGTTAAAATATATTCTGCTTATTGACATTCAAAACTGACCGCGATTTTATTGCCCCGATGGATTTTATTTTTCTGCGAATTCTTTCCAATTCGTGATTAAATTTCTGCTTTGTTCATCCAAAAACTTGTTTGCCCGGGACTCCTTGTTTCTCTCTTCGAGTGATGAAGTTTTTTTTTGGGCTATAAAAAATTTTATTTAAAAATTGCCATAAGGACAGGAACTCATTTTCTCTATTTTTTTGTAAGGTTTCTTTTGTAAGGTTATCCTTTTTATCCTTACAATTTAATCCTTTTTTTATATATCTACCATCGTACATCTTTTACTGAAGAGTATTCAAAATATTTTTTGCACATTGTTCAGCGGACGCAAAAGAATCCAATCAAAATCAAATCCAGTCAAAAACAAAAGAACGCAAAAGAATCAATTGCGGAACAAAAGAATCCAATAAAAGAACGAACGAATATAACAAAAACCTTTGTTTGAATTTTTCGAAATTGAAAGAAAGCCATTAAAACTATTTGTTTCTAGACAATTTTTGTACTTTTATTATTGTTTGTACAAGAGTTGTTTGCAAAAAATTCTCACGATTAGACGACTTGCGGACACTTAAGATAAGCTTAAGGATAAAGAAGTAAACACACTATCTTCGGCCAGGCTGAAGCTTATGTACCCTAATCCCAAAATAAAAATATATAGTGTGGTCCTAGTAAACAATTGAGCGGTCCACGCCCCTTTCAGTGCCACACTCCCCTTCTCTTGGTTAATTTGGATCTACAAGTTCATCTTCAACACAACTCTCTTAAGAGAGAGCTCCCAACTCCCAAATGATCTCCATTATAAATAAGATTCTATCACGCCCATTTATTTGTAAAAAATTTTTTACTCTACCTCTCCTTTTCACACCAATGAGTATTTCAACCCATCTCAAAAACAAACTCAGCTGTTTTCTATAGATTGTTTATTGAGAAATAGTATTCTCTCATTATGGTTTGTGGCAAGAGATATTAATTTGTAGTATTTGCAGTTGTTGTGTGTGATTTAGTTTCTACAGTTTTTATATTTTCTATAAGTTTTTACTATTTTGCTCCACTACTGTTTTACAGCTGGTGTTAGAAATACGGCGTTATTACACAAACCGAAACTATGCTGCTTTTTCGATTCCCTTTTGTGTTTTTCTCTGCTTTGAGAGCTAATTTATACAGCTAATAAGCTCTCAAAGCAGAGAAAAACACAAAAGAGAATCGAAAAAGCAGCGTAGTTTCGGTTTCTGTAATAACGCCGATAGTTAATGACAATTTAATACGTTTATGATTATTTTTTCCTACTCAAGAGATTTTCTTTTCCGTTATTGTCAATTCATACTCATTCTCTTTTCCTACCATTCTCTCTCTATCTGCATCTCTTTCGCTCTATCTCGCTATCTGTTTTACGCCTTTAAGAACGAATTCGGATCCGGGTACACTTGTACCGAACCTCGTGCTTTAAGTACACCTGCACCCAAATTACAAAGTACACTGAGATTTCCTTGTATGAGAATCAATGTGAACGAACTGCCTGCTACTTTTGTTGCTTGGTTTCTTTTTTGCAGTTGTTATTTTTTTCTAGGGTTTCTTATATTTCTCTCGATCGAAATGTTTGAAAGAAGAGGTCAGAGCGATTGGAAATAACTATGCCCAATGAGAATTGAAGTATTTGGCTAAGTTTATACGAATTTATACATGTGTGTGTGAGTGTAAGTAAGCTGGTGTAAAGAAGCAAAGTAGAGAACAAACACGCGTGCAAATGAATTGATGCGTCATAAAAGCAGTATTACAACACGAGTGTGCGCTTGATAACAAAAAGAGAATAAAAAATGAACTTTGGTCTTATTTTCTTGAACGCTTAATCGCACGAATTGTGCGAACGAACAAAAAAAAAATAGCAGATATACTAAGTTCGTAGAAAAACTGTGGCGATAAAGTTGGCGAGCAGCTAAAAAAATATTTGATATAGAAATATATACTTTTTATATACGCATTTCAAAATGCATTTTGAAAGAAAGTCATAATGAAATCAAACTGAATATTTATTTTTTGTTTATAAGAGAGAGCGCAAGAGGGTAAGAGAGAGCGATAAATTTGCTAAATTACTTCCTAGATTATAACACAAATATTTATCTTTTCTCAACTTCCTGCAAAGGCATGAAGAATAATGTATTATTTTTTACTTGGGGGAGTTTCAATGTTACGCAATCTACGTAATGCATACATACTCGCGTACATACTAATATATGTATTACGTGTTTTCGTCATAACAATTATAAAAGAAAGACGCTAACTTCAGCCTGGCCGAAACTTGTATGCCCGATATAAGCTTATGTTTTCATCTTAATAATACGTGAGCTGTTCACGCCCATTTTAATATTATATTTCCATTTTTTGGTAACAAACTTATAACAAACGCAGATCTGAAGTGCGCGGGCATGCTACGTCCATTATTTCGGGCGTGGATAATAATGCCCAACGCTGTCGTTTTTGCTATAAAATTCCAGCTTCAAATTTCATTAGAGACCGAGGTTTTGCAAATTTGTTTTAATTTTTTTATTTTGTTATTTTTATTTTTTATATTATTATAAAAAGCAGGCGTGGCAGTGGGCCAATATCATCCGTTTTCAATATCAATAATAAAGAATAATCGTGCAAGATTTAATGAGAATATTTGCACTCGTTCTTCAGTAATGCAATCTTCTTTGTAATTTTAATCCTGGTAGGCGGGTCATGCCCATTTTTGACAATAAAATTTAACATTTGTGGATGATTTACATTGTAAAATGTTATTCAATTCCACCCTCAAATTTTGAAAGTGACTATATATTTATATACATTCATGGTAGGCTTTAGAAGGAAGGATGGTTCTCACCCGATTGCACCCAATTTCAATGTCAAACAGCTTATAAGAATGGAGAGTATTTGTGCTAAATTTTATGAGCATATCTCTTTTTATTCCCCGGCAATCGTGATTTCTACAGGCAGAGAGACAGACAGACAGACAGAGAAAGGGACAGGGCTAAAACGCCTCAGCAGATTATTGCGCCAGAATGCATGTACATACGTATATACATACTTTTACAAACCTTTCGCTCCTGCTTTTAAACCGAAGAACAAACATGCAAACTTTTTGGTATAGAGTATAAAAAAGAACATACAAAGAATACAAATAATCGTTAATCAGCTGTTATTTCGTCTGACAGCTCACACTATCAATGACATTCTCGACATTAATCATGGTTTGAATTTATAATTAAGCAAAACCAACAGAAAAAAAACTTCCTCAAGGGTATTCTTGAAAAACGCTTGTGATTCTTACTGAGCAACCAACAGCAAAACGTCGTATTGCCTAAGTCTCTTGTAGTAGTTGATCGAACATTTTTTCTGCTTTATCTATTTCTGCATGCAAACAGGTTGAGTGGCTGCCATTATAATTACCAAGACTGCAAACTGTTTTCAACTTTTTTTTGAAAATCTTTGATATATTGCCGATAATGTTATCGTGTGTGGTTAAAATATATTCTGCTTATTGACATTCAAAACTGACCGCGATTTTATTGCCCCGATGGATTTTATTTTTCTGCGAATTCTTTCCAATTCGTGATTAAATTTCTGCTTTGTTCATCCAAAAACTTGTTTGCCCGGGACTCCTTGTTTCTCTCTTCGAGTGATGAAGTTTTTTTTTGGGCTATAAAAAATTTTATTTAAAAATTGCCATAAGGACAGGAACTCATTTTCTCTATTTTTTTGTAAGGTTTCTTTTGTAAGGTTATCCTTTTTATCCTTACAATTTAATCCTTTTTTTATATATCTACCATCGTACATCTTTTACTGAAGAGTATTCAAAATATTTTTTGCACATTGTTCAGCGGACGCAAAAGAATCCAATCAAAATCAAATCCAGTCAAAAACAAAAGAACGCAAAAGAATCAATTGCGGAACAAAAGAATCCAATAAAAGAACGAACGAATATAACAAAAACCTTTGTTTGAATTTTTCGAAATTGAAAGAAAGCCATTAAAACTATTTGTTTCTAGACAATTTTTGTACTTTTATTATTGTTTGTACAAGAGTTGTTTGCAAAAAATTCTCACGATTAGACGACTTGCGGACACTTAAGATAAGCTTAAGGATAAAGAAGTAAACACACTATCTTCGGCCAGGCTGAAGCTTATGTACCCTAATCCCAAAATAAAAATATATAGTGTGGTCCTAGTAAACAATTGAGCGGTCCACGCCCCTTTCAGTGCCACACTCCCCTTCTCTTGGTTAATTTGGATCTACAAGTTCATCTTCAACACAACTCTCTTAAGAGAGAGCTCCCAACTCCCAAATGATCTCCATTATAAATAAGATTCTATCACGCCCATTTATTTGTAAAAAATTGAATATTCGGGGGTGAGAGTGAAATAATCTGTCTGATCTGTCATCTAATTCCATTTACAAACCTTGATATAAGTGGGCGTTGATCTCATCCGATTCCGCCTATTTTCAATGCTAAACAATTCATAATAACAGAAAATATTCGTGTCACATTTTTTTGTCGTTCTCCTTTAATCCTGATTTCAACAGACAGAGAAACAGACAGACGGACAGACATAGGTATATCGGATCACGAAGTAATTCTGAGCCACAATATAAATACTTCCCCATACTATAAATATGCCTCCCTTAATTCGCTGCAAACAAATTTAATATACCCTTCACCCTTTGGATGAGGGTGTAAATCTTCAGCGAAGGAGATAACATTAAAACGCATTTTCTTCAGTAAAAAAGATGGATAAAAAGAGGTTTCAAATTTAGATAGAAATTTGCGTCTATTTTTAAATTAATATTCTTTTGCAGCATAAAATACATTTCACCTCAGCAACCTAATTTTTGTCGGAAAAGAGATCCGAAAGTCCTCACTTGGCAAAGGCAATACAAATTTTTGGAGAAGCTAAATAATGGTTTAACAATTTTGAATGTGAATAAACAGAATCAGGCGTATTTAAAATAGCATCTACAAAAAAGTTTTCTCTAATTAAAATGTTAAATGAAAAAATTGTGTTAATTCTTTTTGAAATTATATGACGTTCGGTTAGTTGTGGGAAACTAACCCAAGGGTCCAGCTAATTTAGCTCTAAGTTAACATCTTGAATGTCCAAAAAATATGTTATTTGTCAATTTTAAAAAATTGTTAAAATGGACGAAATGGTCCTAGACTTTACTTTTTTGAAATAAATTTGCAGACTCAGTTCACAGTTTCTAACAAAATTCAGTGTTTCGCATAAAAAAGTCACAAAAATAGGTCCACCATACAATGTGTGAACTTTTCTGAGAAGAGGTGGGATCGAGCACTGATTCTTAGGATCAAACTACAATGCTCGTATTGGGGGTGTAGGGTATATAAATTACAGCCAGGCGGCAGTTAACTTACTTACTTATATAATTCCTAAAATTTTGATTTTCCATTCATTGCCTTCTTCCCTAATGGTTCTTTTTTATGTTTGAATAAATCACATTTAAATCACATTGTTTTTCAAAAATTAACCGCTCCAAACAAAGTAAGTTTTGATGATCGAATTTCCAAATGGACATTAATGTTGTGTGCACAATTTTGTTTACTAATACGAAGCTTTAGTTGTGGTATAAATGACGTAACCTTGAGTCTGCCAACACATGAGTTAAAGAACATGTAGCAATTTTTTACAGATACGGTTGAATATGTTTTTAAACCATACACGACAGTATTATAAGCAAAATTTCAAAAATTTTCATGAAAATCTGCAAACCTGGTAATTATGATGGTAGTTTATTGCGACCGGTTTGTCTTTAAAAAAGAATACAAAAGTAGAAGAAAATTTCCAACCGACTACAGCGTATGTTCTTCATAGCGCCGTGTCTTTGCCGAAGTTTGCTTTAAAAGAGTGGAATGGTTTTCCTATAATACTGCTGAATAGTTCGTTTGATTACAAAGCATGTGAATTACCAACAACATACATACGCTCTCTTCGTTAAAGGGGCGCCAGTTTCTTCAGCTCATCAGCTGTTTTCCCCTTGCTGACAACAAAGGATGAGTAAAAAAGCAAAGGGAGAAGCAACAAATTCGATCCATAATGTTTGTGTCTATTAAAAAATAGTTAGAAACGCTTTATTACCTAAACTTTTAGATGGATTGACGTCAAAGGTGTAACGTCAATAACAACAACGCCTTCCAGCTATTTGATTATTGATCTGATATCAATAGACGAAATATAAAATATTTTATCCCCCCCCCAAAACAAAAGCATACGCAAAAGTATATAAATTACATCAATTCTACATCAATTATGCAATACAAATATAATAATTATTTATTTCAGTGTGGGCTCTTGCAAGTTTAGGCTATTTGCCAACGCTGAAGTATAGACCAATCCAAATACTTCACAAGTGTTCGAAAATGATTCTAAGATCTCGAGCCAAATTCTGAGTTGATTACTGAAGATTGAAACTCTGAAAGCTTGAGAGTCAATAACCGTCTTCGTAATTAAAGCTTATTTTTTGTTTACTGACTTTGTCAACAGCTAAAATTCGGTCGGGTATTTTTGGAGGGGACAAAAAAGATGAGCGTGGGGTGCAGATTTCATGCCGTCGATGTAAACAAGTCACAACATTTTTAAGACTTTATTTCAAGAAATTGATTGCTGCTAATTAGACACAAAAGCGTTATGTCTGTGTTGAAGACACCGAACTAGACTTTATTGATATATAAAACTGCTACGTCTTTATTGAAAAACTTGTGCACAGGTTTTAAAGTTTGAATCCTCTTCGAAAAACACCATGATTTCGAGACGATATAATCTCGAGTACGTTTTCCAACGACATCGTATCTAAGATGACTTTTACTTCTCTAAGAAATATTTAAATATTTTTCGCGAGCTTTATAAATACATTTTCCTAATGAAAGATGATATTCTTAATTTTAATAAACCATAACGCATCAAGAGAATTACCTGAATAGTTATCAGACACTAATCTCTTAGTCAACGAATAAAAACTTACAGTTTGTTTAACCGTCATCATCATCGTCATTAAATTTGTTACACTTATGGTATTATTTTGTTATTGTTTTAATCTATTTAAAACCTGCAAGCAACTCACTTCTAAGTCCTTTTCGGTCACTACACTTGTGTGTGTATGTGTGTGTGTACTCATGCGTGAGTGTGTACGCGAGTGCTTTTGTGCATGGGTGGGTGTTTGTGTACGAATAACACGCATGACTGATTACACCGTGGTAAGACTGCTACTTCAGAACAATGGCGAACGGCAGGGGCAAAATGAAAAAAAACAATTGGTAAAGGGTGCAGGACTTCGTTTAAAAAAATGAATGAACAACCAGGTTAAATGAAGAAATGGATGAATGAATGAATTTTTACGATTATTGTTACCTTTCTCCCTCTTGCAGTGAGGGAGAGAGTATGTGCGAGAGAGAGAGAGAGGTAGAGAGAGAGAAAAGGAGTGGGAGCATAGGGGTGGATTAGAAATAAACATTTGTTAAGAAATATGAATGCAGTCCATCGCACGGTGAACTGAAATCAAGTATTTCTATAACAAAAATTAGTTTATACGTTAATACAAATCGAAGAGTAGGTAAAAAAGGAAGATTTTCAGAAATATTTTTTTAATTCAAAGGAATATTTATTTACAATTTTTTTAGAAGACGGACAAAATGTAGAAAGGAAAATTTCTTTTTTATTCTCACGTTTTTAAAGTTAGTTTATATTTTTTGTTTTCTGGGAAAATTTACAAATGTATAATTTCCTTAAAAATAAATTGGAAAAGTTTACAACTCTTTTCCAATGCGTAATCGATAACATAATTGCATGGGGAAAAAAGTATAAAGGAAAAATTAGAATTGAATCGAAAAAAATATTGATCCTTTATTCATTTTAAGCGCGTAAACGCCTGAAACCATTATCATTGTGCGTTTGGTCTTACAGTTGGGAATCTTTGAAAACATGCAATTGATTTTCATACGAATTCATTTTTTTCGGAAATTTACGATATGATAATGAAAACCAATTGAACACTTTTCACTAAAGAGAAAATATTTTAATTTATTAAATTTAATTAAAATCATAAAATAAAGAAATTAATCTGAAGGTGGACTGAAGTAACTGTAATTTATCTCAAATTATCTCACTCGTTTGCTTTTGTCCCATTATGTTGCACTTTAAAGGCCCCTCCCTCCTCCTCTTCTCCCCCACTCAAGCCGCCCTCAACACAATCCAAATCAAGCCGCCCTTCTTCGAAATTCTAACCCACGCTAAATGAAATCCTTTGGTTTTATTGATTCTTTGAAACTGCCTTCGGAAATTAAATATACTTTCACTTTATTTATAAACGCGGTTTACTCGCGTCACTTCTTTTCAATTTATGAGATTTATGTCAACAACAACAAACAGCAAAAACAATGAAAATACAAAAAGAAAAATCAAACTATTCCATTTGACGGAGAAAACAATCTAATTCTCAGAAAATCCTATGAGCCCTTCCTTCCTTCCTTCCCTTTTCTTCTACTCTCTTTATCTTTGGTTATCAATCGTCGTTGATACCAAGAAATCTTCCTTTCAAATGAATCGATTTCGGGGCTGGATACCTCTCACTCGGAATGACCGAAATGCCGAAAATTAACTAACACTAACAAACTTCACGGTATTCAACGCATACCACTTGCATACAATATGAATGCAGAAAACCACAAGCACTTCTGTCGGTTTGCAATTAAGAGCAATCGTTAACACGACCACTACCAATCACAAAACACGTCTCCTTCACCAACACTTCCCCTTCATCATCATTCCACCACTACAATTGCATTGAAATGCCGCATAGCATGTACGTGAATTTTGAGGGGAAAAGCAAGATGGCGTGGCGTGCACCAGCAGTGATGACACGTTTGCAACCGGAAATAAAATTCTTTTACAAATGCAAAAAGCACAAAAATATGAAAGAAGCAAAATTTGGATGCACTTTTTTAATAATTATTTTTATAATTATTCCAATGATTTTTAAAAAGTTTATCATCGCCACCAATAATCAATAAATTTTAAATTGAAAACCTTAAAACATCTTTCTTTTTCTATATTCAATAAAGTGCGATTACACGACTAGAAACAAAAAACGATAATCATAGGAAAAGCCGGAAAAATTGAAAAGATTTGTTTGCCGTTCGAAATATTACTAAACGAAGGGTTCTCGTTGCCTTCAAATAGTTGCCTCACTCACCCGTTATGAATGGCTCAAGGGAAGAGGAAGAGCACGAAGCAGAGGTAAACGTAGAAATGATAAAGACAGAAGGAGAGAGAGAAAGGGTGACAGAAAGTATGCATATGCAGTATAAAAGCAGTAAGGGAGAGTGAAAAGAGAGAGAGAGAGGGAGAAAGAGCTTAACTGGTCCCTCACAATCATTACCACCTCCTTTGCCTACCCCAATGTAAAATATTGCATGGCGGAAGTGAATTGTATGGAGAGTGGATCCAGTGGGCAACTGTCTGAGTTGCCAACTTATTGTGATTACATGCAAAGCTATATTTTTCTGAGAAAAGTAAGGACGTGATGAAATATTATTTTCCTCTTTTTTTTCTTCGTCAACACATTTCCTATTTTTCAGTGTTGTTTCTTTTTCCTTCATTCTATTCTTCTTCTTCTTGAGCTTGTGAGTTTGTTGAAGCGTGTGCATTATTTCACTCGCGCAGGTCTCAATACAATACACGCACACACACACACAAGCACACAACAGACCCATATGAACATCCGCTCCCAAACAAAACAAAAGCAGGAGAAGAAGGCTATAGCAAATACATGAAGGCTCACACATACATACACATATATATATATATTAATAATTGCTACACCAGCGACATTTATTACAAAGCAAAAATTGACGACAGCAAGAAATTAATAACAAGTTATTAGCTTTTCAGATTTTATTTACTTTCTTTCCTTCTCTATTTTGCTCTTTTTATTCCTTTTTTCATTTTCTCATCTTTTTTGAGATATATCGGATTTTATTAGAAATATACACATACAGGTAAGCACACACACATACACCTAGGCACGCACACGCACACAGAAACACACACAGAGGCACACGCGCTCACATACACACTCACATAATTAAAATATGCTTTCCAGAAATAAAAATAAGCAACCCAATCTGAAATGGCGAATGCAATAACAAACAAGTAAGAGCACTAGTTTGAGTCCAGCCGAAGCCTGTATACCCTAAACCCGTAATATAAATTTGGAGTTTAATCCCAGTAATCACCGAGCAGTGTGCAATTCTTTTAGTATTACACTTTCCTTTTCTTGGTTAATTTATCGTCTTCACAACTTTTCTCACAAATTTCCCGAATGATGTAGTTTAATAGTAGTCGAGTCACGCCTACTTTTTGTAGAATGTTAAGTATGCTAAATATCCGATTATCCCGGTTAAGAAATTTTATCGTCAAAACTGTACCATAAACTAGGAATGCCTTTGAAAAATCCTGTTACATATGGATTTGTATCTAAAAGTGGGCGTGGAAGTGAGCCGGTGTTCTTGGTATTTGGTGGATGTGCAAGGAACGGAAGCACAAAGTGAACCCTCTCCATTCGGATGTAGGGTACAAAAACCACTAGTAGACTGAAATGAAGACGGCTTTAATAGCAATAACAGTAATGACAAAAACAACAAAATGAGCAACACCAGCGAACTTTACGCCAGAAGTCTCGTGACATCAAACAATTTGTACATAAATAATTACCGGTTTTGTTAAACAACAAAAATGTTGAATTTGGCACATTTTTATGCTTTAGATAAAATTATATAAAATAATTAAGTGTTTACAGAAAATCCAAAAATGGTGGGATTAAAACAACGATATTATTACATAAAACCAACACTTAAAATTAAATTAAGTAGAGACAAATAAATTTGTCTCTCTAAATAAATAGCGAACAAACTACTCGAAATAATCCTTTTTAGTCATTTTACTTATTCTGATTGAATTTTGACAAGCACGGAATTGTCCCGTTATTTATATTCTATTAACATAAATTCATATAGCACAAAAACAAATTGTTTTTTCCACTAAAAAGTCGAATAAAAAGGAAAAAATTTATATTAACTTTTAAAAAATCTGGTGCGTGCGTCACATTATTTCCTCAGCGATTTTCAGGTGATTTGCGTTATCCGATTACAATCAAAATCAAATGCAAAATAAAAAATAATCATCATACGGCTGACCGTTTTTGCATAACC
The DNA here is from genome assembly GCA_963966595.1 of Physocephala rufipes. Classification (NCBI taxonomy): domain Eukaryota; kingdom Metazoa; phylum Arthropoda; class Insecta; order Diptera; family Conopidae; genus Physocephala; species Physocephala rufipes. The sequence goes on from OZ016502.1 coordinate 28,686,894, forward strand.
GATGGTAACCAGAAAGAGATGGGCACAACTAAATGTTAAAACAGTCCAAATTGAAAACAGAAACATTTCACGCCCAATCGTTTTTAAGTTATAGACAAAATTTTAAGAAAAATCTAAAAAACCTCTAGCACTAACCCAATCGGAATATTACAATAAGATGTAAGAAGAATACCTTACACAAGTGGTATAAAATTCAACATCAATTCTATTAAGAACATCTTCACATATTCTTATTTTCACGGCTTTTATTACTAAGCACTCACGGGCTTTTATGGGAAAAATACAAATAAGAAATTTCACAACGATTGCTTTGTGCGTTATGCTCATGTAATTACATTTTTATTAGCAGTGGGCGGGCCTTGGCCAATTTCTGAGAACATTTTTTCTAGCTTTTAAACTGAAAATTCAAGTTCAAATTCATTCCTAACAATGTTAAAATTTATAAATAAGCATAAATGAGCTCAAGTTAGCTTTAAAAAGCAGATATGACTCTGTTTTGATTGGTCCATTGGTCCTGTTTGATTTTCAATTTAAAACAGCCTAAGAAAACAAAGTATATCCATTCCAATCTTCGTGACAACGCCTCCATTCATTATCGTGTAATCTTGATTTCTTCAGACTAACTGATTAACATTAAAACATGCAGAAGGACAGGCAGAGCTAAATGGGATCTGCGTTCGATGTTGAGTCGGAGTATTTATGCTTTCTGATACCAGCCATCTTATTTAATGCGTTAGAAATCAAAGTACAAAGTGTTGTAGTAATAATTATTTTTAATATTCTTTACAAAATATATTTTAGCATCACAGCAATTATCACTAATGCATCCCACTCTCCCCGACCGCAGAATATAAAAATGGAGACAAGAATTTAACACTCATAATAATTTGTTTCATTTATTCATTGGTTTTTAAGCAATTGGTTCATCAAGCTATTAAAATATGTTTTAAAATTTTAATTAATAACGAATACATGGTTTTCACCGACTGAATGAAATACAAAATATATTACACATAATTTCTTCAAATTTTAAACAATTTCAATTTTGAATAATTCCGATCAACTGAAAACAGGGCTTCGCAATTTTAGTTTATAAAAAGTAGGCGAACACTGATCAGATTTTGCCCATTTTCAACGAATTTCACAACTATAGCTCTATTCAATCGTGATTTCCACGACAGACGGATAGACGGGACAGACGAACTAACATGAGCAAGTCGATTCAAGAGATAACTCTGGGCAAGGATATATATACTTTTACTTAAAATATATACACTTTTCTATAACAGCCACGCCTCCTTTAAAACGCTACAAACGGAAGAACAAACTTAATATACCCGTATCCCTTCGGGTGTAGGGTATAAAAAGAAATCCCTTAAAATTTTTTCACAACAAGTAGCTAAAATCAAAAAATCAATTCCAACACAAAAAATAATCTCAAGTTTCTACGTATGATTACAACAACAACAACAAAAACAACGACGGCAACAAATAACGGAAACACCTACAGCGCAACACAATCATCAGTTGTCCTTGGACATAAAAAAATGCCCAGATGATTGTTGCGGCAGTAAGGGGAAGGAATATTGTTGATGTCGATGACGATAATGTATCTCTCCTACTTTCCTCATCACCGCTCCCAAACCTCTCTGCATCTTATTCGCAATTTCGGTAATGAACGAATAAATGAATGAATGAAAAAAAATTATTGAATGTATTAAAATTTTTATGAAAACAATTCATCACCAAAACTGTTGAATTTTTTACAGAATATTTGATATATTCTGATATTTGATATATTCAGGTTTGAAGGACATAAAACGGAAACGGAAATAAAAGGAAGTGCTTAATAATTTCGTAATTTATACGCAGGAGCAAACTTTCGTGGGTTTACAAGCTAGACATAGTAGGTGTTGGTAAATACACACATACGCTCACATACACACACATTCACAATCAACCCACTTACTATTTATGCAAACACCTAATCGTCCCACTCATTGAGTAACCCACTCATCCACGTAATGGACAGTTTTTTCTATTTTACATCATATTTTACATTATTTTTAAAGACCAAAAGGAAGGAAAAAACAGAACCAATAAGAACGCAGTCAACAACTGCAACAAAATGCAATTAACTTGGCATAGTTTAAGCCACTTAAATGTGTTGAGAAGCCACAAAAAATTATTGCAATTGAGATTTAGTTCATTTAAATTGAATTATTAAAAAATTATTCTGTTAAAGTAAAAGAATTTTATGGAATGAAAAACTTCAATTAAATTAATATTAATTATTAATATAAGATAATTAAATAAATCATTTTTTTTCAAAAAATTTAATTTAATGAAGCACATTTTTTGATTAAAAAACTTTAAGGACTTTGAAAACTCTTATTATCAAATTATAAAATTTACTCATTATTATTATTATTAAAATTTATTAATAAATTATTAACACATAAAAAATGTCATTAAGAATCCACGCAAAGCAGTTAGAACTTTTCAGTGTTTTTATTTTAATTAATACCTTTAAGACATTTTATTGGTTTTATTTTAATTAAATAATTAATTTATTTTAATTAATGTAATTTTTTTCTATCACTAATAAAATATTCTCTCCGCATCTACTATTGTATATTTCCTGATATTCATTCATTAAATATATCATCCATTTATTAATAAAATTATTCATCAGTCTCGGTATCGCGGTATCCCATAAGAAATGATATCTATATGTCGTTACAACCCAATATATTCACAATACTTTTGTGATATCTGAAAATGACTTCCCAATATCCTGAAAAAACGACTTTCCTCCACGGAAAAATTAGTAATAGTTGACGCCTTGAATCAATAAGAATGAAATTTTTCTTCGACTTTCTTCGACGTAGGAATTATTATCCACTTCATGCTAATGTATAGACTCTTATAATAATAATAAGTTTATGTGTCATATCCAGTAACAAGTTGATTGAAAGTAGACGACAAATCTCCGGATGCAGCGCTTCACTTTCCTTAAACATTGAAGTGTCAACCATTCTAACTGTCGTTTACAGCTAATAAGTCGTAAAATAACTCACAATTATATGAACTACTTTATACTATATCACGACACCAATAAAGTAATTAGTCAAATAGGTTCAGCTACGATAGCTCTTAAAATCATTAAGGACCTCTTCTATCACAGAAAAACTCACTGCTTTTAAATAACTTTTCATATGAGCTACATAAATTCCCTTTTGCATTAAATACTTTTTATTCCATTAATGTTGTAAAATATATTTTTTACATTTAATAAACCATTCAATATAATTTCAATAACATTAGCAAGGTTAGATGATTTTAAAAGGTTCTGCCACTTGTTAGTTATTAAAAATGGCTGCACCCCCCTTACCCATACCACCACTAATACAATTTCAAGTAAGTTCCATTTTAGATACCTTTTAAGTGCCACTCAGTTTACCTTCATACTTTTTGGTTTTTCATCATTGTAATTTTTTTTAATGGTGATAGAAGTAAATTTGCGAAAACAATTTTTCAAGGCGTTCGTTTATTTTTTAAAAAATATTAAAGAAATGAGAAGGGGAGGAAGAGAGAATAAATAGAAGAAAAGTCCAGATCTTCCATTTTTATAGCAATAAAGTGATGTTTTCGTTTAATAATAAAATAAATTATCGGAACGATATCCTTGCGCGGCCGTTATCTCTTAGAAAAACGCTATAAAACTTGTGTTTATTTTAGCTGGAAGCACAAATAACGAATAATGTAAAGAGATATTTTATGATGATGATGATTATGGTTGGCGTTGGCGATAAAATCGGAATCGAAATTTGAGTAAAAAAAGTCAGTGGAGTAAAAAAATTAATCGAATTTAATTGAATTCTAGATAATTTAATTAATTTTACGTAATTATTAAAGAAAAACTAATCCAACAACTATAATAACAAATAACCTTTTTTCTGTAAAGGAAATATGAATTTATAAAACAAAATTTACAACCTAACGACCTTTTTTCGAAATAGATAAAATCCTTTAAAAGGTTACAAATTTACATTACGATTATTTAGAACGAAAGACAAAATCATTTTTTCAAAGTTAAAATCAAATTTAAATCGATTGTACACGAAACATTCGAACTTCCGACTTTCGATTGTACGCCGGTATTTAGTTTACGCTTTAACTTCCATTACCATACAGTTCTGAGCTATGTTTCAAATATGGAGATTATTCTGTTCGCCGAAAACCTTGTTAAAATCAAATTTAAAATATGTAGCGAACACTTTCAGAGGGCACAAATTGTCTGTCATCAAAGTCTGTCGTCTGGGTTAGATTCTGTATGTATTGTCATCCAATTCTAAGCTGTGATGCAATTTTAGAGCGCATGGGGCATCTAATTAAAAGTCAACAAATTTGCAACGACATTTTGGCAAGACCTAATTTTTTTAGAATGGACGTGAGTGGCTCGCTTATAATTAATAATGATAGCTAAGTAATGCATCATTACTATCAGTGCTATCTATCACTGGGTTCTCTGAGCCATGTGTCAACCCTCTGATTGCCAGCGGCTTTAAAATCAGTTTCAACGTTTTATCTGATCAGAAAACCTAATGGAAACGTTTTAAAAAGATCTTACCTGTGATTTAAAGCACCATTTTTAAAATTATTTCCCATTATTAAATCGTTCTGTGTCTTCGGCAAATTCCTGTTGCCAACATTCGATGGAGATGTTGTTGTTGTTAAGCAGTCTTGATGACTTTGTTGTGATTGCGTTATTGATGTGAGCTGTTGTTGGAGTTGCTGCTGCTGTTGTTGCTGCTGCAAATGCGTTTGTGGAAGATTTGTAACGTTAGTAATTTGATTTGGTGGCGGCTGATATGTAACACTAGCTGCAGAAGCGTGTGCGGAAGCAGCTGGAACAATAACAACTCCTTGCTTAATATCCTTTGACATTAAAGCTATATTAATTGATGAAGTTTCATCCATTCTGTTTTCTGTGTCGTCTGCATAAACTTTTTACTATTATGGTAATTTCCTTTAATTTCACATAAATTCAAAAAATTTATAGAATGTGATTATCACCCTTGCAAATGCATTTTAGAAATTATAAAGTCTTCAAAAAATTTTCTAAAATTATTAAACACTATCGTGTGATTAAGTGTACTTGCATATCAAAGCTCGTGAGAATAATATATAACTATTTACACAAACACACACATATATATAAACATTCATATTTTCATTACATCATCACAGCGAAGTAGAAGTAATTCTATAATTAGAGCGCGTTTTTAACAACTTTTCACTTTCTTATTATACTTTCTTCTCAAACACGAATAATCTATTACGTTTCAAAAATTGCGTTAAAAAGACAGAGTTAAAAAGACGACTTTTAGACATCCTTGAGTTTTATTTTAAAACATGTTGATCCGCATAATATCAAATGGAATGCAAGGTTTTTAAGATGTCTGGCTATCCTGACCCGGGATTTTGCTGTCGCGCCTTCAATTAATCTGTGAAAACAAGGAAAGAAGGAAGTAGAGAGGGTAAAGTTATATGGTAAAAATGTCATTTAAAATAAGTTTATAAGCCTTAGAAATCTATATATTAAATACGGATTGCTCTTCTTCTACAATAAGTGCCTTAAGGTATGCAACATAAAATTAGAAACCGCCATAAATTCATTTTGAAAACAATCAAGTAGTATTACTTTTGCAAAAAAGAAGAAACATCTCGTTTATTTACCACTACAGGTTACAATAATAACTTGACTACATTTTAAGGCTTTAGCATGACAACAATTTTCAAGCATTAACTTCAGTAATTATTATACTCTTCGCTATAGCTCCTAAGAATATGCATCAAATGATAACATTATTTCACACATTTCAGTAGAAATAAATAAGAACTCATAGCTCACTACAAGGCGAAACAGAAAGTAACAACAACAAAACAATCTCATTTTCCACATCATACAATTTGTATAATGCAATAAACAAAGTGTAAAATAGAAAAAAGTAAATGAAAATAAAATGCGAACGTGCATACAGAACAGAATAAATTCAGACAATTAAAAAGCGGCATGGCAAAAAATACCAAAATAAGGTCTAAGTATTTTGTATATACAAATGTATCAAGCCCAAAATTATGCATTCAGGAATTTCTCCATTTCATTAACATTATTTATTCATCTACATCGTTGCCACTACGTCTATTTCAATAAACGCCTAAATCTATGCAAGAGAAAACAACGTGGAGGGTTTTCCTGTTCGTTCATCGTATATTCTCTATCACGCAGCAATTAAAACGTACAATACGAGCAATTACATGAAGATGAAACATGAAAATGCATACAGAATACAAAAGCCTGCTTCATTTGAAAAACCATGAAGAGAAATTCGAACGAGTACAAGACCTCATTTCCTACTATCCAATGTCTTAAGCCTAAAAGCACGCTAGCAAAGGTTTATCCTATGATCGTCGTGAATCAAGGTGTGTACAATACGCACAAATAGAAAATAATTAAAGAAAATGTAATGTATAATTTCAAATACTGCACTCGAGTTGTTCGTGACGTTCATTACGAAATTGTTTGCTTTTCTTGCAACGACTCTGCAACCATTTCCTCTACTTCTACTGTTCTTCTGTCTTTACCACAATTTAAAAAGTTTCATTCATTTTTCTTTTCTGTGTGCGTATGTGAGTACGCGTCCTTTTTGTTACGTTTTCTATTCATTCATTTCTTTAGTATCTTTTTTTTCATTTATCATAGAAGACGAATGTTTTTTGCAACACTTGCAAACTTCCTGCGTTCATGACTTCCTGAATAGCGCGCTTTCGTGATCCGTAACACTTTAAAATATCTTCGCTCCAACGTTGTCCCCTTTCGCTTCTTCACTTATTTTGTTATCTGAAATATACCCACTACTCCCCCCCACACCTGACAACTTCTTCCGTCTTTGCCACATCATATAATTACTACTTCGTTTCCAGCCTTCTTGTTTTACCTTACGACTTAAAATACAACTAAATACCTTACGACTTAAAATACGACTTAAAATAATGTCAGTGCTATTCTGCAAAGATGAAAACCAAAAACCAAAACCAAAACAAAAAAAAAAGTTGGAATGAATCGACTAGTGTTGCTTTGAAGAAACTCCTTACATACTTTTAGGCGTACCACAACGTACGCTAAGACGTAAGGTAAGATGTAAGGAGTTTCTTCAAAGCAACACTAGTCGATTCATTCCAACTAGGAAAATGTCAATCACGGATTAAAAAGAAAAACCAATAAGACTATTAAAAGCAAAAGGAGTACAAGGGAAAATACATATATTTTCATTTTAAAATCGATAGTTCAAACGAAGAAGAGAAATCGGATATACATAATAAAAATTGAGTTTATTTTCATATCCTTTTCAAGTATTACATTACACATTCACACACCACTGTGTGAGTCATCTGAAGATGTATTCGAAGGAAATTTCGTAATTATATCCATTGATTCCAATACCGGTAGCAGTAATAACAATACCACCATTCATAAAAAGTAGGAAAAATCCATCCAGGATTGGGTGTAGCAATCCCTTCTATTCTATCAATTTGCCATAGAAATACCTAAAACCTCTACTTGTTAGCGGTAAACATACGAATCAGTCCACCATATTTCACATTTCATCCGTAAATGCTTGAATAAATGCCTTCAAGAGATCACCAATGGCGTCAAATCATAGCAACATTTTCAGTGATTTTGTGCCGATAAATATACTGTATGAGGAAGAGCCAAGGTCTGAAGAGAGATTAAACTATGTCACACCTTTAACAAGTGAGAAGATAAAAGAGAGGATGAAGGGAGGGGTATCGTAGTATCAAAATTGATTTGGTTAATCAATAAAAATGTATTTAATATGAATCGACAAAACTATCATCGTCGCTATCCTTGACCTTTATTCAAGTATTTATGTGCTGAGATCTGGTTGTAGAACTTCAAACATGATAAGAACAATTTTAGTGACTTGTTGCTGGAGCTATTTCTTTTCTTTCTTTTTTTTTTTTTTTTTGCTACTACTCTCACAATTTCTGTTTTGTCATTTTGTTTATTTCCAAAGTCATTTCTACAGAACGTTTTGTACATTCTTTTACACCGATAGGCATAGAGAGAGGGAGAGAGAGACAGATAAAGAGAGAGAGAGAGGGAGAAAAGTGAGGGCTGCAGATGAGGTCTCTCCCCATTTCCTTTCTTCTTCGATCCCTTTTCCTAAATTTTGAGAGCATTAACTTCATAAATTCATGAGTTGGTAAATAATTAAAAAACATAGTCCTCTAATTGTTTTAGTTTTATAAATTCCACCAACCTTCGACCTCTAAACAATTCAACAAAATGCTTTTGAAATGAGAATAATGCAAAATTGAATTGAGAGAAAGAGCTGCAATAGGATAATCAAAATGAAGGTTAGAGGGAAGACGTTTAAATGAAGCAACATTTTGCAATTTAATTGGAATTTTTTAATAGAGCAAGATCTCTGATATAGAAGGTATATCCTCGCTTTTACCTCGCCCCCACCCTGTGTGACCATTTTAACCTGTTACCGTGGAATCAACATTCATCCAACTCTTAATGGAAACTCGTTTTTCCTTAATAATTATAAATAATATCATTACTGCTCACGTAATAAAACAAAATCATTTTGAATATGTCGTCTTTAAACACTTCGACAAAATTTCGTCGCATGTAATAAACAGAAACTGTATGAAACATAATCTTCATGACGAATAAAGTCGTCATAGAAGTTTGCATTGAATACACATCCATTCTAGTATTTAGTATTTCGTTTACGACATGTTCATGAAATATTCATTCATTCCCATGACAATTATATGGCATATTTCGTTACATCCAGTGAAGTAGTAGTTCGTATATTACACAATATTTCGTCAAACACAAAGCAGTGATTTATATCCGGTTAACAGGTTACAGACAATTTTCTTCTAAAATTTTTACATTTAAAAAATCTTTCAATATAAATGTACAGTTTTCCATTTCTGACAACCATCCGGTGTCATCTTCTAATCGATTACGTTGTAATAAACCTATATAACAATTTCTTTCCTTTTATTCCTTTCGCATTTCTGTCGCATTCTTCTCATTGTAGTTTGAACGGAAATAGGGAAAAAATCAGTAAGAAGGCTAGCTGGTCTGACCGAAGCTCATATACCCTACACCAGTAATATAAAAATGTATGGTTTCAAAATAATATCGAGTGGGCGGTACACTCTACACTTAGTAGTCTCTTCAATATTACAATTACATTCTTTTAGCTAATTTCGATCTAATAATTCATCTTCAATACAATTTATAGTATAATATATAGTGTAATAGTGGGCGCCACGCCCATTTTTTCCAATTTATAATGACCAACACCGTTATCTTGGACATAAAATTTCAGCTTAAAAGCTTAGACAGAGACCGAAAAATGAGACCTTACACTTATATTTCATAAAAGAGTAGGCGTGGTACAAATACGATATTACAAACTTTTAATCCCGTAATGACAAATGCCAATCCTAAAGCGATAAACAGACAAATATCACTAAATCATCACAGATGACACTGAGTAGGAGAGTAGAATTATACGCCTCCTTTAATGGGTTACCAACGGGAGTATCAAGTGAATACACCTTTCGCATGTAGGGTTTAATAGCTATCTGTAAACAAAGTGAAAAGTAAGTGAAAAGATGACAAAAAGGAAAAGGTTTTAAAAAGAATACCCGCAGAGATTAAGTTTTTTTTTTGTTAAGAGCTTAACGAAAGCCATAAAAAACTCCAAGCGAATTAAATGCAAAACAAAGAAGGCAAGAGACCAACGGCCAACAACATAAACAGTAATAAAAATAACACTTACAGCGAGAATTATATGAAAAACGAACAAAATCGGAACAAAGAAAAACGCTTTTAACGTATCTATCTAATAGACAATAAAAATATGGGCAGACACGCCCCTTTCACATTCCTCCCTTCCCTTAGTAAACCTTCCTCTTATCTTTGTATCTACAAACTCAATTTCAACATCGTTCTCCCCATGAAAAGCCGTATAGGATGTCGTATAATAAAAAGTAGGTCACGTCCATTTTTTATCGTATGCAAATATCCGAAGGGGTTATCCAGGTTTCGAAATTTGATCTTTAAAACTGCACTAAAAATTGGGAAGGTCTGAAAAGTTGGGAAATACCAACAATCAGGATTCAGGAAGTGTTCCTTAGCCGTAATGCATATACTTTCCTATAACGACGTCTCTCCCTTTAATACGTTAAATATGGAAGCACAAAATGAATACACCCAAAATTTGAGAGGAAATTGCTTGAATTTAATTGAAATGTTAAAAATTTTTGATATGTTTTATAATTTTGTTATATTTTCTAGATAAAATTTACAGAAATAATTTCAGCTTCAGCTTCAGCTTGAGGTCAGTATCAGACTATTATCTATGGGTACATGTCATGACTTTTGTCGAATGAAATATTCATTATAATTATGTATAAACGTCATAAACATCTTGAAACATACTTTAAAATGGTTTATAAGAGAACTTCTTTTCATTATGACTTTTTCACATTTATCCATATTCTTTATGACTTCGCATGCCTTTTATTTTTCGTTAAGACTTGTATTCTTTCTATTGTTCAGCAGTATTTTTTTATAAATAAACAACATTTTATAAATTAAGCTTTGAGTCGTAGCAAAGCATGAATTTGAAACCGAGAACGACTCATATAAAATAATCTCCAGACATAGCCTTGAAGAATGAAACATTTTAGATTGGTTTTTTAAATGAAAAAATTCTTTGGAAACTTGTTTCTCACTTGAAATTGGTTTTCTTGTTTTTTGGAAAGCAACATAAGAGTTCTCTGTATTAAATTCGACCCCAAGCAGCAAATGCATGATCGATCAAAAAATGCGAGGATTTTTTTAAATTTCATCAACTCGATAGAGATAATCGTTTTCCTTTTGAATGTGTTCATTTTGATTGAACTAAATTTTGCAAATTTAATACAATTTTAGTGCGATAGAGTTATCGTTATGGATTGTTAAGGAGATATTCTTTTCTGGAAATTGTGGAGAAATTTTAGAAAATTTCAGAAAATTACACAAAATTTTAGAATATAAATTATAAATTATAAAGACTAATAATAAGAATATAAAATTGTAAAGACTACTGGACCGGCCCGCATTATTTAATTTAGTTCTATCTAAAAATTTTCATCCTGCTTATCCAGTATTAAATACACTGCACAAAAAGGTTTAACAAAACAACTTATTCAGTCACAAATTATATCCTGTTGGTGAAAGAATTTTGAAATGTAAGAATTAGTATTTTCAAACATTAATTATCCACCACATTTGTTGTTGCTGAAAATCTATGTGGTAGAATCGAGAAGATTTCCTCCTGACACATGAAAATGAGAATTTACAATTTTTAAAGTTTTTATTATTTATTATTTATTTAATGAAGTCGAAATCGACAGAATAAGAAAAAATCCGACAATTTCTTGATCAGACTGCATCTTTTCTTTATCTCTATTCATCTAAAAACTGCCTGATTGCTTTGAATGAATTCGCTTTCGTCATCTCTAGGGCATCTCAAATTATGCTTTTGTAGTGAAGACTAAATACTCGAAACAACAACAATATCAAAAAACCCAAAACAAGCAAAAAAAAAACACCAACAGATATTAACTAAATGATAATAAGAACTAAAACTAAAGCACTACAAAAAGTTCTCTACGAAAACAGAAAGAAAAACAAGAATTTATCAAAATAAATAATTCAGATTCTCGTGAATAACGTACGAAATGTTCGAACGAGTGAACAGAATCCAATTTCAGTCTGTCCGATTGAGCTGCAAACAGAAAGTGTAGCACACCACGACCTAACTGGAATAACTGACCATAACCGGAACAACGACAACAACAACAACAACAACAACAACAACAACAACAACGACAACAACAACTAAATTGGTTTAGAGAGAATATAAAACTGCGGTGGTCCGAAATCGTGAACACTGAATGAAATATACTAATAATAATAATAACAACAACACGAACAACAATAACAACATGAGCACCACACACTGCAGTAACAATAAACTTCCAGTTTTGTTTTAAAGGAAGCTTTAAAACAAAAAACAGAACACTTTGGTTTTAAAGTCTCCAGAGGATTAAAATTCAGTTGAAGCAAAAGTTAAATGAAAAAGAAATGAAATTGAAGGAACGATTGGGTTTTGTGTATGAATGGATGACGAATATAAAAACTAAGAACAAGAACAAGAACAAGGAGAAGAAGAAGGGTTAAAGTAAAATGGCGAAAAATAAGAAAAGACTTCGACAATGATACCCGCCGAGATTAAGAAAGTTTTCCAATAAGAACTTAATGAAAGCCATAAAGCACTTCCAACAAATTCAACACAAAATAAAGAAATCAAAACAACAACAACAACAGCGACAACAAAAGGAAACAAACACAAAACAAAAACAAACCAACAACAGAAAAACATCAAAAATTTATACCAAAAACTAGAACAGCATCGTAACAATGAAAGAGCAACAACAACAACAACGACATTTTAAAAAATAAATAAATAAAAAAATAACTCACTTTTTAGATGTCACGTTTGTTTTTCTTTTTCGTTTCATCTATCAATTTATTTTTATCGTTCTCATCATTTCTCTTACAATCTTCTCTTATTGTATTGTTCATCTCTTTCTTCACTGTCGATGGGCGAGGTCGTCCTGTTTGGCTACTACACTTTTCCTTCTACTTTTCACTTTTCAGTGCATTTAATTTTTTTTGTTGCTATTGTTGTTGTCATGAATGTTTTTCAATTTTTATTGCTATTTCTTAGTTCTTATTGTTGTCGTTGTGATTGTGTTTGATGTTGTTGTTGGTGGCTGTGTTGATGCAACATTGCAACAGCTTTGCTTCGAGCATTTTCTACTCGCAAAACATAAGAGCTTACGTAAATATGAATACACAAAACCAGCCACTCTCTTTCGTACGCTCTCACATACGCACGTACAAGCAAAACACACTCTGTTTGCAGTTATATCTAGCCATCTATGCAACCGCGTATTCAGCTGCAGAGAGTTTTTAGTCAGGTCATATTCTTATTTAAGTACACTTGCACTTGGCACCAAATGGAAATGTATAAGGACTGGCAAGAATGCCATGTTATGTATACTTTAAAAATAACAAGAAGAAGAGGAAGAAGTAAAAGGAAGGCAAACTTTTTTTTGAAAAAGAAAAACTTTTAAAAAACACCAACCAGAACGACAGCGTGTAAACGATGATGATGAATATCTGAAATACGTTTGTTTATTTTAAATACACTTGAACAATTTTCAAAGGAGTGAAATTTATTGATTGACGGATTTCTAAATTTTCAACTGTGTTTAATAAAAATTGCGCAATATTTTTCTTTTAATACTGCAATATATCGTTTAGCAAAGAAATAACTTTTTTCACTTCTCTAAAACAAACCGACGCCTTTTTCTCTCCCTTTTTTATATATTTCTCTTTTCCGAAAAACGAACGTATTTTCAACGCTCCAGATGCGTCCTCTACGAATCTTGAATACTGTCTGCTACTGCCTGTGAGATTTTAGTCAAGCATGTGTGTCTATGAATTCGAAATTGTAGCAATAATTGAAATCTCAATTCTGTAAATTTCGCGCAGCAGCTCATACTTTCCTCTTCGTCGTTCCTTCCATAGACAACATATTGGTTACGCCATCGTCATTCTGCAACACTTTCCAAAAAATAATACCAGTTGCAAACAGGGTGAGAAAAGCAAGAACAACCCCGTACCACCCCCAACACCTTCTAAACAACGTTCAGAGAATAATGCACGCTAGTTAAAGTAATACGACTGACAACTTATTCATTCTCTCTTCAAATCTCTCACATTCTCTTGCTGATCGGTGTGCTCCAATTTTTGAAGAGAAAATTGAAAACAACTTTTTCAACGCTACTGCAACTTTTTTCAACGCTTTTAATTGCAGATTAACGTTTAATTACTTGCGGGTAATTTCATCATTTGCATATTTCGTCATTTAGACAGATATTTTAATTTCGCAATCTCTTTCCATTTTCATTACATATTTCGTTATTAAACCAAGGAGCGCGAAAAATGACAAAGTGAGAGAGAGACAAAGAACGACTGCTAGGTCTTCATCTAACCTTTTATTTATATCGTATATTCCACGAGAGAGACTTGATACCTTGTTCATGCAAGCGCCTGATGGGATCAAAAGATTGTATCCATTATTTATGATCTCTTTGGTTTGAGTTCAAAAAGTCTGCAAAATTATATTTGAAAACCTAAACTCAGTGACCTTTAGACTTTTTTGATCTGGAATAAATTAATCTGGACTTAAATTTTATATACGAATTTTTTGGACATTAAAAAGAGAGATGGAGAGCCAAAAACATGATTGCGTAGAGAATAAAATGAGGAAAATTGACAAATCATATGTGCAGATTTGAACGGATGAGATTTAACGTCAGATTATCAAAGATTTACCAGATTGTTTTACATCAGGATTTTTAAATGGACAGAAGTTTTATATTTAAAAAAAGGATCCAATATAAATTTTTCAAAGCAAAACAAGATTATAATAATATATAATTCAAAGTAATTAATTCTTTGCAATTACATAAAAATATAATTAAATTTATATTAATCACCTTTCCATAATTCGAAATAATTTTAAAAGCAAGAAGAAAAAAAATTCAAAAAAGTGATTAAATTATGAAAATATCTCTAGAAATAAATTTATTCTCATTCTAGAGTAATTAAAGGCAATTATTATGAATTACGCATGCAGTACGACTTCAGTGCGTCAGCAATAAGGGTTAGATTATTGCATATAGATAGTAATAAAAAGCAAGGTAACAAAAATGACCCCGGATTTAAGTTCTAAAACTAACAACAAAAGCTTCAATTAAGACGAAACCACAAATATGATTTTTATGAATTATCAAAATTGTCGCTCATTACTATCGATAATAAAAAAATTAATTGATGGCATTCTCAAATAGTGAAAAAAAGCAGTTAGAAAAAACCGCCCCACAGTGTGAGTGTAAACAATAATGGGAAAGAAAATAGCTATGATAGAGTCAACAATTATTGAGAGAATAAAAAAATAAGCACGATTATAATAAATATCGTATAAATTTCTGTGCAAATACATTAAATACAAAATATTTGGAATTTTTAATTTTTGTAAAGTTTTTCTCAAACAATATGGCACCCTCTCACTTTCAATTCATTGCGAAAAAAGGAAGATTGTTGTTGGTCTTTTACGGTTAAATGAAAGTCTGCTACGAAACAACGCGTAGTCTGCTCAATATATGGATATATGTCTTTATTTACAGATAGATATCTAAAATAACAGAAACTAGCGTGTGCTGCAGAAGAGAACGCAAACGCAGATGATGCTGATGACATGAATATAATAAAGAGATGAGGATAGATAAAACATGGCTAGCAGAAGCAACCAACTAATAATGAACGATGGAATGTATGAAAGATGAAAGCACGCTGCATCTTTGTAAACGACTGAGAGATTATTGTTTTTGTAAAAGTTCATAAATGTTTCTCTCATATTTTTCTTCCCACAAACAATTGATCAACTGTCATCAATACTTCAATGGCCTTTTCAATCTGATTAGATTCATTCAAAAAGAAGCAGGTCGGTCATAGACCATCGTCATTGGTTAACAGGTCGGTCTTGGTCCTTTAGCTGGAGTTTGTATCGAGGTCAATCGGGTCCAGATGAAGGTTTAATGAAATGGAGGCGTTTCAATTCAATGAAATGCATATTATGTATTAATCTAAAAAGGCTACAACTTCTGTTCCTTAGTAGTTTTTGATGAAGGCGGTGATTAAAATGATTTTTTGTGGAGTTTCGATGGTGATGATCATGAATATTATTATTATTAATATTATCATTATTATTATTTTTATTATTATTATCACTAATCTTATTATAAATATTATTTTCAAGATAAAACAGCTAGGAGGATTTTAGATTTATTTTACCATTTTAAACATTTGTAATATTTCAGCTTTAATTCCTGTTTTTTTTAAATTATTCTTAATAAACTGTTAGTTTAAATAGAAATAACAATTATTCTACTAAAACTAAAAAACAATACCTTGATTGGCCTTAATTGAATTTTTTTTATTTTTCTCTTTTTATAATTTTTCGAACATTTTCAAAATGTTCGCTTTTCATTATTTAGAATTTTTGAAATATAAAACCGAAATTAAAATGTATATACTCGTATATTTACGTATCCGTGTATTTATGTATCTGAGAATTTACTTACTGCTCACATCCGATAATTACCTTTCAGTCGTCTCAAATAGTCATCTATTATTTAATCTTTGTAATTATTTTGAATTGTTATTGACTTCTGTTCATTCACTAACATGTCACTAACTTGTCACCAACGTCCACTTTTCCAATACCGTAAATTTTTGCACTTTATGGACAAATTTGCAAGTACTTCAGTATTAAAAACATCCAAAAAATGTGTTCACGTTTCTATTTTTTTGCAAAATACACTTGAATTTAATTACATTTTCCAAAACAATGGATTTTTTATACATAAGTTCTATGATCTAATTCCAATCTTTCAAATTTTTTGAGTTGGCTTTTTCTTTAGATCACTAAAACTTATCCAGAATATGCAAGTCAGGAAAATCAATTCAACTTTTTATTGGTCAGTAATAAAATCAAGCTGAACCAACTCCTTTCACCAACTCGTACAATCTTCGACACAGCTGTTCATCGACTAGCTACTGATGGACTACGAAGAGAATGATGCAGCCAACCCAACCAACCAATTCAACGAATACCAACTACGAACAACAACGACCTACCCAACAACGTCACATCAAACACGCAAGAATTGCGATAGTTGCGCTCTTAATGAAATGAACAAACTCGTAACGATACTGATTTATTCTCTTTTGAAACCGACGACGGATAACGTCCTCTCTTCTTTAAAGGGAGAAGAAGGGATGGATATACTGTTGAAATACAAATTATGTCCTCTCTGATAGTACTGCTTCTCTAACAAGTTTCAATTCAGCTGAATTTAGGTGCACATGTACTTAACTAATTGCCTTTTGGTTTCCTGTCTCTTCAAACATGTTGTGTTTAACGGGATGATTTTTGCATGAGAGAGAATGCTGACGCAGTGCAGTGTCGGCCAGTTTTCGTTTTAAAACTTGAAGCCTTTGTAACGTGGTGGTGTTGTGTATATGTATGTAAGTTTGCATAGATTTAGAAGATAGGGCTGTATTCTAAAAGAGAAAAATAGAGAACGAGCGCGAGCGAGAGATGATTGCGTTTTTTACATATTGCAACATATTTCAGTAACCAAGAGTAACCCAGCGGTGCATATGATATTTCTTTGCATTACAAGACGAATTGATTCGAAGCATTCTTATTACAAAGCAAAACACAGTGTTCATTCTTCATACAACTCAAAATTTTTGTTGTTGTGCATTTTTATTGCATTAAGGTTCGTGAATTTGCCCATAGCGCGTACCTCATTTTTATGTATCTCTCACTACCGGGCAATCAATAAAAGAATGTTGCTTAGCCGCAGTGTGACTGAGAGAGAGAGGGAAGCGTCACTGGAATCGTATTATTAAACCTTTTATTGTTGTTTCTTAAGCTTTGTTTGCGTAAGCATGAAAGTCCACTCTTGCTTTGGCGCTGCTATGACCAAAATAACTGAATTATTCGTGGTATAGTTTTGTTGTTTTTGTTGTTAATTGCTTACTACTTCTTACCGGTTAAAGCAATAGAATTATGAATAGTGAGATACTCTAAGGAAGAAATTAGGTGTACGTTTACAAAACCACACTCATACACTAGATCGCATGCATACACGAACACCCTGAGGTGTGCAACTCAATAGACGACGACCAAACGTCAGCTGTTCCCGACAGACATCTGGTCCGCATATTATTCGTATAGCTGATTAAAACCTGTTTTTCATGCTATTTATAGAATATTTTATTCGTCGTTCTTCGTGGTTTTTTGTTTACTTTTTGATTGTCTTTTATTGGCCTTTTTTTGGTTTCTATCATTCCTACAAATAATACCAGCTGTTTTTTTTATTAAACTCAATTTGAGATGAAATAAGGTAAAATCCAGAGAAGTCGATACTCGTATAATCAAAAGAACGTTTGTTGAAAAGATGCACCAGATTTAAATATAGAAATTTCCAAAAAAATTGTATTATTATTTGAAAGTCATGCAAATAGAACGAATAAAAACGTTGAACCGTTCGATAGATTTGAATCGTGTCGAGATATCTGACCCGAAATTATAGGACGTCGCTTTAATGGTTACAAAATTTAACAAATGATTAACAGATAAACTTCAATTAGTTAAGGTTTTTGTTAAAATATTAACAGATTAAACACTAACTTTCAATCTTATACTGCCAACCCATATTTCCTCCCCGCAAACCAAATTTCCAATAGTCAGTGCATGCATTTCAGCGAATACCCCAAAGGGTATTTTCAACCTTGATGAATTCCATCTTCTAAAGATTCCTTTTCCTTCACCCCCTACCACCCACATCATAATCATCTTAGAAAGTTATCTTATAACTTTAATAGAAATGAATAAACCATTCTCTTATTATTTCTATCTTAACAGACTTCATTTTCGATTCGCGAATATTTTTTTATTTAATATTAATTTTCGAAAATCTTTATTTCTAAAGCTTTCGCATGTATTTGAAGTTTTCTTTTATTTCTATACACTTTATATTTATAATTAATATTATATTGATATTTATTCACTCAGAAACCTAAACATGAGTCATAATTCAATCACAATTTCCTTAGAAATAAATGAATTCTCGAATTAATTGTTTTTATTATGACAGTGCACAAAAAGAGGAAATGCGAATAAAAACGTTTATTAAATATTAATTGCATTTAATAAATACATGAGACTCATGGTTTAATTTAGTAGAAAAGACTCTACAAGTAAATTGTTAATGAATGTGGTTTTAATTCAGTGAAACCAACATTAAAAGGATTAAACTGAATATCTGTCAAATTCATTTCGTGTAATTAATTAAAACCACCGGCTTCAATACATTTACAAGCGCATTTAAATCGAATTATATGCAACATTTTCTAAAAAAAAATCTAAAAATTTTATCCGTGTATCCACATAAATGTTATTTTTATTCCATAAAAAATACCAGAAATTTAAAAAGCTAAAAATTAATTTAATGACCATGAAACGATTGCAAAATCAACCAACAAGCGATAATACTACAGTAATAAATATAACTTTTATATCAAATTTGAAATTCTTACATTGTTGCTAAATTTTTTACTAATGTTTGTAACACGAACGTAGAACGTATCAGCTCGTCCGAAGTGGAAACACTTCAGAAGTGATGTACGAATAAGTTTAATCCAAATATACGATGTGTGTTCAATGTATTCTCAATAGCGCTTTGTTATAAGGGTTAAGTAATTATTGATTTATATATTCTTCCCTCTGTATGTACGATTCAATACTCTACACAAATAACATCCTTCCTTCCCCCAAAACGAGCTCTAATAAGAAATACGTTCATCATAGTCGATAAATAATTACACGCAAAGGTAAGGTAAGGTAAGGTAAGGTATATCTCTGTAAAGAAAATATTCACTCTGGAAGTAAATAATAATTATTAAAGGAGGCTAGGCTTGAATCCTATGAGGAGACAGAGGGAGACAGTTAACATTCCCGAGTTCGTACTTTGGCACATTAGCAAAGTTTGAGAATGCGTATACAGATATAACAAATTTAATAAATTATAGGAGATTATATCGGAGAGAATATTCAATTGATCGCATAAGAATCATTTCTACCAATACCGAGAATACATTGAACGTTTTCTAATTAAATATTTTTTTCTG
Source organism: Physocephala rufipes (assembly GCA_963966595.1). Taxonomy (NCBI): domain Eukaryota; kingdom Metazoa; phylum Arthropoda; class Insecta; order Diptera; family Conopidae; genus Physocephala; species Physocephala rufipes. The sequence continues at coordinate 28,706,899 of OZ016502.1, forward strand.
ACTTGAAATAAAATTTAGTCCAAATCAATTATGTTTTCAATATTATTCAATGAAGCATATATAAATAGGAATAAACATTCCCAAAAACTTTAGAAAAAAAAGACAAAACAAAGACTTGCAAAAATTTGGAGTTTTTTAAAAAAACATTTCAAAATAATCTTTTGAAATAATTTAGAAAACTGGTTTACTCATCCAGGAATAGAAATTGTAATAATAACGAAATCTATTTGTTACATTAAAATAAATAATCAAAGACTAATTCTTCAAAAGCGATTACACGAATTTTTAAAAAATTTTAAGTCCGTAAAAACGGCCTTGAACGTTTTTACAAATAAAGCATTCAATTAATAACGTTATGTATTTTTTAGAAATATTGTCGTTTTTTCTTGAGTTTTTTCCTTCTTTCTTTTTTATACTTTTACTCTTTTTATTTACGGTCATCCGATCCAAAGTCTATTTCTGTACATTTTTTGTTCAGTCTTTTATCGCGTGTTTATAATTGATATTATTCAAACTTATTTATGTTCGACTTTATACAATAGGAAACTAATTATGTTCGAGTTTTTACAAAAGCAATAACAAACAATTGCAGCAACAATTAAAAAAATCGAGTTGTGGATATTTGATCCAATTGAAATATGTATAATTTTTATCAGAAGTGACAAAACATAAATAACAAATGAATAACTAGTTATGATCAAAATTATAAAAACTCATGAAAAATACCAAGAAAAATTTTATACAAATAAAAAAACACTAGCACAGGGATAAGTTAAAGTGTAAGTAACAAAATCACGATAGACTATTTCTGTAAAACACTCGAAAGTCGTACTATTTTATGACAATTCTGGTATTTTAATGATTTTTTTAGTCTAATTTATTAATTTAATTTTGTGACGATTTTACCTCTATTTTATTGACTTTTTATTTTTCTTGATTTTCTATTTCTATTTCATCAATTAATCTTCATGCGTTTTATATCTGCTTTATTAAATTTTTATAAATTTAAATTTTTATAAATTTTTATAAAATGAAGCTCGACAATGGGGTTAAAATGATTGTTTAGAAAGAAAGATTAACGACAAATCCAACGAAAGCAACAACAACATTCGCCAAAAAGGAAAATAAACCGTTCTTCATGAAAATTAGTGACAAACAACTAAAGTCAATAAATATCAAGTTTCAATTGACACGCATACACAAGCATTATCATATACAAACACACTCAGCCTAACTTACATTCAGTCAATAAACGGTCAGTCAATTTAAAGAGCATTAAGAGCAAATAAAGCCAATTACACTGAAACAATAATCAAGCGATAAATCATCCCGAAGATTTCACTTCATTATTGCTATTCCGAATTAAAACTGATATTATTCGTCGGTTATACGTCGGATATTTAGATAAATGTATATAACGATGTCTACATGTTCCTCAACGAACGTTAGAAGTCTGTAATCAAGAGTCTGTAGTCACGAGTTTAAAATGAGATTTTTACTGCTGCCCCTTTTCTTACTGTGTAAAAATGCACTTAGCAATTTATTGAATTTTACCACGTTCAGGTCATCCTATTTCTCGTCCGCTTACCCCTCCACTGTCTTCCTTTTCCACATTAAATGGTCTTTAATTTGAACTAGTATCGAATTGCAACAAAATTAACAACAATTTCTTGTTTGTGGATTCAATACATTCGTTGATGTTGAAGAATAAAAATAAACAACATTTTAAAGAAAACGTACATTTTAGTTCGGTGCAATTCATGCCCATAAAAAATAAACATATCACGCATAAAACAATGCATCATCATCGTGCATGAAATGTGATGATTGTAGCAAATCATCCGGTGCAAACCGCCGATCGCAATTTTATACCAATTAAAATTATTGTTGAATGAACTGAAAGAAAACCCCAAGCATTATTATGATGCGGTACAGGGTGAAAATGCATTGAATACTTTTTTATGGTATTTCGAAAAAAAACCCGACGATGGCAAATCTTTGAAACAGAATTCTATGACGTTTCTGTTTATTTAAAAGAGTAAGAAACAAAAGATACAAAAATTTATTAAAAACAAAAGATTTTTTAATTAAAGAATTAAAAATATTATTTAAAAACAAAAGCTTTTATTAATTATGAATACAATACGAATTTAGTTAAATCAATTTTATAAAAAAACTTTTGAAAATATTTATTGGATAACTTTAAACATTTTCTAACAATTTTTACAACTATTTTTTTATACTTAACTTGTTTTCAGATTTTTGGAATTTAAAAATAACTGTCATTATTATACATTACAATTACTAATGAAAAAGTCATCTGCATGCATGATTCATGAACGATTTGTAATGATGGAGATTTCGATGATTGTTAGGACGTTTGTTTCCAAAAAAAAACAACCACAATAATAATTAGAGTCAATAAAATTGCACTTCGTTTGAAAAGATTCCAATATTTGGCTGCACTCGAGTTCACGAAACAAAAAACATAGAAAAAAAACAAAAGATTTATTAATAAAACGAAAATCAATGCAGAAACTGCAATTGCGCTAGCATACTGTCTGATTTTGTTGTTGTTCTTTTTGTTATTATTATTGCATCGCGTAGTATCTGGTAGCCGTTTAGAGTAAAGAAAAGTAGGTCGTCAACGGTAGTTCTTACATGATAAGTTAAGTACAAATAAAACAAGCACAAAAAAAACAACAACGCTATCGCCAATTGCTGACAACAAGTTGTTACAATGTGGGTAACGTGCAAGTGCAGCTGAACCTAAAACGAGACTCGAAGGTGGCGAAATAATACCAAAAATAAATACTGAAATAAAAAAACATTTGCGACTAATATGCAATATTTCATGTTTGGAATTGTTGTTCTGTTTTTTTATATTTATTTTATTGTTCTTCCTAAGATTTCTTTTTGCTCTTAATTCTTTAAAATTCAGATTTTTTTGGAAGTTTGAATTGACATGAAAATTAAAGAATAAATTATGTTGCATAAACAAAAATAAATCAATCAACTAATAATTAATAACAATTATTTAAGAAAATTATGTTTGGTTCTTTTTAAATTTTATTTTTATTTGAATTCAGATTTTCTTCATTTATAAAAAATTAATTAAAAAAACCTAAAACCAAAAGGACTTCCCAAAAAATCAACGAAGCTTTGTTGACACCAACAATGATTTTAATTTGATTTGATGGAGAGGGAAGGAGGAGACAATAATCGACCGCAAAATCATTTCAATGAAAAATAACGCTGAAGAAGCAAATTGTTCAAGCACCAAATGTATTTTTAAACGCGAAGGGAATGAACAGTGAGAGAGAAAGAGTCAGTGTCATTGACTTCGGTTCATTACAACGATTATATTCTTACCAACAGCTCCGTTAAGCACTGTCTGCACACGAATTCAACCCTGCAACAACACTCGATAACACACACACTCACACCCAACAAGTTACGTTAACCTTCCTTAACTTCGTTTAACTTTGACTATAGACGTTTTGCCTATAAAAGTCACAATAAAAGAACAAAAACAAAGTAAATAAATAAAAAAACAATGCACTCCAAACCTCTTGAAAGTGTTTGGTTGCGAGGATTTATTTTTATTAAATAATATCAATTAACATCATTGATTCTGAAATAAATTCCAAAACGTTTCATTTCTTGCTATTTCTGCGCTTTGTTTCTCTCGTATTTTACCCGTTTTTTTTGTACTTCATTAGTCAGTAATATTTACGTAAACAACTTCAACTATGGAGCCCATAAAAATGGGCTCGTTAAAAACAGAAAAGATTTGTTTTATTGAATGTCAAATGCCGCCACATTTTTCACCCTCCTTTTTATTTCATCAGAAGAAAGAAAGAAAATTATTTTTTAATTCAGTATCATGATTTTTAAATTATATTAATGCTTAATCCTTTGTTTAGTGTTCGTTTAAATTTTCATTTGATTTTTATAAATTCACAGTAAACGCTTATTTAAAATAAGAACCTCTCTGAGATTGTCTTTAGCAAGTTCATCAACCACATTTGTTGTCATTATCCACATATGTACATTACGCCTTAAAAGCTTGTTTTTTACAAAATTATCATAGAGAAAAAACGCTCACTCGATGAGAAAAAACTTCGCTAGATAGATTAGCTGTCAGCACAATGCATCCTAAATTGAATTCACCACATATGTATTCCCCACGAACTAACACACATATCCAATCAAAACAGTTCATCTGAGTTCAGCAAAGCCAAGTAGTGTCTTTATTTTGACTTTCTACTACCATTTTGACTTTCTGACTTGGACTTCGCAACCCTGAAGGGGTTCTCAATTAATCATAACGTATTTCCGAGGTGGACGGTTAAACAATGAAAGCACTCTGAATGAATAAAAGACCTCACCACACAAAAATAATTAATGTTAACAGTTTAAATAAATTTTCGCAGTGTGAGAAGAATTTATTAATTTTTTTGTTTTCAAATTGTAAGTATATTTTGTTAGGTTCTTCAATATCACTTCGACACTACATCTCCACCGCTCAAAACTACTCCACAACTCACGAAATATTCATTTTCCCTCCATCCTTGATATTTTCAGCAACACTTTCGCAACTGTCACTTGTACTACCTGCCACTAGATGGCGCAAACAACTGCGCTTAACATAGAGAAAAACGCATAAGGCACTGCTCAGGAAAAGTATCGCGACTGTACTCCCAATAGCAAAGGCACGCATTTTTCGATGTGATTGTACTTCAATTAAAAATTCCGAACTGGCCACCTGCTCACCATCAATGGACACAGCGTGAACCTGGACAATGAAGGTCCCTTCATCTCTCAGATGTCGTAATTGATAAAAGTTATCCAGAGTTTCGGCAGTACCGATAAGCATATGTTCCGGTTCTTTAAACCAACGGACTGTGTACAAACGTAATTTTTCAGCTCCATGCTCCGGATGCTCCCAATGAAGTAACCAACCTTGGGAATTAACAACAGCGCTAAGATTCCTTGGTGGACCGAGCGGGCTAGCGACAGCTACCGGTTTGGTAACAATCGATGACTGCTGTTCTTGATTAGAGACACGGTCCTCTTCCTGTTCCTCTTCCTCGTCCTTTTTCTCAACATCATCGCCTTTCTCTTGCGGAGACTCTTCCAATGCCGCTGTAGCGAAAGTAAAAGTATTATTGCAAGTTCTATTTAATCGTAAGTATTTCATTCATATTAATTTCTTTCTTACGCAATGTTGAGAAAATCGTTTGTTTGCTAAACATTCCTTCTCCATGTTTATCCTGACTGAGAACCATAAACTCGTACTGACGTCCTGGTTGTAAATTATTTACCGTAGCTTCCATAACGCTTTTGTTGAGAATACGCATTGTACGCCATTCGGGCATATCCGCCAATCTATACCAGATTGTATATTCAACATTTGGTCGCGTATAACCTGATGGTAAATGATCGAGGAGCAGAAGAAAAAAATATGAAATAAAAGCAACAAGTTTCCAATTATACTAAAATTATTGGAATTGTTTTAAACTTGTTGATATAGCGTGTAAAAGAGCTTGAGATAGCGTGTAAAATTAAAGCATATCAATAATATTTAAATATTCTCAACCTGATTTCCATCGAACCGTAATAGATGTCTCCGTACTATTTGCCGTTAAATTGTATGGCGGTCGTGGTGCAAGATTTTCAATCATCAATTCAGTCTCGGTGGTGATTGTCGCCGCCTCGTTAGTTGCCGAACATTCATAAACGCCACGATCCGTTTCAGTTAGTTGAGTTATAGTTATATTTCCATTATCGTTTATAAAACGTCCGGCTGGTAAAGGGGCACCATCTTTCTAAAGGGGGAAAAAATTCAAAACACCTCTCGTTTCTAGCTTTTGAATACTGTATTACAAAAGCATTCGAGAAAACTTACCCGACCCCAAATAATATTCGGTCGATTATTGCCATCTCGATCAATAGCTTGACACGGAAATTCAGCACTCTCACCTAATTTCTGTATGTAAATTGCTTTCGGTGTAACGGTGAAAATTGGTGGGCGTAGCACAATAACACTGATAACGGGTGAAGGTCCATCGGTGCCTAAGTCATTGTACGGTGTACAGGTATAGCTTCCGGCATGATGTTCATTCACTTTACTAAAAAATAGGCTACCATTTCGTTTATAGAAAACACCCTGTATGTATAAACAAATTTGCACCAAAGAAACAAAAAATTTATCAAAACGGTACAACAAATGATTGAATACTCGCATTACTTACCGGTACGTTATACGAATCGTATAGTAAACCATCCTTTTCCCAGCGTAAATTTTTTAGCGGAGGATTTGCTCTAAAATGGCAATCGAGAACGGCAGGTTGACCGTAGGGTAGAAATACTTCAGGAGGAGCATAAATGACTTTGGCTTTATCTAAAGAAAAAGTAGAAAGTTATAGCTACGATAAAGTGATCTCGAAATACGTAAAGAGTGGAAGACATACATTGAATATTTAGAAATGCTTTCGCTGTTTGAACCTCGCCATCGGAATTTTCTACATTGCATTCATATTCACCGAAATCGCTCATCATTGTCGGATCAATACTAAGACTACCATCCGGCCCGATAAATGAGCGCCGTTCCAATTCTTGTGTATCCTTAAGTTTTACACCATCCTTGTACCAAGTGATTGCCGATACATCAGGAAATTTCATAACGCAATGAAAAAATGCTGTCTGACCTTCCATAATGGTTTGATTGACAGGCGGTATTTTGATGAGAGAACCACCTGTAGATATATTTAGATCCATCTATAGCTATCATGTCGAATAAAATTTCTCAAATTCAATTCAAACCTTGCACCGTTAGATGATACCAGGTGCCGTTATTGCGTGCACTCGGTGACCGATTTGGAAATATTATTTGACAATGATACCAGCCTTGATCAGATTCACGTATTGAAGTAAGATTGACCGAGGCTTTGCCAAAGTCAGCATGATTGACAATCATATTAAGACGTCCATTAAATAATTCATTAGTCGAGCCTTCACCTTCATACCAAGTGAAGATTTTTTTATTCTGTAAAAGGAGTAAAGAAGTTTTATAATAAAGAAACTTTATAATAAAGAAGTTTTGTAATAATGAACTAATGAAATTCGACGGGAGGAAAATCAGCGATTATTATATAAGATAATGTTAAATTTTCAATTTAATTCAATTCATTTCTATTTCATTAAATTTTCCTGTTAATTAATTCAACTTAATGACCTCGGTGTGAAAACATTTAAAAGTTTTTTAAATTCTATTCAATTCGTCTCACGTACTCGTACTGTCGCAAAGGTCATGACCTTCAAATGAATGATTCTTTCTTAATTATTTAATTTCCAAAATTTATTATCATTTCCCACACAATTGAATAAAAAATTAATTCTTTCAAAATTTTCTTTTTCACTAATTGAAAATAATGATCTTGTTTTGCTTTTCACTCGACCCATTCAAACATCGATCCCGACCACGCATCCATCCGCCCATCAATTCATCCATCATTACATTTATACAAACATTTCTCTTTCACAACATTCGTCATTCAATCTAAATTCATGATCGTACGCATTTTGTATTCTTCTGGAAAATAAAATTCTTTATGTTCGTATGATTATCATTATAATTCATTACTAATATTGTCGTAGTTACAATTACGACATCGTAATTATAATTAGCGTAAATTATCGCTGGGATAACAGAAAATTAGTTTCAATGTAAAAACCTCGATTATTAGAATTTGGAACGTAACCCAAGAATATTCTATGAAGCACATTAGAAGCTTTTAGTTGTTTATCAATAAGAGGTGTTATTTTGACTTAAGGGCAAATGAATAGTTTTTTACAAAAAGTCAAGATACTACTACGGCAGATTAAAGTGAAAATCTCTGAGATTTACATCAAGATGGAAAACTGTTTAACTTTTCTATTAACTTTATTATTTAAACTAGAAGAATTTTAACTAAAGAACAAATCAACAATACATTTTTAAAATTCTTGCGTAAATACATCGGCAAAACAAGAATAACAATAAAAATAACTAGAAAATTATCAGATGCCATTACACACGGAGCATTCAGGATGTGGGAGGCTACAAAAGAAGAGTGATAAAGACGGATAGTTCCATAGTCCACAGTCAATCATTTATACCTAAACGGATTTGAACGATAAATTTAAAAAGATTTCAAAAAGAAATGAATTCTCCGCCTTGCTCCTTCACTCTTTTGTTATTCAATTTAAAGAATATTTCTATTTAAGGCTAGTATTTAATTGAAAAAATTAATAAATAAACATATAAATACTCGTTGAACAATTTGATGATCATGAATATATTTATCATTTAACTTGATCATCCCGGTAATTTTACTTTTGCTTCTTCTCTCATTTCGATATAAGAAATTGTCAAGTTTTCTTCATTTCCTAGAGAAACAAATGAACAAAGAAAGCTTTGAAAAAAAGACGCCAAACATTTTAAAAGAAACTGACTACAGATCAATGTCAAGCCTTAGTAGGAAAATGTCTAGACGTCATGGCAATAAATTATATATAAAGATTCAGTGTAATTATTATATATTCATAATATTCGCGTACCTCTATTTTATTACTATTTTTATCACTATTTGTTGCGAGGGACGTTTGATGTATTCTCGGTTTTGATATAAAATAAATTATATAATTAAATTTTTTTAATTTTTCAACATAATCTCAAGATATTTGCCACTTGTAAAAATCAATTTCCCCTTTTCTGAAAAATATTTCTTTACTTTACGATAATAGTACGCGAATAGCCTGATCTTTAAAGGGGGAAATCAGTTTGTAGCTTGATACGTATTGTAAACTGACAAAATAATTTCCTCGAAAACACATGTTTTCGAAAATTAAGCTACTTGAATGAGAGTATTCTGGCGTGAAAACGGCATACCAGTTAATTTACCACACCCTTTTCTTTTGATTGCTTATAGCAAATAAAGCAATGTGGTTACACATTTTTTCCAAAATACTATGATCAAGACTTTTAAATTCTTAGGAGGTCTTCTTGTGCCATTGCATGGACTCGTGCTTACGTTCAGGATCACAATGATGAATCCACTTTTCATCTCCGGTAACAATTCGATTGAAAGTATTCGACGAATCTTCAAAACAGAGCTCTAGAGACTCTTAGCAGTACCAACTCGCTCGCTTCCTTTAAGCTTCAACCATTTGACATGCGCTCAAATGAATAAAGTGGAATCATTGCAGTTAAATGAGATTTTATTCTGTGTTAGTAACACTAATGATTTAATTAATAATATTCCCTAAATAATCATCACATCAACCCTCTAACGAAAATACATTGAACGCACCTCATATGCCGTTTAATATAAAAACATATTCTTCTTACAAATTGGTCGTTGTTTACTAAGAGTTACCGAAAATAAGGAAAGAAGTTTGTTGTATTTAAGACAATCTCACCCAGTCTAACTAAATTAATAAATGATTAAATGATCGCTCAATCGAAAACATAAAAGAACAGATAAATAAACAAAAAATATGGATTGAGATTGAGATATTTAATTGAGATATAACTGAGATTTGGCTAATTTAATTGGTTTGCTATACCCTACACTTGTATGTGGGGTATTAAAGGAGACACGACACATATGAAAAAGTAAATACATTCAGCTTTTCTCTGCCTGTCTGTTTGTCTGTCTGTTTGTCTATCTGGCAATAGATAGACTGTCATATAGAAATATGCTCACGAAATTTGACACACATATTCTCTGTCTTCCAAAGGTGTTTGATGTTAGAAATCGGCGAAATCCAATCAGTCTCACGCCTACTTTTCAAAGCTAATGTGATTTTAAGCTGGGTTTATATTTCGATTTATCAGCTTGCAGCGCTATTACAGAGATACCATTTTACAGTTACATGGTCCGCCCACTGGTAACAAAAACCACAATTACAGGAGTCTAAAAAAGAGAGCGCAATATCTTAAACATATTCTCGATTTTTCTGGGTAATCTCGTATAAATAATGGTAAAAATTAAAACCATGCAATGCCAATTTTTTAAAGCCATTGGTGCCCGCAGCTCAATTTCTCATCTTTGGGACTGTTTATGAAAAGGAAAAGGTGACGATCGCTACGTTTACTGATTATTAGATTTAATTTATAACCCGTTAGTCGTAGGGTATATAAACAGCGGTCATGTCGAAGTTAACTTTTTCATTTGTTTACGATTCTCTCTATCAAAAAAAACATGCTAATGATTATAATTATCATTTAATTATAATATATTTTTCGATGTAGAAGTAGTCTTCATAATTATCGATTTCTCTAATCATAATCGAATTTTATTCATGTCATTATTATCATGAAAATTATTATGAGGAAGGTATTAAATTATTATGAATTCGCATTATGTTTAGTATTAAAATATTATTAGAATATTCCAAATACTAAATATTACTATCGTTAATCAAGAAGTAATTCTTCTTTATCATCATTCAAATCCTTTTCGTATTCATCATTTATACAATTGTTTATTATCATCAGCAAAATCGAGAATTAAATTTATGACTACTATTTCGTTTGTTTACTTTAATTTATTCTCATAAAATTATGGTTAGAACAATACTGAGATTACAAAGCCTTCATAAATAATACGTTTATTCTTAATATGAAAGAAAACGAGCAAAGAAAATTGAAGATAATTTAAAAAAGGCTTCCGCAATCCGAGAGGCAGTACACTGTAAAAATATTATCCGGTAGTTTGTTCGTATCAATGTCGTTTTGGGAAAAAATATCGATAGAAATTTAAGTACAAAATTAAATTAATATTACTTAATTAATAAATTATTAATCCTTTTCCTTTTCTGATATTTATTTAAATTTATAATCAATTCATTTCTTGCAAATTCATTTATTGCGAAATGTTTGCACCATCATCACTAATCGATTTATCGCAATGACGCTCCTCTTCCAGTTTCAATGATATTATTCGATCACTGAATTTTTTATTTTAAAATGCGAATATCAACGAATATCAATCTCATTCAACAGACTCGAATGAATTTTAAGACAACAATAACAACAACAGTACTAAAATGAAAAAATTCAATAGATTTGCCTTCATTATCATCCACTTCTTTTTTAATTTTAATTAAATTTCTCTTTTATTCTAAAGTGGAAATAAATATCTGTGTATTTAATCATAGAGTAAGAAATAATTAGTTATTTATTTATTAATAATAAGTTATTTCTTACTCTATGATTTAATCTAACGCTTGTACTTATTAACACCCACTCGCATTTACTTATACTCACTCACCCACATTCGCATTCACATCTACTCAGTTTTTGTTCATTCTTTCTTCTAAATAAGCAAGTTTATGAGAGCCAGATTTAGGTGTCAGTTAAATGAGATTTAAAAACAAAAAAAAATTAAAAAATTGCTCAATTTTATTCTCGATCAAAATAAAGACATAACACAAGCTTCCGAATTAAATTGAAATTTTCTGCAATATTGTCGTATTTGAACCGTTGCTTCACCGCCCACAGTACGGTAGCGGTCACCGATTAATTAGCCGGGCATAGGAAGTTTCATGAATACTCTCGCTGACGTGGTTTCATAATCTCAATTTTTTACAATCTCGATTTACACTCTCGTAGCATAATTTTGTTTTCTGGTAAAAATTATAAATTTTTAATTTTTTTATAATTTTTAATTTTTAATATTTAATAGCTGTTAGAAAAACGTGTTGAACAGCCCAAAAAAGGTAGGAAGAGCCTTTTGTCTCCCACCAAACTACCCCCTTTCTTTCGGGAGCCTTATCCGGTCTATGAGGAGAACTTTATTATAAGATTTCGTCATAAATCCATTTCAATCTTTTCGAGATTATTGTATATTTTGAATGTAATCTTCTTTAGAAACATTAATTTATTACCAATATTTTTTTTTTGAAATAGAAAAAGTTTTTGTATGTGTTGTCAATTGTTTTGCATGTTTGCACTTTAGTTTATTAATTTATTAATATTAAAATGTTTATCCGCAACTGAAAAAACTGTACGAACAACAAAAAAATTCAAATAAATTTTTTAACGTCAAATACAAAATAGTTGACATTTGATCAACCAATTAACTTTGAGTTTATTGAGACAACAACAACAACTACTACTACTACTACAACACCAACAATAGTAATGTATTGAAAAAGTATCGAATTGCTAAAGGGAGTAAGAGCATCGAGCCAACACCGCAACGTAACCAAATGTGTTATTGATCTTTATAATTAGTGGTCTAGTATTTTTTTTTGCTTTTGTTGTGGATGCAGTATTGGGATCAATGCATAATTGCACAAAAAGCAATTAACCCTTCCGGCGGTTTTATTGAGTCTTCGAAGAGACTTAAGAAACAAACTATGCGCCGAACACGATCAAGAATATTTGTAAAGTGGTGGTGACGCTTATCTGTATTCTCTCCCATAGCTTAAAAAAAATCTCGCCATAGTTAAAAAAACTCTTAAATTTAATATAGTTCAGTCATATTCTTAAAAAACAAAAAATGATATTTGCTTATAAAATAATTCCTTTAAAAAATCATCCGAAGGCCATTCCTTATTAATCCAATTATATTTCCAATAGACTCAGTCAACTATTTTAATTCGACTCATAAACTATTTAAAATGTGTCTAATAAATTAATTTTTACTACTCCTATTATCACAAATTATGATAAAATTAGCACAAATGAAATGTGGCTCCACCTCATGAGCGTTGACGTATTGTATCGATCCGTCAAAAAAAGTAATCATAAATAAATTCCTGCACTTATAGAATTACTAAATCAAACAAACGAAAAGAGAACATTACTCACATCTTTACTCCAGTGCACGACATACGGTATCGGAAAATCGTATGGGAAATCGATGTGACAATTGAAGGCGACGTGTGAACCGACCTTTGCTTCGAGTTGCGCAGGCGTTGAGGGGTCAGTAATGCATTCTACGCAGGATGATTCAATCAATACAAGCATGAGCAATAAAACGATAGAACTGTATGGATTTTTGTATATTGTCTTTTTACAATTGCATTTGCAATCGAGGTTGCGGTTGCTGATGCGGTTATGTTTGACGTGGTTGTTGTTGTTGTTTGTGGGGGTGTCGTTATTATGTTTTTTGTTAATTTCTATGCTATTGCACATTTCATTTTCAAATTCTTTACAATTAATTATATTAGTCTTAGATGAATTTGTTGATTTTTCTATAAAGTTATCCATTATGATATTTTTTGCTAAAATAAAAATTCCTTTTTCAATAAATTATATATCGTTTTAATCATAATCATATTAGTTCCGATTCATGTTTCATCAAAGAAATAGTAATTAAGATTATATTTGTTATATTTTTATTCGTAACTTTCATTAATTTTTAACGTAATTATTTTCGTTTTTATTATACATTTTATTTTATTATATTTTTTAATCTCAAGTTTGTAAATAGTTTAATTTATATTTATTTAAATAATTTGCATTCATTCTTTTATGTTATTTCTCATTTATTCGAGCCGTTCATTTCTAAATTCAGAATTATTGTTTTCTATTTTAGAAATGCCTTTTATAATTTTTATTTTAGATATTTTATTTATTTCGTAATTTTCTCTGATTATTTTTTTTTCTTAATCAAATGCAGATTTTTTTGATTTTTTTTAAAAAACTTAAGGTTTGTTTATGCTTTTACTGCCCTGATTAATTTTCTTCGTCTAATTAATTTAGTTAGTTAGTATTTAGTTTAGTTCAACTTTTTATTTATTTTCCACAAAGTTTTATTTAATAAATACTTTGCTTTTATTATAATTACATTATCACATTCTCAATTAATAAATAATTATTAGTGTCGAACCGTTTTTAGTAACTGTTTTTCTTTGCACTTTCTAAAATTATACAATAATTTTTATAAACCACAAAAAATTGAATAAGAAATGTTCAAAGAATCGTAATGTAATAATAGTGACTTCTTTTTGTTTTTTTTATATCCTATACAGCAATATATATATGCTTTCTTCCTCAGAATCCACTCATCAATCGATTTCTGACCTTATCTATCCATCTGTCCGTCATTTTGGAAAAATTGCGGTCACAGGAGAACAAAAAGAGGTATTCTAGTAAAATTTGCCACAAATGGCATTATCATGAAATGGCGGAGTCTAGTCCTCGCCTTCTTTTCTATAAAATGAAACTGCAGTCTCATATTTCTGTCTCTATTGCATCTTTATATGGCCGAGGTGGCAGTCTTGAGTATTATAAATCCACCCAAAAATGTGCGTGGCCCGACGACAATTTTACTAACCATGTGCGAGCTTTTTAAAAGTAGTGTTGGAGGTGAATTGATAGATATAAATTAACCAAGAAAGGGAAACTATTAGAAGGGGTTTGTACCGCCCACTAATTATTAGGATCATCTATCTGTAAATTTAAATTTGGTATAAAAGATTATTGTTCTTTCTAGATAGGTATTTATAATAAAAAGCTATTGTTCGTTTTGTAAAATTTTTATCAGTTTATCAAAGTTTATAAATTTTACACTCCCATTTTTTTACGCTAATTCTCGATTAATTTAAGAACACTTCAATGAAGTTTAGTTATGGCTTTTAATAAATTTATTATCATTTTCAAAGCAATTTTATTTTAATTTGAAAATATTTTTAATTTTATTAAAATATTTAGATTTCTTATATTATCCTCTCAATAAAACCCTATACCAGTTTTCAAAAAATTATTATATTGTTTTCTAAACATATTTTTATGTCGCCTTAAATAAAAGAACAAACACTGACAGCTACTACGATCAACATTGCCTCAGTTTATTCCTACGGTTTTAATTTACACTAATTATTCCGAATAATTCAATACGATACAATAAGTTAACCCTGATAATACTTTGGCAACGTTTAATTCAATACTTCAATTCATTTCAATTAAATTTTATTTTTATTTGTAATTGTGATGAAAAAAAAGAGCTAAAGCATTGTATTTCAGGTCCCGCCATTGACAGTGCTCGAAGCCCTCTTCGGAGGAGGTGAAAGTTGTTACAAACTGGAACAGGCAGGGAAGAGCGCAGATAAACCAACGTGTAATTAAAAGTTTAAACATAAACAAATGTAAGGCGCGTTAGGATTAATGAGACCATAAACGACACGAACGTGGTAAATGATCCAGTTTAGAGTCCAGTTGGAGGTTCTATAAGTTTAAGGATTCCATTTTAGAAAAGGATTAACTAACTTAAGGGTCAAGCCTTGAATGAAACTATTGAATTTATAAAGATGCTAATTGATAATATTATATTTACTACTAAGGATTTATACATAACTCTGTCAGGATAACTGGACAGACAACCCGGAAATACGATAATTTAATAACAAAAATTCAAGGCTTGAGAAAATTGCTTTTGTTAAATGTTTTGTTAAAATTTAGGCATTTACTTTCATCAAATACCCCTTTTGGAGTACTTTCTCTTGCTACTATTTTTCCGTTTAACCTTTTCCTTTGGCTTTTGTTCTTTCTATTATATTTATTTTTCTTTATTCTATAATTTACACGCGAATATGCAGTAATCGCTCACTCACAACAAAACATTTTAAATCGGGTCAATTGTCTTTACGAGAGTGTATATAATTTCCTTTGCTTCAGTTACTTTATATTTCTAGCACAATCTTAAAGATACCTAAAGATAAATGCATGTGACAACGCGAAACCATCATCGATAATTTATTTTGTTTGAGGAAGAAATCAAAGTCGTCGAAGGCTTTTGTGTTACAGTTTTTGGTCACCTAACAATTAAATGATATTTAATGATTATTTTCACAGTAAAATCCACTTCGAAATTCGAAACTTTTATTTATTTCTGCTTTAAAAATATCTTTTCAGGACAATTTTTATTCTATTTACATCTTTATTGAATTTAAATATTATACAGTTTAATAATCTTTTTTTTTAAACAAAAATTAAGAGATCAGAACAAACGACCGTGCGCGCCGAACCAAGAAGAAGAACTAAATCATTCAACGTCCCGTCTGATGATGATCGCATCAAATTAATTGCAATGAGAAAAGTTTGTCTGAGCTGCGAATGGGCGGTTAGCAATGATAGTATGCAATCCTAACCTCTCACTAATTCATGTTTAGCACTAAACGTGCAGATACAAATTATTACTTTTTCTTAATTTAATCTTTTCTTGTCCAAAAAATAAATTATATTTTCCTTTTTTATTAAATAAAGCATTTAACATTTGAATCACTTAAAAATTAGATTCTTTTATTATTGTATTAATAAAAGAACTATCGATTATTATAAACAAACGCACAAATTCAAATATACTTTACAAATATATTAACGACATTGTATCCATTCATCAATTTTGTTCATATTTCTTCTTTATGCTTGATATTTCATGACTTTCAAGATTAAGTTAAAAACAATACTTTTAGAAACAAAACAAAAATCAAATTTTAGTAGATTTCCATTCCTTCAGTCTACTGACATTTAATAAAGCGTTTAAATGAACTCGTACTACCACCGGCCACTTTGAAAGCTAACAAAGCCGCTATTGCAGTAATTCCAAAATTGGGCAACAGAGTAGCCACATAAATCTGATTGATATTCAATAAAGTTAATAATGAAACAAACAAATGGCTACCCACGACGAAGCCAACATGCACATAATTGGATAAATCCAAAGCATTAAAGAAAATCACACTCCAGAATGTATGTAATAATATCATCGACAATGCTTGAGCAGCAGATGCAATAAAGAATAGCTCCGATCCTCCTTTCAGACCCATTGTAGCCGGTCCAGCCTATAAACAGACAATAAATCACTATTTGCTTTTGATTTGTTTTTGCAATTACTATTCATACCATATCCGCCAATACATTGACCAAAGCGAACATTCCAGAAATTATGCCAAAGCCTAAGCCGGACACATAAGCTAAAATATGTTTATTTTCTGTTATCCGTGTATTTTCGGCAACAGCCTGTAATCCTTGCTCGGTGCGTCGCAGAATTTTGTAAATTACATAGCGGAACGCTTCCTGAAATCAATCGAAATGGGTTTAATTATTTATGTATTTACACGTTCCAATAACTGTGATCAACTCACTTGAAAAATGACAGAGAATGTTACTCCGAAAGCAAGATGTTCACGCAATGGTACTACGGCAAACCAGAGCAGGGATGAAGCTAAAAGCGAAAGCAGCCAAAAGAAGGCAGCTGCAATTAGGATAATTATACGGACCGGATCGTTTGCGATTGTAAATATAAACATAGCAAATGGTGGCCCAAATGCAATGAATGTACACCCAAAAAATTCAGGAAGTGTCATATTATTTTTTCAAAAATATTCCTCCTTTCACCAATTACTACTTCTACAAAAAAATTTCTTCCGACCAACCAAAACAAATGTCAAATTATTTTACGTTGCCAGATCGTATTGAAGCAGGTTAAAAGAAGATTGGAAAAGTAAAGCCGAAAGTTTATTTTGCTTATTCACCATAAGAGCCCGTGCTATTTTGACAGTTCGCTCTGAATTTCCAAATGGAATTTTCGCACCGAATTTCTGAGTTTTTACAGCATAATGGCTTGTACCATGCCCTATAGTGCTCATTGGTGAGAAATTCTAGCGTTATGCAATCTAAGATTAGGCTCCATTACAAATAATTTAATTTAACTTTTGTGATATGTCTCCACTGCAGGTTAAAGATAACGCTAGGTGCTAATGGTATGGCAATAAACCACCAACTTCACCTTATATACTTACTCAATGGTGTTGTTAATCTGGTACAGTTTTTTTATTATCAAAACAGTTTATAATCCATGGACTCATCAGATTAGTTTAGAACAAAATCAAGCAAATTTCTTATCCAACCATGTGAACTTAGAACAACTTATGAAAATGAAGCAAATGATCAATTGAAACGAAAAAATTTTTTAAATAATTTCTTTAGAACCCCGATTTCCTCAGGCGATTAACGTTAACCGACCAGCTGTTGTCTCCATTGGGTAGCAAATTTAGTTGTCATTAATTTAACAAACGTGTTTTCAATATGAATGTATAATATAAATTAAAAGTGGAGCGTTGTTGCCGACTACATTTGACAGTTGTTGCCGCTATCAAAGAAGGATAATGAAATAGGCCCATATTACATAACAAACTATTGCATGATATTGTTTTCTCGTTGTAGTGAGTCTTACGCTTGGTTTTCACCTACTGTTGCATCAAAATAATGAAAACGGAGAATTTTCAATTCCGACCACGTACACAACCTTATTTGCATGAAAAATAAGTACTTTTATATCGTTTATCCAAGCAAAAGTTTTTGATGTAATACGGCAGTTATCCACTTTTCCTCCTCTGGCACTTAGAGATGTGTCTTTTCCAAAAATGTAAAACTAAATTAAGTTGTGATTTGGCTGCATTGTGTTCAATCGCCGCTTATTGAGTTAGCGGGGCTAACTATTGGAGGTTATTTAAACGGATATATGCTTAATCTCCCATACAAAAATTTTTATAAGTGTAAATAAACACGCGGGAGAAGAAACAACGCTATTACCAATCCAGAATATGAAAACCTTAATTATTGTATGAGCAACAAAGCAAAATCAAGCAAGGCTAGCGATAATTTCGGAAATGGTTATTATCCTACCAAGTTTCTGCAGGGGAGACATGCCATCATCTTTTATATGGGTAACCAAGAATAACAATATTCTATTATCGAAATAACTGAGAATACCACGACAAATAGGAAATCAACCGGCGGTGGAGATCCAGAATAATAAACAAATAAATGTATAAACCACCGGAACAGGTTTACGAAACCCAAACTCCCAAATGTTGTTATGAATATTGTTGTTCTTGGCCTTAACTTCCACAACAAGATCTTTATGTTTTACTACTATTTCATGAATAAAAGTTTACTGAAAAAAGAATTTATTAAAGCAACATAAAAATTGATATTCTATGGCGCTAAACTAAAATGAAATCCTTTTAACCGTTGCAAACTTTGTTAATTTCTATTATTGAAGGAATGCATGGTAGCAAACTTCAAAAAGAGTAGTTAATACTTTCGTTAGAAAATATTTTCAATTTATGAAAATTTATCACTTTAATTAAAATTCCCTTTTTATTAATAAAATTACTTACCGCGCTTTAGATTTTACTTTATTTTCTACTACTTTATTCTTTTTTATTCTCGATTAATAGCACCAATTACTTTAACTTAGAGCTTAGAATATAATAAATTCTTAAGTGTTTACATAATAATCTCAAGAAATAACAAATGTAACATAGCTGTGGTGAATTATTCATGTTCATGCAATAGCTCCATAATTGGGTTATAAAAACGTAAAATGTTGCCTTCATCTGCTACAAATTTTTGTGGGAAAATAGTTTTTATCCTGTTATCTGTGGCTACCAGACTAAGGTGCTTATTCTAAGAGACGAGGAAACTATTTAGCGTTGAACGTTAACGAGTCACGAACGAGGAGAAAGGGTAATCTAAGAGACGAGGTGTTTACCTCGTTTTGCTCTTACGTCTCGTTTATGGTGGCTAATATATTTACAGTGTTGGAAGGTACAAATTTTATAAAACTCAATGTGGTGAATACACAAAAATTAAAATCAGTTGTTTTTTTTCACGAAATACCTAAAATAAACATAGCTACAATATAAAACGGACTGTGCAAGATATTCATATAATAATATTTCAGCTTTCTTCCGTAAATTTTCTTAATTTTCAGTCAAAAGTATGCTCCAATTTTATTTACGAGAGCCACTTTCCAACACTGTAAACAAACCTCGTGGTTTCTAACAAGTTGCAAAAAAAATTCGCGGTAATTTGCAAATGGATGCGCGGATGATTTGCTCTGCTCTCGCGTTTATTCATTCTATTCCCTGTTCCAGGTTATTTCTGTTACAATATATTAAATACATTTCATGAAATTCATCGAATAAAAATTAAATATTGCTTAAATACTGCTTTCACATGTTTACATGTTTTGCAAAAACAATTAAATTCAAATTAAACTAAATTAAATACATTCATTCTCAAGTCTCTGTTTTCATTAAAAATAGTACAAATAAAAATTAAAATTAAATATTCCTAAAAATCTTCTAATTTTGTATGGAGACGACAATTCAAAAGCACTCGTCTTTTTTTAGCAGAAAAAACCTACTTTCGCGACTCGACTCGTCTCTTAGATTACCAAAAAGACGAGGAAAAAAGACGTAGCAAGCGAGGTGAATAACGACTCGTCTCTTAGATTACCAAAAGACGAGTTTTTTGATTAGCAGCTGTTTTTCAGTGCAAAAATTTGCTCGTCTCGTCTCGACTCGTCTCTTAGAATAAGGGTGTAAGTGTCCGCTGGTAACACTATTTCGATCGTAAATTAAAAAGTTAATGCTAATTTATTTCGATACTCACAAAATAAATTAAACACGAATTCTTTAGTGAATTACTGAATATTGGAGATTAATTTCCTAAGCAAAACATAAAGCGAAACTCCAAAATGTGTTTTCTTGGAAGCAGAAATATATGGCTGGCCTTGGCTTTTGCTGTCGTGTGCGTCTTCTGTGGAACCTTTGGTTTTGGTGCTCAGGCTGAGAAAGAGATTCCTATGACAAGATTTGGCCAAAGTATCGGCGGTCCGACAATGACATTTCTTTACTGGTAAACCTTTATAATATTTTAACTCATTTAATCGAAATATTTTAATCGTTCGTTATTCATAGTTATTCCTGCGGTTATCGTAAAGCATACGAGGATTACGTGAGCATAATTTCAGAGAAATATCCACAAATTACAGTGACTGGTGCTAATTATGATCCCCCCGGTATTAATATGCACATCTCGAAAATGGTGTTTGCAGCAAAAATTCTTTTGATTGTCGCTATTGTATCGTCGTTTGATATTTTTGGTGCTATTGGAAGGTCAACCCCTTCGTGGTGGCGACATCTTTTAGATAATAAATTGTATGCTTCTATGATGATATTCTTCTTGGGCAATATGCTGGAAGCACATGTAAGTCAACAATAAAGTAGTCGTGATATTTGTACTTTAAAAACATTCCAGTTTTAAAACCACAGGAAATAGCGACTGTATCTAAAAGATAAAGGGTGGAAAGGTTATTTATAACCTCAATTGTTTTTAGTTTACTATTTATTTTATTTAAAGTTATTAATTGATGAAATACAATTCATTAATTACTTTCAGCTGGTTTCATCGGGTGCTTTCGAAATTATATTAAACGATGTGCCTGTCTGGTCAAAACTACAAACCGGACGTATTCCAGCGCCACAAGAGCTATTTCAGATTATCGATAATCAATTGCAGTTTTCAGATAAAATTCAAGATAATCCTGAATTTTTAAAAGACAGTAACTTTAGTTAGATACGAGAGATTAAAAAAATATATAACGGTTATAATTTTCTTTGAACAAATCCAAATTCTTTGTTAGTGAAAATGAATGTTATTGAAAATTTTAATTTATGCATTTGCAAAAAAAAAAAAATTAAATAAATAAATAAATAAATAAACCCTATAGAATAAAATACAATAGTTAAAATTAAACTAAGAAAATTTAATTAAATAATTCGTTTCGCAAAATATTGCGAGCCAAAGATGTGCAGAATAAAAAAATGCAATTATATAATTTAATATTTGTACAATGACTTTGCTTTAATAAAAGTATATATGGTTACAACAGATTGAATATCTTTCATTTTGGTTCTTGTTTTTAGATCGACAATTTAATGAAATTATCTTATTTGGCATCAATTGTGGCGCATGTATTTATTTCTAGTATCAAAACAAACATTTTGTGGAAGGTTTATATAAATCATTTTATTGCATACAACTTTTATATATTTACTCATATTTCATTTGTGAATTATACGAATATAGATATAGACATCTGCAAGCAGGTAAATTGGCAGTTAAAATTATCGTAATTATATAAATAAAAAATTAATTATTTTTTAATATTTTAAAAAAATTTGGTAGCGATGAAATTTATTTAACCCATTTGTTTTCGAAACTTAAATTTTAATTCTGTTAGCCTTTTGCAGTGGCATGAATTACACATAACTTTATAGAAAAAAAAATGATATTTATTTACTAACTATAGATTACTTGTAAACTTCGTAAGAATTGCAAATTCCTATTGGGAATTTTCTTCTTATCTACGATGCGTACGTGTCTTCACGTGGCCGCCTCTGTCTGTAACCGTAACCATAACCATAATTAGGTCGATACACTGGTGATGGATATTGTGGTGCTGGAACAACACGTTCCTCTCCACGTCGGAATTCAGTTGCCGAAGAGATCACTGGCGTTAACCGTGTAATGTGCGAATCATTGCGACGCCGACAAACGGTGCATCTATTAATTCAACGGTATAGTATGAAATGTTTAGTATTATTTCATAGCGAACAATATTTTAATAACACAGTGTGGCTTCATCCTTTCTCGTTATTTACCTGCTAACTTTGCTAGTTTGATCAGCCTTTAACGTTAACTGCTTCGGCTTAATCCACATCTCATGCTCTTCAATAACGGCCAGCCAGAAAGAGGCCAACGGATCGTAATAATTACAACGACCATGTCCATGACATTCAATTATTGGTGTCGCACGGAACTCTTCTAGGCACGAACCGGGAGAAACTAGATTTTGTCCGAAGCCGCCCGTGTTGTCGGTGGTCGTCTGAAAGGTTTTTAGGTGTTTTGAACAGAGTTCTATTTTTTATTATGACAATTCTACTAGCAATTACCATTAGATAACTGTAGCCGGTCCACATTTCTTCCCAACCATTCGGACAGTCTGGAATGGACATGCTTTGACTGTGCAAGGCAATGATACGTGTGGTGGTCTCGCAAACAACGCAACTAATTGTTATAAAATATTGAATATAATCTTAGTACATATTACTGATATGACATACCGTGAAATATATTTCATTAAATCTCTTGATTGGATGGGTACCATTGTCATAGGCATCGGCTCAGCGGTTGATAACCATAAGCTATCATCATTATTTTGCGCATAATTGCACACATTATTAACGTCGCAGAACATATACGGCATCGTTGTAAATCGCATCAAGCATGATCCCGATTGTCCCAGATCTTGGCCTACGGCTCGGCTACTTCCAATGTTACCCGCAATCGAATAACCTTCCCATAATTTGCCCGTGTTTGCGGGGCAGTCGGGAATATGTACTGATTGTGAATGACGCACAAATACAAAACCTCGACTCTTAGGTCGTGGCGGTGGAGGAGCCGGCTCGCCGACTTCACCCTTCCTCCCGGCTAGGCCGCTAAACCCGGGCATACCTTGTAGCCCTGGCATTCCTCGCTCACCTTTCGGACCAACCAGACCATTTTCACCATATATGCCAATTTCTCCTTGGTACCCCTTAAGCCCTTTCAATCCAATTGCACCTGGAGCACCAATATCTCCCATATCACCGGGGTTTCCTTTAAAGCCATCCATTCCTGGTTCCCCACGATCTCCGCGACGGGCCATATCGAAAGGGAATGTTACGCCTGGCTCACCTTTTGGACCTGGTAGTCCCAGTAGCCCATCTACACCGCTCCAGCCCGCATCCCCAGTAGGGCCACGTGGACCTCGAATTCCAATTGGTCCTCTTCTGCCGGGTATACCAACGTCGCCTTGAACACCTTTTCGCCCATCGAAGCCATGGGGCCCTTGTAAGCCGGTGTCACCAATGTCACCATGTCGTCCATGTATCACTAACCCCGTTTCACCGCGTGCTCCCTGTAGTCCTTGTTCACCTCGTCCACCCTTCATTCCGGTCATACCATTTAACCCATTTCTACCTGGTGGACCCGGATATCCAGGCTCTCCCGGTTTTCCTCGTGGTCCAACAATTATCGGTCCCTGAAGGCCAATCAAACCATCTCGTCCATATTCTCCCTGTTCGCCTGGTGCTCCTTTGGGTCCTATCATTCCAGGACGACCTTGTAAGCCATCATATCCGGCATCACCTTCTTCTCCTCTTTCTACGTACAGAGGAGAAGGGCCAGGAAGCCCTCGCAGCCCCTTATCACCCCTTAATCCTTTTAAACCAAATGCCCCGTCTGTACCAGGTGCACCAGAATATCCAATATCACCACGTTCCCCTTTTTGTCCAGTATAGCCAACGGAACCGTCTGATCCTTTTTCCCCTATAGGACCCTGCTCGCCCATTAAACCTTGTTCACCCTTATCGCCTCGATCAGCGTAACCACTAAGAGCGACACCAGGGCGTCCAGACTCACCCATGTCACCACGTTCACCTGGAGATCCAATGCTGCCTGGAGGTCCATTATCTCCTTGATCACCAAACGTTCCAACACTTCCCTTAAATCCGACATCTCCAAAGTCGCCTTTTTCACCAGGTAATCCAGGTAATCCGATAAAACCGGTAGCGCCTTTTGGGCCTGGAATACCATTTCTCCCTTGATACCCTGGTAATCCGGGAGTACCAACTTCTCCAACTGCACCGGTAGGGCCCCTTACGCCATAGTCACCATGAGTGCCTTTAAGACCTGGAAGTCCATCAAAACCGTCGCGTCCAGGGATACCTGCTTCTCCTTTAGCCCCTCGTAAACCGTCAAATGCAATCGCTGCATCGCCTTCTGGACCTTGCATTCCCTTGGCACCAGGGAATCCATCAAATCCGCGAGGACCCGTATGTCCTGGGACTCCCATTTCGCCTTTTGTACCACTACGCGAAGCGAGACCCTTTATTCCTGGTCTACCAGGAATGCCTCGGTCACCCATTAAACCCTTAATACCTGGAATACCAGATGATCCAGGGCGACCAAAGGGTCCAACATCACCAGTTTCTCCTAAAATTTTTTTCAAAAGTTGGTATTTTTAGAATTAGTTTTAATTCACATACCTTTATGTCCCATTGCTCCAATGGGCCCTCTAGGTCCCATATCTCCAGGCCTTCCATCGTATCCTATCTCACCACGATCTCCTTGCTCTCCAGGAATTCCCACCCAACCGGGAAGACCACCTTGACCTGGCGTACCTGGTGGTCCTTGATCACCAACTAAGCCCCTACGACCTGGATAGCCGATATTTCCCTTGGCACCACGAACACCATCAGGGCCTGGAAAACCAGTCTCGCCTTTCTCGCCCTTTCTACCATGAGGAGCCATTCTTCCATCTCGACCTGGTAATCCAACAGGGCCGGGGAGGCCGATAAGGATGTCACCACGCTGACCTTTGTTACCCGGGAGGCCCATAAAGCCCTCCGGACCGTCATCACCTTTCAGTCCTTTTACTCCTTTTATGCCAGATATACCGGCAGGACCATGCATTCCAGGAAACCCAACATCGCCGCGCTCTCCTTTTAAACCAGGTATACCATCAGTACCAATTTCACCGGCCAGGATATATGGTCCAGGGTCTCCCCGTTGGCCCTTGCGGCCTGGTATACCTGTAATACATCCAAGATTAATTTTTAGTTTTACAATTTTATACTTATTTGCCATGTCATATTAATACTACTTACCATCTATGCCGGGCTGACCGTCTGCACCTGGAAAACCTTCCGCACCATGAAGTCCTTGATCACCTATTGGTCCAGGCCAACCTTTAGCACCTGGCGGGCCAGGAAGGGTGGGCCCAACGTAACCTATATCACCGTAAGCACCTGGGACTCCAATATCACCAATTTCCCCTTTTAGACCTTTTGGTCCTCGAGGACCTGGTAGTCCGACATTTCCCTTATCGCCTTTATTGTCGTAGACTTCCCCTGGGTTTGGTTCACCCTTATCACCTTTTAGGCCTCTGTCCCCCTTGTCACCAGTTTCGCCCCTATAAAATTGATAATATTAGTGATCACTTTGAAGCGTTGAATATCTAAACTTACTTGCGACCGTCGTAGCCTGCATTGCCAACTAAAAGGTATTTGGGAGTTTGTGCTGGTGTTCCTGGTGTTCCATCAATTCCATACCTTCCTGGCATGCCGTCGCGACCTGGGCGACCGGCATCTCCATAATCACCACGAAGGCCAGTTTCTCCTTTCAATCCGGGTGACCCGTGAGCGCCATCTATACCTCTCTCTCCTTGTTCACCTTGCTCACCGCGATCACCCTCATCACCTTGTTCCCCACGCTCTGGTTGTTTCAATGATCCACTACGATATATGATACCTTCACGTCCCGGAGCTCCAAACGGTCCAGTTTCTCCGGGTATTCCATCAGGACCGCGCATGCCCTTGAAACCCCTGGCGCCTGGTAAACCGATTATCCCTTTAGGACCGCGCTCTCCTGTTAACCCTGGCAATCCACGTTCTCCATGCAATCCAGGATAGCCAGCGTCACCTTGAATTCCCTTTATTCCACGTGGACCAACTGGACAAATTCCACAATCATCGCCACGTATACCCTTGTCTCCGACTGGCCCATTCCATCCGGGATTACCATCAATGCCAGGTTGACCACGTGGACCAGGAGGTCCATCGCTGCCAGGAGGACCCACAATGTTGACACCTAAACCCGGTTCGCCTTTATCGCCAGGAAGACCAACTTCACCTCTATCGCCACGATATCCATCAACCCCGAAAAGGCCGTTTATACCAGAGAATCCTTTGGGTCCTCTTATATCCCGCCCAGGACTACCACGCTGTCCTGCGCGACCGTGTGGTCCAGGTTGCCCTATTGGACCCATGGGACCAGGTGGCCCCATTAAGCCATAATCACCTTCGCTGCCTTTAATGCTAACACCACGCCTTCCAGGGAAACCATCGAGTCCCATATCTCCTGGAGGTCCTGCAGGTCCCATAGGTCCGCGACGTCCTGTTCGACCAGGTGCACCCGGTAAACCAGGAGGTCCTTGCTCACCAATGTCACCTTGGGGGCCCTGCGGGCCGGGAAACGATTTGTCAAGCAGCGGATCATAAATACCAGGAGGTCCTATTGGACCTTGCACTCCAGGTATACCATCAAGGCCATCATCACCCGTTTCTCCAGGACTTCCGTCGTATCCATTTTGGCCATTGTAACCCGGAGCTCCTTTATGACCCTTTTCGCCAGAAAAGCCTGGTTCTCCCGTCTTACCAGGCTTACCACGTTGACCCGGCTCACCAATATCACCGCGCGCACCAGGTAACCCGGGGCGGCCAACTTCTCCTATCTCACCTTGCAACCCATAAATGCCAGCATCACCTGGGTATCCCCTCTCACCCTTATAACCTTTAGCTATTGTGGTAGGATTAGTGAATTCCTGGTCAGTTACGGAATAACCAGGTTCACCCTTCTCTCCTGGTTCACCATCAAGTCGAAAGTCTACCATGGTTGCTTCTGCCATTTCGCCTTTATAACCTTTGGGACCCATTTCTCCTTTGGCACCCTCCATACCGGGATAACCAGTATCTCCTTTATAACCCTTCATACCGGGAAAACCCATTTGACCATCATATCCGTCCGGTCCCTTTTCACCACGACTTCCTTTCGTCCCTTTAGAATTGATGCCGCCCTCGCCAGCATCACCAGTAGGTCCTGGTGGACCAGGTTTCCCAAGTGGACCACGGCGGCCATTTTCACCAGGCATTCCAGGAGGTCCCTGTAAACCCGGCTTACCATCACAACCATCAATTCCACGTGGACCTTGAGGACCATCATCGCCGGGCCGTCCCTAAAAGAAATCGTTAGTTAGACTTCTCCGATTCGATTGCGAAGAACTTTTCCAATATATATTTTTTCAAGTGTGGCAAAACTTACGCGAGCTCCAGGACGACCAGGAACACCACTTTCGCCAATATCACCCTAAAATAAAATCAGGAACCGGATTAGGCTCTAAGCTCAAGATGAATTTAAATAAAAATTTTAGGTAATTAAGTGAAAACCTACTCGATGTCCTTTTTCTCCTTGTTCGCCGTATTCGCCGGGCTCACCCCATTCACCACGACGACCCGATGGTCCCATGGGACCAACATCACCGGGCGAACCTTCCAAACCAGGAAAACCTTTGACACCAATAGCACCCTGCCGGCCTTTTAAACCTTTGCAATCACAGACCGTTTGATCGCACGTTTTATTCGATGTCTGAAAATTTAATGGTTTTATTAGAACATTAATAATGTTATACGTTCAGAAGAATATTTTATCTCTTAAAATTAAATGAATATTTTACTTGAAATTTTTATGAATTTTTTTTTAATTGTCTATGATTTCATTTTCTTTATTAATTGTCGGGAAATATTTCGTAGATTCATTTTTATAACCCTGATAATGAATTTATACTATTTATAAATATTTAGGCAATTGTGACAATTTTTGTTTGGACAAAAAGCATGTGGCAAATTGCCAGAAATGTTTAATTTCATTCTATTTTATCGTCACATTTTATATCAATAAAGTGTGTCACCTTTATCGTCGTTCATCGGCAGAAGGGAACAGAAAGAGAGAGAGAGAGGGAGATGATAGAGGGAGAAATAAAGGAACGGGGAGCAGGATATAAAACCGCAAAAAGTCATCTTTTCATTCAAAAATAGATATTAATTTTAGAGCAATATATTACGCATCATTTATCCCCTTCTAAGGAATTTTCTGAGAAAACAAGAGAAGTTCTCTTCGAAGGAATTTTTAATTATTAAAAAAATAATAAATGAAGAAATTTGACTAAGAAAAGCTTTTCTTTTTAGGTTATGGTATAAACAGAAATATTCAATATACTTTTTACGACGAGATGGCATCATCTACACTCATAAATAAAATCTCATGTCAGAATTAGTTTCATGCAATAATTAGTTACTCGTAAACCGCGATGTATTTGGCGACCCATTGCTGAATTGATCTCTATTTTCCTCGTTGTAAAATTGTATTCTGATTTAAAAGAAATTCGAGAGTAAAACGAACGTCAAATTCATTTGATCAACAATTAATTAATTTACGCACTTATTCCAAAAGTCACCTCATCCCACCTCGTACGTATCGTCCCTCCAGTAGCCCCTCAAGTGTTTGCCACTACTACGGACGGCATATTGCTAACTATGAGTATGCGTGACAACCCGATGTGACACGAGGGAAAAGTGTATTAATTACGGTTAAACGTTGCAGGCTATTCACGTTGAATAGAAATATTTACATTTATAATTATATCATATCAAATTTATGATATACCTATAAGCAAATAATATTCATTTTCATTAAAACAATCATCATCATAAAAATTATGAATGTGAAATAAATTCTTGTGTCCCAAAAATTGAGATTCTTCCCATCGATATAGAATAGATAGAACACTTATTTGATTTCAATAATTTTTTTTTAGAATTATTCAAAATTTTGCATTTATGCAAAAATTGAAAACAAAAAGACGGAAATTTACAAATTAGAAAAAAATTATTATTATTCTAGTACGGATGTCTACTTCTCACTCTTTCTATCTCTCTCTCTCCAGGTCTGTTAAATCCCAGACTAAAAAATCTGTAAAATAATCCTTTCGCACTGATACCGAAATAACATTACTTATGTACAAACATGCACACGTTATTGTTGTTGTTGGTGGTTACGGTTAAATGTTGTAGAATTCTTATTCCACTGTTCGTGCATGTATGTGCAATAGCAATAATAACAACAGCAACAATAAGGACAATAAGAACAACAAGAACAATGTTGAAATAAACGATTACAATAAAAATTAATATGGTATGAAATGAAGTGAATCTGATAGAGGCATCTTAAGTTTCTGCTTTAATTGCACAATTTCCGTTAGTTTTCAGTTACGTATACATAAAAATTTAGAAACGCATACACACATATATATATACTCACAGTTAAATATATACATATATCCATAAATGCATTTAGATTTGCTTTAATGGATCGAGATTATAAACTATCGAATTTGCAAAGAATAAAAGGCACGAAAAGGAATGCCGGAACAAGAGAGGATGGAAGACCGAAAAGGAGAAAGAGCGAGCGAGAGGGGAGAGAGGGAAAAATTATCAAACATTTGTAAAGTAGAAGTTGTAAGTTATTAAAATAATTCTTGAGAACTTCTAGCGGGTAATCTCATAATCCGATAAATTCAATATGCCCCGCCCCGCTTAAAGTATGTTAATAATAACATTATGAATACCAGCCTATATATGGATCGTCAGATATTTCAAATATCCCCACCTGAGTTTTATTATTAAGCAAGACATAATCTCAAGCAGAATCTGAGAAAATATCTTTAATTTCTTTAACTTCTCTCACTTAAATCAAATTTTGAAATATATGATACTAAAATGGAGAAAACATTGAGGACACTTTCCAAATCTCTTAAGAAAATACAATAAATATCCACCAAATAATGGTAAATAATAACGCGTTTGAGTTCTAAAGGTGTTAACTTTTTCGATTTTATGTGACCGTTTCATTTGAATTAACCGTAATTTCAAATCTTTCCACAGGTCAAAAATTACAATTCTCTTTCATTTGAAAAACTTCATTTCGAAACTAAAAAATTATGATAAAAACAAAAAAGATTTTTAAAGATACATTTTGTAACGCGTCTTACTTGATATTTTCATAATTGCGTAATATGTCTCCTCTTCATCACCGCTTGTTCTTCTTTTACTTTTATTACTTTTCCTTTCCCGAAGCAAATTCTTGCAATAAAACGACCCTGGTCTTAATTTTTAATAGGATTGACATAATTTGGATTAAAAAATAAATCGAAAAGACTTACGAACATCAACATTTTCGTCGATTGTTTGACTAAAAAGCATATAAAAATTAATGGAAACCACCAACCGAAACTAAACAAAGCAAATTAAAATAAACATTTAAAAAAAAAATAAGAAGTTTTAAGAAATGTGTTCAGCGTATGCCGAACATTTTCACATTTTCTAAGGAATTATAAAGAAAGAAATGCGGTCGAAATGAATGCAAATGAAAAATAAAAAATTACCAAAAATTTATTTACAAAATACACAGAGCAAACATGAAGGCAGTACATTTTTAGTTCAGTAAAATTATTTTCAAAAAGTTCTGAAAATAATTTCAGTTATTACAATTAAAACAGTATGCAAATTCTAACAAAAAAAGTTCTTATGCTTTACTAGAATTTTAATCAAATTATTTAAATTAGATCGTAAGAATATCTCTTCTAATTAATATTATTATCAGTGTATATTTCAATTGTTCTATTACAAAAGTTTTCTCATTTTACGTAAAGTGAAAATAGATGGTTGCGACTATAAAAAGAAAATACACGAATAATGACTTCATAAGAATTTTTGAAAAACTTTGCATAGATTCATAAAATATTCATAAAACTAAAAAACTCCATAACATAGAAAAGTACACAATTTATTCATGCGTTCAAGTTTCATACACTGTAAGGAAAAATTAAAATGCACTTAATACGAATTATAACTTTTATGATAAAGAAATTCGACATGAAAACCTTTTTGGGTAAAATCAAAAATTAAACTATGTTTGTTTTGAAGTTTCCTTTGTGAAAATTCCTGCTTGAAGGCTTCCAAAACGTTTGGCTCATAGTTCGAATTTTATAACTCTATATTATATTTTATTTTAAAAGGAAATATAATCCAATTATAAGGACAGCACAAGAAGTAACTTGTCAACTCAGATGTTCATGAACCGTGATCAGAGTTTGAATGGCTCACGGCACTTGAATATTAATAAATATTCACATTAATAAATATTTTAATGAGATAAAATATACTAATACAATAATACAATACAATACACTAATACATACTAATATATGTTTCAATGATATATAAAATATATATATATATATATATATATATATATATATATATATATATATATATATATATATATATATATATATATATATATATATATATATATATATATATATATATATATATATATATATATATATATATATATATATATATATATATATATATATATATATATATATATATATATATATATATATATATATATATATATATATATATATATATATATATATATATATATATATATATATATATATATATATATATATATATATATATATATATATATATATATATATATATATATATATATATATATATATATATATATATATATATATATATATATATATATATATATATATATATATATATATATATATATATATATATATATATATATATATATATATATATATATATATATATATATATATATATATATATATATATATATATATATATATATATATATATATATATATATATATATATATATATATATATATATATATATATATATATATATATATATATATATATATATATATATATATATATATATATATATATATATATATATATATATATATATATATATATATATATATATATATATATATATATATATATATATATATATATATATATATATATATATATATATATATATATATATATATATATATATATATATATATATATATATATATATATATATATATATATATATATATATATATATATATATATATATATATATATATATATATATATATATATATATATATATATATATATATATATATATATATATATATATATATATATATATATATATATATATATATATATATATATATATATATATATATATATATATATATATATATATATATATATATATATATATATATATATATATATATATATATATATATATATATATATATATATATATATATATATATATATATATATATATATATATATATATATATATATATATATATATATATATATATATATATATATATATATATTAATTTAAACTCCTTAATATATATTTGAAAGAAATAATTCGAACGAGTACTCCAATATTCATTCAAAAGGAAGGCTCCCGAGTCCCGAGTGTTTTCCTTCATCTTGGATACAGAAGCCCATCATGAAAAAAAATATTCCGTTATAATTTTACTATGACGATTCTACTCATTCTACTGTAAATGCCGTTTGTTTACCAGTGGTAAAAAGTAGGCGTGTTACTAGCACTGACATTGTCCATTTTCAATACTACCGCTTTGTTTCTGACGTCAGGGATTGCACATGACAAACTCTTTTATTTATGCTATGGTCGAGATTTCCATACAATGATGAACGAACTGACAAGCTGACCGATGGGCCGGACTCAGTGTCATCGATTTAGGAGGTGATTGTGAGTAGGATTATATACTCTTTTCTATACCTGTCATGTCTTCCGCAAAATAAGTAAACATTAACTTTTGACACTTAATAATAAAAACTTAAATAAATTCACGAATAGACAATAAATTCATTATAAAAAAATTAATTAAATAAATCACGAAGCGTAATTCATTAATTCCATTTTATCATATTTTCATTATTAAATGAAATATATAAACATATTTTCAATATTTTTATCATTAAAAACTTTCAGTATATTTCTTCAAAAATCCAATCTTCTCCAATGAAAGATTGTTCTAATTTACGATTACTTTTTATTCTAATATGCTTTGATCAATTCTCCGAAATCTTGTTTTGATTTTTTTTTAATTTCGCCTTTAGTTTGTATTGCATTTGAGAATTTAAATATGGCCCATAAGAGTAAAGTGCTTAGGATTTCATCGATCGTGTATAAAAAAATAGGCCTAGATATTTCTTCTCACTTTAGTCTTTCCCCTCCAGCCCACCCAACCCTTTTGCCCTACTAGCAAAACATGTATCGATCGTAATAGATAGATTTTTCTTGTTAAAACCGAAAAATATTTAGTACACACCAACAAAAAATATCGTATTAAACGGTATTGTTCTTGCTGTAACGCAACCATAAAACTGCACAACTTATTCGAAATGCATTTTTGCATCTCCAAAAAATTGCCCGGTATTTGATTTTAGTATTTCGGGCAGTCAGTAGTAGAAGATCCATAAAATTTGCGATCGTTTGAAAAGTTTATTTTTATAATTCTTGGCGATCCATATTTTGTTTAAATCAGGATGAGAGGAGAGGATAAGGGAAGGGAAATAAAGGAAAATGAGTATGAATTAGCATGTGTGGAAAAATTATTATTATAGTTTTTTCTTTTTTGCTTTTGGCTTTAGTTAATTTCAGATTGACTGTGAACAATTTCGTGATTTTGTTAATTTTTCAAAAATTGTTTTGTTTATTTCTTCGGATTTTGTTCCAGGTTTTCATCGTACACGATTTTGTTGTTTCTGATGAGTTTTAATTTACTTGATGTTTTTTTATAAGCAAATGTTATATTTGAATGATGACTCATACTTATGGAGTCAGAGACTGAACACCGATTAGGTTTTCTAATGATGTACCGTTCCAAATCAATGTTGAAGCGAAATATCAAAACCTTCGCACCGATCAAGACAATCCAGAGAAACCACAAACAATCCAGGATTAATAAGAATATAGGTTCATTTTTAGCTTATATAGGAGCATATATGAAATGGAAGAAAACATATTCAATTAATTAAATGCGATAGTGCTGGAATAATCCAGATAGTTTTGTCAGTGAGATTATATTTCACTTAGCCCTAGAGTTTAATGTTTAATAAGACGAAAGTCGTTGAAAGATATTTATCAGTATCTATGAAACCAATCAATGGTCCATGCAATCGTTAGAGGTTAGAGGTTTTGTGGTCTATATTTCAATAGGTTTCCCCCATCGAAACCTCTCCAGCCTCCAAAGAGAAGGAAACCTTCTTCAAAAATGTATTTATACTCGTAGGCGTACAACGGCCAAATATACATTAATAATGCATTGCTCAATCTAGTAATTATAATTTGTTGCATTCATTATTATAGTTTATAATTTACATTAAATAATTAACATAACTCTAATCTATGTCTTCGAATTATCTAAAAATTATAACTAAAATATTATATAAAAACGTAATATTAAAAATTGATATTAAATCGAATAAATTAAGATTTTAGGATATATAAACTGATTCTGAAACGATGAGATTTTTGTGCTCATTAAGATTTTAAGATATAAAAAATAGTATTTTCTATTTTTTATTTATGTGTATAAAACATTTTCTTATAAAAACTCCTCATTTGTTTTCATTTACGTTTGTTCCCTTGCTCATTTTCAAATGGAATATCTCATTTTCAATTAATCCAATTCCATTTGCACTTGCTCTCTTCTCAATTTCAATTGTAAAATCTCATTTTCCATTCCTTTTTATACTTAACTTATTTTCATTTCAATTAGAAATTGTGCCTTTTATGACGAATTTCTTGTTTAAAAGTCAAATTGTGGGTATGATCTTATTGTCTCTTCCAAGAAGGAAAATGTTCGTGTTGGAAATTGTCTTCCACATTTCCGACATCAATATTGGAAATCTATATTACCACAAAAGACCATTTTTCTTTGGTGTTCGAGGATGATATAATATATTGTGATTAAGGATTATAATTAATTCATAAATTTGTTGTGATGATCACTGCAATCAAGTAAATAAAAATAAACATTTGGTAATCACGAAATTAACAAATAACAAATTAAGAAATAACTAATTAACAAATATAACTATTTAAGGATGCAAGCAATCATCTGACGTGGAGAAAATAAAAACTGTGACATTAAAGAAATAAAACAAATAAACAGCTGATATTTAATCTGGTATGATTTGATTTGAGAACAGCTGTCATCATTAACACTCATGATCTCGTCAGCTGTAGCACTAATCTAATCTGATCTGATCATCATCATCATTATGAGTGATCATATCAAAATCATCATCAGTACCATCATCGTTATTATCCGTTAACTTCATAACGGATTAAATGACATTGTTGACAATAATGCTAACAACATTTTCCAATGCTAAATTATTTAAAATGTTTGTATTTAGTGTATCTACGTTGTTTGATGGTGGGTGTGTTTGTGTGTTCTTTCATGTATGTAGGAGTTCATCACTTAAAGGCATTTAATATCAATGCATAGTGATCTAAATAAACTAAAACAATCAACACGATGCAATATTAGAATGTTAAAATGTTTTCTACATTTTTCATTACATTTTCAAGTGACATTTTTATTGTCTTCTCTCCTACCGCGCTGTCAACCGCTCCCCTATAAAACTTTTTTCTCTTTTTTATTATTTTATCTATTTTGTCATCTTGTGCTGATTCTTTAAATTTCTTTCGACACTGAGATAGAAGTGATGTTTTGATGTAGCTTACTACTAATGCTGGATAGCAGACATATCGCTGAAGTGATATGTAAAAAAATTGTCACAGTAAATGAAATTGCATACATTTATTTCATTTATGTAGGATTATATTTTTATTCTTTTTTTATTAGTTTATGACAGTTTTCAAAAAGACAAAAAAAAACAAACAAAAAAGTATTACTCGTTGCAGCGTTGCATCTTTCTTAGTTGGAGCAGTTTGCTGCGATTGTTATTGATGATATTGCTGTATTTGTAACTGTTGTTGTTTTTTTTTGTTGCGAGGATTAAAACTAGGCAAAATGCTTTGACCTTCAAATCAGTCAGTAGATTTTTAGAACGAATGACATAAGCTCATATCACTTGATGATGCTAAAATATCACAATGATGGTGTCATTCCGATGCATAATCTTTCTATGTAAATATGTATGTATTCCTCTATATATAGTTCATATATAGTGCAATAATCTTTTTGAGTGTCAACAATAATCAGATGAAAACATAAACATACTCACCAACATAGACACATATACGTGAGTACACAAATGTGCCACTGACATACATTCCGGACAGTGCAGTAATTTTGCAGACTGCATTAAATTTTTTTTCATAAATTCAACATATCCCTGCTGAGTGGACAAAAATTACAACAACAACAACAATAGCAAGAGTAACAAAAACAACAACAACAACAATGATAATCATATCAAAGTCGCCGCAAACACACCTATATAAAAACAAATCATATGCAACAACAACAAGAGCAACATCAACAACAACAACAACAAGACTAACACTAATAATAGTAATAATAGTAATATTAGTAATAGTAATAATAAAAACAACAAAAACATTGTCTTACGAGCCAATAAAATAATATAATAAATAAATAACAACAACAAAATCGACAATAGTAAGTAATAATGATGTAATGATATCACATTTAAATTATTATCGCGATATTATATATCTGGCAGATTAAAAAAACAAGAGTGTATCGCGTGCTCGAATTATCACAGCCGCACAATATAAACCAACTTTTTTTATCGGAAAGATCCGATTTCACGACCCTCTTCGGAGCTTCAGAGTCAAGTTCAGGGAATTGCTAGAGGAAGGCTGGCTACACAAATGAGTAGGGCATAGCTTACCATGAGTCGTCATTATATGTCGCACACAGGCACAATCTGAACGCGATTATGTGAGCAATGTGTGACAGCCTTGATTAGTAAAAGTAACGAATATTCGATAGAATACTCCTGTTGGATTGCGAAGGGTGCCACCTAAATCTGTGATACTTTCAATATGATTACGATTTATTTCGAAAAAGATTTAGGATATACGACATTCTGATTAAAAATCTCGCATCTATTTTAAGTTTCAACTTTCCCTCCAGATTTAAGAGGTCTATTAGGAAGACAAGATTAAGTTGTGATCAAAAATTTCACACCAAATTTCTCCCGAAAATGATAATGTCTGCTTCATTCAACAGCTTCTGTTCAAATTATACTTCGTGCGCCCATCTGACCCACCCACTCTCGCCTCACCAAACTGAGCCAATTATCACAGACACGAGGGACATTTCGGAGGGACTGACTATATAGGGGAATGGATATAGTAGTAGAACATAACGATTCAGCTACTGCTGATATAAAAAATTGTTTCTTATCAGTTAGTAATCCGGTTACATACAAAATATTCTTTCGCACCAACATAAAAATTATTCTAGCAAATTTATTCCATAAACCTAACAAATTTTTAAAAGTCAAAGAAAAAAAAATTGCAAAAAAACTGTTTTTACAAAATCTGGGAATATTTCAGATAGTTTTAAATAACAAAAATTTGAGCAATGAAATTTGAATATTTGAAAAATTTTGTTATTAATACTTTCCATTTAGCGTCACCGAATGTCTCACAAGTATATTAGAAAAGAATTATGGATATAGTTTGATCTATTTGATATTTATATCTATTTGATATTTTTATATGATCTAATGACTTTGATGGGGTGAAAGAATAAAAACTTGAAAGGAATATATGCCATGGGTATAAAAGAGGAATAACCCCTTTAAGCACATTATGTATTTAATGATATGCGCCCATATTAAGTCGTATACTCATAATCATAACTTGCACTTCATTACAATACTCCCTGAATTTTTTTAAGAAAATATTTTTTATATTTTTTATATAATGTTTTATATTTTCTTATATCCATATCCATCTTTGTCTTTGGTTTTATTCTTTCTTTTAAATTAAAAACAAATAGAAATTCTTGATTACCCAGATTCGTGACAGACTCCTTTTCCTGAAAAGATAACCCCACGAGTATGTTAAGTTCATTGTCCCGGTCTGGTGACGGTTTATGATGGTTTACTAAAGAATTAGGAGAAGAAAAGGAAGAAGAAGAAGATGAAGAAGAAGACGAAGAAGAAGAATGAAATGATATACAAATAGAAATTTCAACTTCCTCCAAGAAGTGCGAAAAACAAGAAGAATGAATGAAGTTCTTTCGGAGAACAAGAATGATGAAATAACGAATGAATGAGTCAACAATAAAAGTCAATCATTTTGACGAAGTAAAGCGCACAAATTCTAGTTTATATTAAAGATGAAGTAATTTTAAATGCATCGTTTTTAATCGCCGAAAATAAAGGAGAAAACATAATCAAGGCGAAGAAACAAACAAATCCTTTTTCGTGGCATCTGTTGGCGAAAAAGAAACGTATAATAAAATTTTGATGATTTCATTTTATTTTTCAAAATTATCATTGAGACACGCATTTAAATTGACTTTGGTTTCCTGTTTTAATAATAATTTGCTATTATTCTTAATCTTTGTGCTTTTTTGCTTTGTCTTTTAGTTTGTAAAAAAATCTATCACTTCCTCTCGAATGATCTCATTGGTGATAATTTATACCCTCCCAAAAGGCGGTAAGTGTGTTAATTGCGCCTGCGTATAAACGCACGTGGTTGCGCTACAAACAAAAGCTAGTGGACTAATTGTGTTGCGACTGATAACTTCTGGCTGACACCGTTTTGTGAAGAAAGAGCCTTAAGTTGTTCAATAACGGTACCACATTTAGTGATAACACACTCACACGCTTAATTTAATTTCCGCTTCATGTTTATTATTTTCTTATTAATTCTATTATTATTTTTTGTTGTTGTCAGTATTGTTATTGTTGTTGCAACTCTATAGCGATTTGCAAGAAATTTTCTTAAAAAAACATGTTTTCAAAACTATAAAAGTTCTCTTAAAAGAACCTTATCATCGAAAAATGAAAAAAACATAATTCCTTGAAGACATAACATTCATAGCTTTAATAAACTTTTTTTAATATTGTTACTTTTTTAAAATTTTTAATCATTTGCTCGGTACTTTTTTGTATGTAATGTAACTGCTAGTTATCGTTTTCAGGAATTTCTGAAGACGTTGTTATTGCGCAATTTACATTTTAATAACGGTCGCTCTGAGGGAACTGTTTCAATGAATAGCCCTTAAGAAATGAAAGAATTTTAATATAAAATATTTTCATAATTTTTTTCAGGCTTTTTCCTTAAGTAAATCACATCCAATGAAGTTATGAAGGAATAGCATATAGACATTAAATAGTTTTTTGCAAAAATCGTTATATATTCATTAGGGTCTAAATGATATCCCGTAATGTTTATGATATGGTCTAAATACTTTACATGACTTAGAATTTATTTTATTGACTTCATTGATTTCATTTACTTAAACGGCATAGTTGATAATTTTAGTAAGGGAAGAACTACAAAATGTTTATTTTATAATATTGAAGGATTTCATAATTAAGTCGATTATTCTATATTTCAAAATCCTCAGACTTATGACCTCAAAACTTATGATCTTAAGTAAACAGCTAGAAATGAAAAGATTGACTTTAACGAAAGTTGAATCCTGGTTCGTAAATTGTGTGGCATAAATACATAAATCCATCTCAAAAGTTATGAAAAGAAAATTAGTTAAAAATTTGAAATTATTTGTGTAAATTGCTGAAATAAATTTTGAGTATTTGAACAAATTCAATCAATATTCTTTTCAATTTTTAATAATTTAAATTTCAATTGGTTAAATAAATCTTGAAGTTTTGTATAAATTTAATCAAAACTTTAATCAAAATTCTATTAAATATTTAAAAATTTAAATTTTAAAATATCTAAACATGAAATGAAACTGAAATGTTTCTGCACACAAAATTCTTTCAAAGTTAAATTTAATTTTCCCCGATTTCTCTCAAACAAAACTATGTTGCGATTTTTCTGTCACAAAAAAGTTTTACATAATATGTTTAAAGAAACCTAAATTAAATAATATTTAATCATCTCTAATTTTATAAATTCTAACTAAAATTTTTCCAAACATTTGTATTCATAATTTTTCTTTTTTAAAACAAATATTTAAGGTTTTAAGACATATCGATCGTTTAAGAAG
The DNA here is from genome assembly GCA_963966595.1 of Physocephala rufipes. Lineage (NCBI taxonomy): Eukaryota > Metazoa > Arthropoda > Insecta > Diptera > Conopidae > Physocephala > Physocephala rufipes. The sequence goes on from OZ016502.1 coordinate 28,747,569, forward strand.
ATTAAAATAGATTTCGAATACGATCAAACAATGCTTGTTAAAGAATCCATCCCAGAAGAGTTTCCGCATTCAATTCATTTACTGGAAATAATAAAAAAGCGTGATGGAAGTGATGATGAAATGATAGAATGAAGACACCATACGCACAATATCTGCAATATTCATTCAATGACGTTGACTGTCGATCTTCTTCATTCTATTTCTCTTCATCATAACTTATCTTATTTGTTCGTGCAGTTTTTCGTCCTGTGTTTGTTTTTTGTTTTAATTTATAGCTTTCCTTATTTCTTTTGTTTTCATTCCTTTTTCCGCTTTTGGTTTTTTTGTAATTTATTAATTTTTTTCTTCTTAGTCTTTATTTCATTCCGTAACATCATAATCGATTTGTTTATCAAAATCGGTTTGCCGGTTGGTCGATCGTGCGACCCATCGACCGCCAGATCCATTCATCCATTTCTACTTCTAACGTACCAGAGAAGAAGAAGAAGAAGACGATGAAGAAGAAGGAGGGTAGATAATGAGAAAAGACAAAAGAACTCTTGATTGCAATGGAGCAAATTAATTTGCGGGTGGTATTCAAGAAATAACAACAAAAATACAACAACAACAATATTATAAAAAAATTACAAAAGTTAAGACATTTTTAAAAAACCAAAAGGAATAACAAAAAACCGAAGGAAGATGCACTCATTCTTTCAACAGAAATATCCTCTGCTCATTCATTCATTCCATCATCGACACTGATAAAAATACTTAACATAAAATATTTAACACAAATAAAATTTGCAAAAAATAATCAAATGGAAGAAAATAAATATTAAAAAAAAATTAATAAAGAAAAAATTCCATAATATCTTCTTTTTGAAATAAAAGATTTTATTATGTTTATCCCATCAGTGATGTTTATGGATGAAGAAGTGATAGAAGACTAATAAAAGGAGAAGAAATACAGAAAGGGTGGAAGGGACGAAAAGGAGTGAAACAAACGATAAAACCAAAACAAATAAGTTTAAAGAAATTAAAGTGATTAGAACATTGTTGTTTCAATAAATAATAATTCTTTAAGAAAATTTTCTCTTCGTTAACATTAAAAATTATCGAAAAGTAAATAAAAGCAGCAATAAAAGTTGTAATGAAATTTATTAACTATAATACAAAAATATCATATTGTAAATTTTGCTGCTCGAGGCTTTTATAAAAATCGACAGCTGCTAACAATTTTTTTGTGGGAAAAATTATAAATAAACTCGAGTCATTTGTTTTGCAAAAACTTTGTTTTTTTATGCTAAAAAATAGTAAACAATATTCAAATCTTTTAAACTGAGGTGAGATTACCATCACTTTCAAAATCTAGAATAAAAATCGAGGAAAATATTTATCCAAAATTTTTAATTTTAAGAAATTATTAAATAAATAAAATAACTAAACTGATTAAGAATTTTTAGAAATTTATTAAAGGTTTTGGAAATTTTTTAAATAAAAAAAATTATTAATTTAAAATTATTAACTATTTTATTAGTTTACTATTAATAATTTAAGTGTAATTAAGGAATTAAAAATTATGGATTTTGAAAAATTAATAAATAACTAAAATTATTAAATTAATTGCAAATTATTGTTTTCAAAAAATTATTATTTTATTAAAAAATAAATTTCAAAATATAAACATAAAATAATTTAAATATTGCACTTTTCATAAATTAATTATATAGTTTAATAATAGTTTGCATTAAAAATATACTTCTATTAAATAACAAAATTAAAACAAAATAAAGAAAAATAATAATATAAAATATATAAAATAAATATGAAATTATTGAGTTCGTGAAATCGTGTACCATTTTTAAAAATTAATCCAAGAGTAGATGACGAAATGAAATGCGAGGAAGAACTGAAAATGCTGTTTTAAATTTATTTGATATATCGTCAAATCCTATGACTACTTTTACGATTAATCTGTATTCTTTCTTCAAATTATTACGTGATGACCTTCGATTGAACTACAATATATCTGACCCACATTTCTTGAAATAATTTTACTGACTATAAAAAATGAAATACTCAAAACATGAGGCTGAGAAAGCATTTTAGACCAATCAATCAATCCAACACCGCTAAATTCTCTCTCATTAAAAATTTCTCAAATGATTTAGTTTGAATTTGTTTGATTCTCCCTAAGGATTCAGTTTTATTCAAACAAAAACAATTATTTTTAAGATAAAGCAATAATTACTATGCTTCTTTATATTCCCATAATTCAGTTTCTGGGGTTCCTCGATTCAAACAATTTTGATCCCCACCCAAACCTAAAACATGTCCCGCATGTGTCACTGCAAGCAAGATCAAGTGTATCGTGTCGCAAAATATTATTTGCAGAAATGACATCATTTTGCCGGCATCGCTTTATTTGTTGGCCAACCAACCGCCCATCTGAATTGACAGAGAGCTCTGGTCGTTTGTCATACCGAACACCATCTGTTCGTATCTGGTAGAATACATTGCAGTGCTCGGGGCAGTTGAAGATCCAAGCATTTGGTTTTTGAATGCTTATCACAATATGCATTAATAATTTCGAAAAATACTGAGTTCGCAATTATTTTATTCTGTTGGAAATTGTTGAAATTCTCGAATTCGTTTGAATCCTCCGCTTGACATTAATTCAGTGACTTGATTGTTAAGAAGTTTCTGTTCGTTTTTGTCTTTACTGCACTAGCTGGTATTTGAAGATTTGACACTGATTTCGACCACTGATTTAATCCGCCCACCCACTCACTCATTTTAGATTTAATCCAGTTCTTCAACGGTCATTCTTAAGAAAAATTCTAGCCGAGCTTTTCGCAAAAGGAAAACTGTAACAACAAAAAATGTAACAGTATTGTCGCAACAATGTTGCAAACCTAAACGATCTCTCTTTTACGACGGTATAAAAAATAATATTATATATGGTTTTGTGTACAAAAATCATTTAAGTCATGCTTCTTTAGTGACGACAAATTATTATTAATTGCCAGTGACACGGTGTCAGTGAATTTTGAATGCTTGAGTGATCGCATTGCACAATCGCAAAACACTGTAAATGGCATGAATGCTTTCAGTTAAATCATACAATATTTTCGCACAATTGATAACGAGCAAGTCTGAATTATATTAATCGAAGGAAGCAAATGTAAAGGAGGCAAATATATAAATAACAAAAACAATGATTAAACCGCAAATTCATTTAAGAATAAAAGAAAAAAGATAAATATATTTCACGCTATTTAAACAATAATTAAGGAATTGTAGGAATGAATGAATACATTATTGACATTATGACTTTATTAATCAAACGAGAATATGCGTGAGCGTTTGAAAAGTCCGATGAATGATAGCTGATTCAATTGTCAATAATAGTCAGTCGATTATGTTACAAATTTTCGCATAGTGAGGTAAACGTGACAGAAGATAACGTTAATTAAACACTATGATAATCTAAGAAAAAACAAATTACAGTTAAATGATAACAATGATCACAGAGAAATTATCATCGATTGAAATAAAAAGCCAAATTATATTAAAATTATGATGATTCCAAATGATTCAGATGATTCCATCAGTAATCAGTATTACAGACAAATCAGTGTCAATGTCGTTTATTATGTTTATGATCGATTGATCAATGATCGAAATATGAAATATGAAATCATCGGAATGTGTGCTAATTAGATCATTAATAACTTCACAATTTTTAATAATCGTCATTAGAAACAACCCACGAAAAATCAAAGAGTTGGAAGCTACTGATTATCTGATATGATTTTCATTAATGACAATTAAATATTGAAAAACAAAAATTGTCGAATGAAGCATAAAATTTTGTGGCATAACAAATGCTGCAATACTAGTCCAATATATGAACAATAATTATTTACCAATTAGATTACTGGGTTATAATCTTGGATATCATAATTATCGTTGTTTAATTAGTAATCAAATTTTGTCAAATTGGTTTAAGCATTTAAAGATTAAATCACAGGCAATCACTTGTACGAAATTATGCAAAATTTTATACGAAATTCTAGAATTTTTCTAATTGTTGAGAATATCGTAATGAGTATAGGCCAATTTTATTCCTTACTAAATTGAACAAATTGATTTAACCGATTAATTTAAAATGTGCGCCTAAATGTATGGAATAATTTTTTTATTACCAACTTCATTTCCGTTTTGAATAAATTGGTAAGAAATTTTTATTAAGAGAGTACGTTTTATTTAGTTTCGGTTTTGAATATTCCGGCACTGAATGAAAATCAACTGCATAGCCATAATATGCAAGATTATGCCAGAGAGTAGCCAAGAGATTTGTCACGTTTAAGTTTTAGTTTTTAGCTAGATTCTTTGTTAAATAGCTGTAACGGATTCGATGTTCAAAGATGATTCGAATTTTCTAAACTATTATTTTATTGAAATAAATAAATAAATGGGTGAGCGGATTATTAAATAATTGAAGACAGCTTTTAAGAAAATCGTTCTTATTTTCGAAATTCAAATTTAACTCCTTAAATTAGTTTTGATCTGAAGACATAACAATTTTTTATAATAAGAGAATTCAATAATCAGTCGGGTGGTATACCAATACGAATTAGCTGCCACTGGTGCAATATTTAAGTTTTTAGTGATGCTCTAAAATTGAAGAGCTTAGTGGCAGGATGGTGTAAACGTTTATCCAACAAGAAAACTATTTTGCTCTTTTGTGTTAATTGCCTGTGCTGCAATTTCATTAAATCTACTACAATTTTTTTTTACTTTGAATTTCGTTTTTCTCATTTAATTATCATCAAAATTATCATCACATTATTCTTTTTCTCTTTTTACTTATTGGACTTTATTAATCACTTCTGTTGTCGAATCCACGAATAAACAAACGGCGTTGTTTTTCTCGCCGGCAGATTTAGTGATTATGCCATTGTGCATAAAGACAACAAAGCACTAAATATTCGCGCTTGCGCGTGACATTTCCTCTATAACAACCACAGTTAATTGTTGTTTTCTTTTGGGCATTAAATAAAAATTAATGCATAAAAAATTCAGAATGTCGTCAACACATCGGGAATACTCCTAAATTCTCAAACAATGTCTTCATTCATTTATGTTTATTATTTTGTTTCTACTAAATTAATTTAAAAGATTTTCTAAAAAAAACTGGATCATTCAGGAGAATGAAAAAAATCTGATACTGCTCCCGCTGTTACGCTTTTTGCGGTCAGCAATGTATCAGATCACCAACATCTTCTTTTGATGGTATACGCTTATAGAGATCGATTTCAAAGGGTCTGATGGGTGAGAGGGAGAGTTTGTCAATGAAGATGATTTATGGAATGAAGAACTTGGTACATATCATAAGTACGTAATATCCTCCAATCAGTTACAGTAAAAGCCAACAATGCGGTTAAGCGAGAGCACCGAGTGCGAAATTGACGGCTAGTGCGATCAAGTTACCAAAGAAATGATCATCATTAAGTTATGATCACGAGAGATGGCGAGAATGAAAGTCCGTTAAGATAAAGAGTGCCAATGGAAAACGATGGATAAGTTCAATGTATGACGATGACACAATGGCATATACTTTTAGAGATATGTTTTTGCTATCGAAATTTATCACAATGGGTTAATTGTTCATAAATATATTCACAGTGACCAAGTGGAACATATTTGAAACTTTAATAAAGAAATTAAAGAAATTAAATTAAAAAACTTTAATAAATAATAATAAAGAAATAAACTTTAAATCAGAATTATCTTAATTCCCCAAATTAAATTTTTAATGAATGCATGAACGATTTATTTTGGCAAAAAACAATGTTCTAAATTAAATTAAATGAAAGATGGAGACTCATAACTAAGTGATTATTATCATTGTTGGAGGATAATATTGACAGCTGAAAAGTTAGTCCGAAATCTTAATTTGTTACTGAATCCCATTAATCGTTTGAGTTAATTATGTTGAACTGTTTTTAGTGAAGCGCTTATGCTTTCTTTGTACTGATTAAACTCTTGAGGAAGTGAGTGTAAACTCATTAAGTTGCAGAAATCCAAAAACGAGATTAAGACCTTTTTAAATAAATTTGTAAATCGAAATCAGATAACATTGAGTGTGTGTTCCAATAATAAAAAATTTAATAAAATATTAATATTAATATTAATAACTTAATAAAATATTAAGTTAAAGACAATTGAAATCGATGCGATATTTCTACCATGCCAGACAAAAGTAAAACCATTTTCAATTCCTCTAAATCTCTAAATGCACTTTTCCAATTAATTAATTAATTAATTAATTTGAAGAGTTTATACAAAAAATAGAAATATCCTTTTCTATACAAGAAAATGTATTTAATAATTCAATATTATTGAAATGATAATTTTAAGAGCTGAATGAGATTTTTAATGTGAGTTTATATAAATGATCAAAAAGGATTTAGTCATTTCTATTTTTAGAATAGAACCAATTATCAATTCAATGACAACGGAAATTATGTGTATGAAGCATACATACACTCCATATTTATATATAAATATATAAAAAAGGCAAACACTTAAAAATCTTAACTTTTGCCGATCAAAAGGTCAAAAAAAAATCGAAAAATCATCAAACTCGCGATAATGATATTGAATTCCAACAAACAAAAAATTAATCTTAAAACTAAATACTAAAATCTGTAATAAGCTCTGGTTTACTCTAATAAAAATAGAATTTCATATAAGAGTAGTATGGAATAGCGCGAAAGTGTATCACAATCACACAACCCAAATCGAGCATCGGCGATAAAGCATAGCTCTGCTACGTAGTTCTAAAGGAAGATTTGTTTAATTAGAGTTGCCGTTGTTGATGTATGGAAATACCTACACATACACATACACACATACACTGTGTAATCGTACTCGCACTCGCACTTGTTGCTCGCACATTCATATCGGTCTTTTAAGAAACTGATAAGAATAAAACGGAAGGAATGTCGGGCTACAAATTTATATGCGTATCACTCAACTCAATCAGTCAACCAAGCAGTTAATTTGTAAAAATGTTTATAATTATTTTTTCTAAAATTAATCTAGATCGTTTTTACATAAATTATGACAATGTTGCTAAACCAAAAGCAACAACAAAACAGTTTTACAATTTTACAAAAATAATTTAATAATTTTTTTTTAGCTTTTTTGTTTTTAATTCAATATTATCAAATAGTAAGAGGAAATCGAGTCGAGTGATATCACTTGGATTTAGTTTTGTGAAGAATAAAAAGAACCTTGAAGAAATAAATCTTAAAGAAAATATTTTAATTAAAGAGAAAAACAAGCGAATATAGTCCAGCGGCTTACAAAGATCTTAATGTTGAAACTTTAACATTTCAAGGTGATCTCATTTCTTTATCCGACTTTTGAGACCGAACCAAATGAATTACATTTCAATAAGTCTGTATTAATACAAAGTAATTTATATAGGATTACATTCTTGATGGATATGATGAAATCTCAAGAGCCTTCAGGGAAATGTTGGGAGATTAGAAAACTACTAAATTATAGTTCATGAATGTTATTATGGACGGGAGGGGAGGTATCCTTTAGGAATTATTATATTATTTAAATCACATGGATTATCATGTAATGAAAAATTACAAAGAAATTTATCAAATGCATATCTTTTCAAAACGATCGAACATATTGGTAAAATAAATAATAGAAATTGGAATAGAATTTAATACTAATAACATAATATCCATAATATAGTACGGACTTATAAAAGTTTTATTACAGAATTTTTGAGAATTTATAATACTCTACAGTAAATTAATATGCTTTACTCAAATAAAGACAATGACTCTGAATTATAGGAAGTAAACGAGAACTAAATGTAGAACCCCTTTTATAATCCTGCTTCTTAAAGGCTTTATGATTTTGAAGTGGATTTAAATCCAACCGAGTTTAAGGTTTTTGGTACAAAAATATTCTAAAGTTCAGGCAATTAATGGCAAGTAAAGGCAATTCATGTGAGTAATAGTAAATATTATTGAAGAAGAATGCTTGATGAATGAAAATATTGAGAGTATTAAAAATATATATTTTCGATAATTGTGAAATGATTTTTAGTTGAAAAAGTGGATGGAATTAATGTAAACGAAATACTTCCCTTAAAAATAAGGATAACAGGAATTCATAGGAAATTAGAATAAATAAAATAAATAATAGGAAAATATATTTTTTATTTTCAATAGAAAATTAGATATTCCATTTGGAAATTAGATACAGTCAGTTAAAAGTAAGCATTCTATTTGAGATCCAGGTGAAAAGATAAATATGCTAAGCGTGTTTTCCTTTATTTTTTAATTTTTTTTCGATTATTTCATCATATGTTTCTTCAATACAAGCAAGTATTTTCTCTTCATAATTTAAGTACTTGGGAAACACATTTCCACTTGATTTTATCTCCTTTTTTGTTCAAGTAATTTTCAAATGGAATTTCTCATTTAAATTTGTTCTGATCTTATACTCAAATGGACTAACCCATTTACATGAATGAGATTTCGAATCTCATTTTCATGTGTAAAAATTTCATAGAAAAAATCTTACTTTAAATTGATCATATAATATTCTCAATCGAAATACGACAAGGTCACAAAAACAACAATAAGACATACTGGAACAACATAATGGGCAAACATTGGCATTTCATATACATGTATTTTTATGAGACTCAAAAAAAACTACAAAAAATCTAAACTGAAACGAATTTCAATAAAATATCAAAATATTTTATTGAAAACTTTTGAAATATTGAAAAAATATTATTTTCAAAAATCTCCATGAATCTTCTTCCTCAACAGGTTATCACTTTGTGGGTAACCTTTTCTTTTGATTAAAATGTGGTTGTGCTGTCGTTATGCTGATTATTTCGAAGACCATAAAATCTTTAACACATACCCCCCCCCGCTTTAGCTCTATAAATTTGTATATGCATGATCAAGTATTTGTCTTCGAATAGGCGATTTTATGATTTCACGGAATAGATCTGTTCGAGTTTAGTGTCACACTTTGTACTTTGGCGATAAGGCGAATAAGTTTTTTAAAAAACATGAATCGTTTTACGAAACTTTTGAGAATTCATGTAAAGAGCTCTAAAACTACGCCCAAATTGTCGACATAGCTGATAGATTATCTTTCAAATTGGGTTTATGCTTGAAATTCTCATAAAATTCTGGAAAATCCCACCGCAACAAGATTCCGAGATATTTCGCCTCTAAACACGCGAGAAAGTATTTTTTGATTCTTTTTATATAAATTTTAAATGAATTTTTTAATATTTTTATACTAAATTAAGATTTTTTTAAGAGTTTTTCTGCATAAAATAACCAAATGCTCTGCCCTTTAAAGGCAACAATTCCTTTCGGTAACGAGTCCTTTAAACCGTTCGAATTGACGAATTTTTAGAGTCCAAAAAAATTTGAGTGCTGTTTATGGAACAATGAAAAGATCCGCAACGCCCTCTAACGGAAGATCTCGGAGATATCATATAGCGCCCTATATTCTGTAACTAAAGCATAAAACAAGATCGAAAATCCATTTAAAAATTCTCTTTTCGCATTCAAGACATGTTTCTCCAGCCTTTTTAAAAACTATTAAAAAACTGACATTAAAAACTTATTAAAAATTTAGCATTAAGTTGAAAACTTTTAAGTTTTTCGTAAATTCTGGGTCCCCTTAAAAGGGCGGGAATTACGGGCATTTGTTCCTAAAGCTTTTCATATTCTTATCTTTTTTCCTACGCTTTTCCTTCCCCATTTTTTCAAACAGTTTTTTTCGCTCAAACCGACCTACGATTATTACAAATTGGTCATAACGTCGTTGTTGTTGTTGTTGTTATTATTATTACTAATTCTATCACATAATCGAAACACACATACATATTCCTTCTCGTACAAACACATTAACGTAACTGTTATCGTAAAATATTTTATCAGAAAGGAAGAATTATTCCGGATATATACTCTATACACTCTGCCTTACAAGTATACAACAAATACAAAACATTCTATTGCAAGCGACCTAATTTTATTACATATTTTTTAATACAAAACAATGATTATTATATATAATTATTATATATATTTTTTAGATATTTCAAAATTGGGAACAAAATTTAAGTTAATGAGCGTTAATAAATTGATTGGGCTTTAAGATACAAAATAAACTTTATTCAATCTTTTTAAAATAATTTTCCAAGAGTATTTCGTTTTCGGTTAAGGCTTTGAATGACTATCTATTTAAATATTACGATTTTCTAATCGTAGTGATGCTACTCTTAATTTTTTTAGAAATTAAAAAAGAACGAGAGCATAAGTATTCTCTTACTATTTGAATCATGAGTAAAATTGAGAGAGCATATTTAGGAAGAGCGCAAATCAAATGGAGACCGTAGAAATGGCTCTTTGGCTCTGCCGCTCTTAATATAATTTTTAATGAGAAAACTGAAAAACAAACATTTCTTTAAATGAACAAATTAACAGAAATGAACAATTCCATTTTATTATATTTTATTATATTTCAACATAAACTAAAATGAATAATAATGAAATTATAAACTAAAATGAATAAAATCAAAAATAATTCTTCGATTACATTATTATACATATAACATATTATAAATTCTTCCTTTAATGCATGCTTTTTGAAAATAATTTTTTTATAGATTTAATTATTTTCTATTCTAAAATCACTCGCTTTAAAACATTATCAATCACTTTAAATGAAACGAATTAATTTTGTTTGAAAAAAGCTTCTCTTCAATTTTCAGGTAATATTTTTAAAAATTTAATATTTTAGAAAATTAAAAAAAAATTGGCAGTCTATAAGATATCTGTTGTGAACACTTAAATGTTTTGCCATGGAAAGGATAGTTTTTTTCTATTTAGGTTTCTTGCATTCTCAAATAAAACAATTATATATTAATTTATATATAACAATTTATCAATTAATTAATGTCTTTATCTCTTTAATGTTTTTACTACTTTAGAAACCTTTGAATTTGAATTTGAATTTTCACTATTAATAATTTTTAAAACAACGAACTTACCCTGGCATCAACAAATAGCCCTTCATTCTGCACAAAAGCGAGGAGATAAATGCCAAAAATCACTGACCAAAAATGATATGGCGATGCTCTACGCCTTTGGACGACACCCTTTCGGAGCATGAGACCCACTCGTTGATCTCTGGGTAACTGCATCCTGCATCAGGTACCGCGGATACGCAATATATACACTTATTCTTTCTTTAATAATTTTCCTTTCTACTTTTCAATTCTGTTCGATTTATAATAAATGAAAATATAAAGTCATCAAATTTTTTATTTTTAGTTTAGGTCCTAAAATAATAATCACTCGTAACACCGTTTAAAACAAAAATCCTTTTTTTTTTAATTATTCATTGAGTTAAGTAAAAAAGAGTTGAAAAAAAATAATTTTCATTAAAAACTATCACAGTGTCGACGACAACGGCAACATCAACGAAACAATCACTGATGATCGCTGCATCTACTGGGTGTACCACCAAATGAATGGATCGTCGTCGAGTACTCTCCCTCTACATGAAGTTCGACAAACGTTCGAAGTGTTACTAAACGCGAGCCATTCAAAAGAATTCCAAATCGCTCTGGATGCACGATCGTGGACCACCAACAATACAAATCCAATCGTTTACGAACTACACTCTCATATGCTATCAATTTTCTGCTGCACTAATACTAATGAAACTGAAGGTAGAGAGAGAGAGAAACAGAACAGGATCACAAAGCGTGTGATTGTGAGAGAACGTAGTGGTGATCGTAGGATATGGATTGTAGATTGCTTTACACGCGTGTATATACGCATACATATAAGGAATCGTGTATTTATGCAAGTGTATGTATATGTATTATATGCAAAAATTATCATGGATTAACTCAGAAATTGCGGAGCTCGTGACAGACGGGGTTTATGTTTTCTTCATTTGACTCTGCTTGATTTCTTGAGAATCAAAACTTCACAACGGATACGATTTGAAAACCGATTTTAAAAACAGGCGGTTATAAAATAAATATTTATAGATTAGTTGAAGGTTTCACTGAAACTTATAGTGATAAGGTGCGGATATTGTTAGCAATATGTATTTCCGTTGTTTGCTTGCTTGGTGGTTTGAGCTTAAGCAACTTGCTTGACTGCCTTGATACAATTAATTCTTTTTTTCTATATAATATTCTACAATATTCTTGCATTCTATACCATTTCTTTGTACCAAAACGGACTTGCATAACCGATTTCCGATGTTTTAATAATGATATCATATTTGGGTCATCAGAGAATTACACGCTTTTGTAAATTACAGAGAATTTAATATTTATAACCTTGATAATTTAAGAGATATTTTTTTAAAAATTTTAGAATTCTTCAAAATAGTTTCTTTTAATGTACACTATGTAACCTCAAATATTTAATGGGTCACACGAGGTTTAACATTTGAATGGTTTACTGATTGTTTTATCTGATTTTCACAAAATATTTCTGATATTAATCATTCTGCTTAGAACAATACTAATTCGTCAACTTTTCAGTATTAGAGCTGAACTTACATAAAATTATGGTATAGGGTATAAATATTGTTGATAACGAAATTAAAATTATGACGAATTAGCATAGAATCTTGTTTGAGGAAATTCGAATAAAGCAATTTCAGGGAACGCAGAAAAGAATTCTTCTTGAAATAATGCGTGATTGTAGTCTGTAAAGGTTTATAACATGACGATCAATGGTATCCGGGTTTGTGTCTAAGATTGTTTAGTATAATCAAGAATTTAAAGGTTCTTGCTATAGGCTGAACATTAGAAAATGTCAAGCGTAATATAACGCAGGTCACAAAGTAATCCTAACTGCGGTGAAATCCTGCGCATTTCCCTTGCTTGAAGGGCTAACATTAAGTAAAAACGGGTGGTTATTTTAGTGGGGTAACAATCAAATTCAGTGATTAGTGACTAATAATTGACGATTATTATTATTATTAAAACATGATTATTGGCGACTGTCATATTTATTATAATTATTTTATCTATAACTTTAAACGAAACATTGTCAGAATTTTTATGAAGAATTTTTGAGTAAAATATAATCATTTAGTATATATCATGATCCATAATGGTATCTAAGATTTAGAAATCAATAGAGAATATTATTAAATGGTTGAAATATTACTGCAATTTCATTAGCTATAATAAAATTTCAGCTTTAACAATTTGGGTCATATACCATCAATTTCTACTACTCTCTGCTCCATCTTCTAGACCTTTCTTAAATTCTTCCTTTCTTACAAGATTTTGCCTTGAATTGTACTATATGGGACCAGATTTACCATTGCTTCGATCGGAAGTTATGTGCCCAATTCTCAAATACATTATCACAAAACTTAATCCGACGTGAACCTTCATAAAATACGAGCTAATACATACTCTTTTCATACACACTAATACACATCATATAGAAATACATATGCCAAACACTACAAAACTAATTTTATCCGCAACTTAGATGAATACAAGACGATCGAAAAGTTTCGTGAAGAGACTACAAAGCACTTAATACGATCGCAACGATGCCTTCACACAAATCTACACACACACATAGGCACGAGCACTCACAAGCATAAACGCACCAACTGACATCGCAGTGATGTCTTGCCTCTATGGCTCGAGAGTGTGTGTTAGGCGTGATTATTTGCTCGACTATATCACTCCAACTCGGATCGTGTACGAATCGATACTTACTGTTCGCTGGAATCACTAGCGTGGTATTAGTCAAGTTGCGTCTTCTTGAGCGAGTAGAGGCAGTTGAGGAATTCTTCTGATCTCGAAAAGTTTTAAGATTTCAGTACGCTCCAGTCGATCCATAGTATTAGATCGTCTACGGAAAGCCCATCGTTCCCTCTGCTTCGGGTTGATGGGTGTTCGTTAATTTATTTAGTTTTTGAACTTTTATTTTTTTTTAAAAAATTCTAAAAATTGTAGAAATATATTTTACTCAGTACAAGTTTTTTTAACAAAAATTCCATTATTCAATTTGAAAAAAATGTGAATTAAAACCGACTAAAATATATCAGTCAATAAAAAAACATAGTTCGTGCGAAAAATCGTTCTAAGACTGGTGAATAATCGTTTATATCATCATTATAAAAAGTAATTAACAAAGAATATCACAAAAGAAAATCTAAAAAATTTAGAAATCTACAATATTTCCTCAAATATAGTGCAAAAATTGTGTCAAAAATTTATTTCCAAATAGGAATATTTTAATACCATAAAATTAGTATAAAGTTGCTTAAAAACATTACTAATTAGTTTCTTTTCTCTTAAAAGGACTTTGATAAAGTTCGTAGAACGAAAAAAGTGAAAGTACTGAAGAAACTTTAGAGTACAAAAATTTTGAAAAGTAAAAGAGCTGCGAAAGAGGGTGATATACCATGACGACCCTTTGGAGACGGTGAGTAATAGAAAAAACGGAAGTCCCTTGAAAAAACCAAATTTACATCAAATATATTTTAAAGAGATTTATAAAAAATTACTGATTTTTATTGTTAGAGAGACTAATGTGGAACGAAAATTGGAAATTTATTAGGTAGCAAAAATATATTCAAAATATTAAAATTTAAAATTGTTAATTGACAAAGTAATTTAAGAAGTCACAACTTTATTAAGAAGAACGTTTTAATCTTTATTTAATTTATTTAATATTAGTAATATAATTTAATTTCCTTTAACAATTTTTAATTTTCATTAAATTTCAGTTTTGTAATTTCATTAACAATTTGTAATTCTAAATTTTATAATTTCAACTTTTATAGCTTTTTATATATCATAACTTTTTTAAATATTTCTTATAAGTTTGCCTAATCAAATTAATTAATTTTTAAAAGTAAATAATTTAATAATTAAAATTTATTTGACTCCAGAAAAATGTTTAAAAATAATACATGAAGAAAACACTTGGTCTTTATGTTTCTTTATCATCAATTAATGTCAAAAACATTAATTGCTTAATTTTGGTATAAATGTTGAAAATTTAATTTATTTGAGTTTTAATTCCGCATCTAAACAAACTTATAAAAATCAAAATATACGGGAAAATTAAAAGCTTTTAATAATATAAAAAAATTAATATTATAAAATATATGAAATATTAAAAGTAAAAACAGGAACGCTTTAATGAAAATTAAAATTAATTTTTCATTGTTAAATTGTACGATTGCTAAAAATTAAATCGAAAAAATGAAAACTGCGAAGAGAACTAAATTCTCTTCGATATTTCTCTTCAATAGTTTTGTGTGTAAGAGAATTAGGAAATTCTGCTAAAAACCAATACCAGTCCGTCATAATGGGTATCGTATAAGAATGAATACACTATGAAAAAAAGAGAAGATAGATAGACAAATACTATGAAAGAAGATCGAGAGAAAAAATAATTCACATACATATGCATGCGTACTGATGCATACTTCTTTGTATGAAAATTTGTGCAATTTCCGTTTAACAATGTAATCGGTGATCGGTGATCGGTAACAGAACAATTAGACAAAGGTCGCCATCGATCCACACAAAAATATGATTTTTTAATACATTTTTTGGGAGTTCTAAATAAATAATGTGGGGAAAAATTAAACGAAGGAGGAACGTGAAATAGGATTTGCTTAGATAACGAATTAAGGAAATATTTTATAATTATTTTTATGCTCTACACCCGACGGGAAAAAGAGTCTCTCTGGATATCACGATAGCAGTCAAACGAAGGGAGATATCGACATGAAATTTCATTTCGGCATGAATATTTATTGTCATCATATGCTGTTTGGGACTAAAAGTGAATAAACTCAGAACAGCGCCACACCAACCTTTCATAATAAATGTGACTTCGTAAATATTTGCAGAAGAATTTCTTAGTCTCTAAAGCATATTCCCATAAAGCATAATTCCCATAAGCATATTCCCATAATATATGTTCGAGGAAACATCATTTTCCAAAAATCGACCAACAACAAACTGCGAATATATATATATATGATTGTAGGAGAACCGTGATCGTCAGGCAAGGACAGGAAGGGTTATTCTTCATCAATGATTCCTTGATGCTAAAAATCAAGACAATCGGTTCACTGTCACGCACTTTCAGAGAAAAATCCCAAAAAGCCCTAGGAGGGCCTTTATCGAGACTTCCTAGTTTATAGTGCAGTTTTGAAGACACAATTTCATAATCACGAAAATGGATTGGATATTAGCATTCACTTATTTCCTCGATTTCCTTATATTTCGACAGGTATAGAAAAATATAGACACTCCTGGTCAGAATAATCTCCTAAGTCATGTCAACTCCTAATTGAACCATGTCCGTCTGTTTGTGTGTCTGTTTATCCATCTGTCTGTCTGTCAGTGGAAATCCCGTTTACAATGGAACGGAAGGATATAACGACATGTAATTTGGCACGATTATTCGTAGCCATTATAGGCTAGTTGAGCGGGACCCCCTTTATCGTGTGTGTATTCTTTTGACTAGGATTGTGTTGAAGATGAGCTAGTAGATCTAAATTAATCAAGAAAAGTTAAATGTAGTATTACAATGGGTATGCAACGCCCACTGAATTCCAGGATGAGTTAATTTTACGGATGTAGGACATATAAGTATCGGACAGATCGAGGCTAGACCGAATATAGCGTTCTTACTTGAATTAAATAAATTATTAAATTTCTAAAAAACTCAGATTACGATTGCTTTTACTAAAGTTTCATATATTTTTTCCTCATTTTGTTTCTTCTTATAGGCTTCTTTTTGCCGCGTTAGTTGCAGTTCTAACGGCCGGAACCAAAGCTGTAAATTATTCTATTAGTTTGTGTTATTTAATGATAATAATTAATTAATACCTTTCTATGCGAAATCGTTTGGTCTTTGTTTTTCTGTTTCCCTTCTGTTTTTATTTTCCATTCGTAGCAATTTTGGAGAGAATCCGATACAGGCGCAATTTATAATTCTGCAAAGCATTACAAAGAAGATATTACAGGGCCTCCTAGATTGCCAATTGATGACAGTTATTCGATAATCGATAGCGCAACTCAGACGCGTACTGGTCAACCACCCAAGAATTGCACATCCGGAGTTGTTGGTTGTGTACCGAAATGTTTTGCTGAGAAAGGAAATCGTGGCTTTCCTGGAGAAGTTGGTGCTCCGGGACCAAAGGGTATGCCTGGATATCCGGGACCTGAAGGACCGCCTGGTGATAAAGGCACAAAAGGTGACCCGGGACCAATTGGTCCGCGTGGTTATAAAGGTGAACGAGGTAGTTCTGGAATACCTGGTATGCCTGGAGTAGCAGGTATCCAAGGCGAGGCTGGTAATGCAGGTGCCCCTGGTATTCCCGGTAAAGATGGTTGCGACGGACAAGATGGGATGGCTGGATTGAACGGTCTTCCTGGCATGGCTGGACCCCGTGGTTACCCTGGTCAACCGGGTTCTAAAGGCGAGAAAGGTGAACCGGCGAAAGAAAATGGCGATTATGCGAAAGGTGAAAAAGGTGAGCCAGGTTTTGCTGGTCGTTCTGGTTTGCCGGGACCTGAAGGTCCTCAAGGTATTAAAGGAGATCGCGGAGATACCGGTCCATACGGTGTATCCGGCCCTAGAGGTGATCGTGGAA
The DNA here is from genome assembly GCA_963966595.1 of Physocephala rufipes. NCBI lineage: Eukaryota > Metazoa > Arthropoda > Insecta > Diptera > Conopidae > Physocephala > Physocephala rufipes. The sequence continues at coordinate 28,765,302 of OZ016502.1, forward strand.
TGAAAGGTGAGAAAGGCGCGCCTTGTGTTCCATACCCACAACCAATTAAAAAGGGAGAGAAGGGCGAAAAAGGCGAACCTGGTGTAATACCAAAAACGGGCCCGGGTTCAATTAAATATCAAGGAGAAAAAGGCGACCGGGGAGAAAAGGGCGATGCGGGTCTACCGGGGCAAAAGGGAGCTATTGGTTATCCTGGTGAGCCTGGGCGAGATGGTATGAAAGGAGAAAAAGGTCTCCCTGGGCCCTCTGGAGATAGGGTATGTTTAATTTTTAACATGATTTCGTTGGAGTTACTATTAGCTAACATTAGGGTCGGCAAGGAAACTTTGGACCTCCGGGACCTGCTGGACAGAAAGGCGATCGCGGAGAAACTGGACTGAATGGGCTTCCTGGCAGACCAGGTCAAAAAGGTGAACCAGGCCGCCCTGGAAAACCTGGAGAGCGCGGTCTACTCGGACCAGCTGGCCCACCTGGCGGTGGACGAGGTTCGCCTGGAGCACCCGGGCCAAAAGGTCCTCGAGGTTATCATGGCCCACCCGGTCCAAAAGGATTAGACGGTATTGATGGTGCCCCGGGTCCGGTAGGACAACCTGGTCCTAAAGGTGGCCCTGGACTTGCTGGTCGACCGGGTTTGGAGGGTCCACCAGGGGAAAAAGGCGAGAAAGGAAACGCAGGACGTACAGGACCTATGGGTCCGGTTGGACCCCAAGGACATGTTGGCCCTCCAGGACCAGAAGGTCAAAAAGGTGAACCTGGTTATCCAGGAATTGGAGAGATGGGCCCGAAAGGTGACGACGGTATTCCTGGGTAATTCTAATAAATTCGATATATAATTTTTTTCTAATTAATACAATTCCATATAAATTGTAATACTACTAACCCGATCTTAATAATCTGACCGATTGTAAAACAAACACTGCTCCAGACGAGCTATTATTCCACATAACTTTAGATAAACTCCTGTAAAACTTTATGTTACCTATAATATTTTTATTTTAGAACCCCTGGACAGAAAGGACAGAAAGGTGAACGAGGATTCAAAGGAAACACAGGTGTACCCGGAGATTCAAAGTTAGGTAGACCTGGTTCCCCGGGTCGAATCGGAGCACCAGGTCCAAAAGGTGATCAAGGCCGCCCTGGTATACCAGGTATGAAAGGTGAAATGGGTCCAAAAGGTGACATAGGCGGTAAATGCTCAAGTTGCCCCCCTGGACAAAAAGGTGATAAAGGTGATCATGGGTTAGATGGTGCTCCTGGTAATCCTGGTATCCGGGGACCCCCTGGCGAACGTGGCTACCCAGGTGAACGTGGCGCTGATGGCATACCCGGACAAATGGGCCCGCCCGGCGATAAGGGCCTGGACGGATTGCCTGGTCTTCCTGGCCCTGAAGGTCCCGCCGGAAAGGATGCCATTCTTGATTATAATCTCATCAAGGTTGAAAAAGGCGAAAAAGGTGACCGCGGTTTCCCTGGACGTATTGGATTAAAGGGCGAACGTGGTGAATCCGGTTATCCTGGCATCCCGGGGCAGAAAGGGGAAATGGGCGCAAAAGGTGATAAAGGTTTCGCAGGTCAACCAGGTATTGATGGCACTCCTGGAAACCCAGGAAGAGATGGAATCCCCGGAACACCTGGACAAAGTATAAAGGGAGAGACAGGTCGGCCAGGATATGATGGACTCAAGGGTGATAAAGGAAGATCGGGTGACACAGGTGGAAAAGGTGAACCAGGCTCGTGTGATGTGGCGTCTATAAGGGTGCCAGCAAAAGGAAATAAAGGTGACCAAGGAGAAACCGGTATGATGGGCCCAATGGGCCCAATGGGCGATAAAGGCGATACGGGAAGACCCGGACAAAAAGGAGACCAAGGTCCGCAAGGCCCTGTTGGGCCCGTCGGTCCAAGAGGATTAACTGGGCCACGAGGAGATAAAGGCAATATTGGTCCTATTGGCGCACCTGGAAACCCCGGAAAGGACGGCTTTAGAGGACCGCCCGGACGAAATGGGGAACGCGGTCAAAAGGGGGAACAGGGAATTGCTGTTGCTGGTCCTCCAGGTCCACAAGGGCGTGACGGTAGACCTGGAGAAAAGGGCGAACGCGGTCCAAATGGCATGTACGGGCCGCCGGGACCACAAGGGGAACCGGGTTACCCAGGCGACAAAGGCGACGCTGGTCTTTCTGGACCGCCCGGACGAAATGGGCCAGTTGGACCAAAAGGTGATACGGGACCTTTAGGTCCTATGGGACCACAGGGCCCTCCGGGTAAGCCGGGCGTGGATGGGGTTCAAGGACGAGATGGAAGCAAAGGAGAGCCAGGCAATCCTGGTCTTGTGGGAATGCCAGGATTAAAAGGTGAACGCGGTGCTCCTGGAAATGATGGTCCAAAAGGTTTCACTGGAATTGGTGGTCCTCCCGGAAAACGCGGTTCTCCTGGTCCTGCTGGTATTACTGGTAAGCTATTTTATTTAAATGCTGTTTTGTATCGACTAAAACACTTATAATCGCGATTATAGGAATGAAGGGCGACAAAGGCGAACGCGGTCTAACTGGAAATGATGGTCTAACCGGTCCTCGAGGGCCTCCTGGGCCCCCTGGATTACCTGGACTGAAGGGAGACATGGGACCGGTCGGTGCACCTGGCGCGGACGGTAGGCCCGGTTTGAATGGTGAAAAAGGTAACCAAGGACTTCCCGGATTTGATGGACCCCAAGGTCTACCTGGTGATGCAGCTGAGAAGGGGCAGAAGGGTGAACCGGGAGCGCCTGGTTTACGCGGACAAGATGGATATCCTGGTAGTCCAGGCCTGCCTGGTGAGAAAGGTATGCCAGGACTTGCAGTGCATGGGCGCCACGGTACACCTGGTGAAAAAGGAGATCGCGGCAGAGATGGAATCAATGGCCGCGACGGAACCCCAGGACAAAAAGGAGAACCTGGATTAGCAGGGCCAATTGGACTAAAAGGGGATAAAGGAACAATGGGAATTACTGGTGCTCCTGGTAGCCCAGGTTTAGACGGTATGCCTGGCGAAATTGGTGCTCCTGGTCCAATCGGTTTTTCTGGCAGCAAAGGTGACAAAGGCGAACGAGGCTTCCCTGGTCTGCCTGGTGATAAAGGTGACAAGGGCGCGATCGGATTCCCAGGTTTTAATGGTGCCCCTGGGGCGAAGGGTGATCGAGGTTATCCCGGTGCTCCTGGACCCAACGTAGAACCAATTATTATAAAAGGTGAAAAAGGCGAAATCGGCGAATTTGGTATTACTGGCTTACCTGGCGCAAAAGGAATGAAGGGTAATCAAGGCCCACCAGGGCTTAACGGCATGAAAGGAGATCGGGGCATACCTGGTCCACAAGGATTACCCGGATTGAATGGCGCCCCCGGCATGAAAGGTGATATGGGTCCAATGGGCGACATCGGAGCTCCTGGAGTAGCCATAAAAGGCGAAAAAGGTCTACCCGGACGATCTGGAAAGAATGGACGCGAAGGTAAATATTAAAATATTCTTGCAAAAATCCAATATTTTTTATAATATATAAATATCAAACCTCATATATATATATATATATATATATATATATATATATATATATATATATATATATATATATATATATATATATATATATATATATATATATATATATATATATATATATATATATATATATATATATATATATATATATATATATATATATATATATATATATATATATATATATATATATATATATATATATATATATATATATATATATATATATATATATATATATATATATATATATATATATATATATATATATATATATATATATATATATATATATATATATATATATATATATATATATATATATATATATATATATATATATATATATATATATATATATATATATATATATATATATATATATATATATATATATATATATATATATATATATATATATATATATATATATATATATATATATATATATATATATATATATATATATATATATATATATATATATATATATATATATATATATATATATATATATATATATATATATATATATATATATATATATATATATATATATATATATATTATATATATATATATATATATATATATATATATATATATATATATATATATATATATATATATATATATATATATATATATATATATATATATATATATATATATATATATATATATATATATATATATATATATATATATATATATATATATATATATATATATATATATATATATATATATATATATATATATATATATATATATATATATATATATATATATATATATATATATATATATATATATATATATATATATATATATATATATATATATATATATATATATATATATATATATATATATATATATATATATATATATATATATATATATATATATATATATATATATATATATATATATATATATATATATATATATATATATATATATATATATATATATATATATATATATATATATATATATATATATATATATATATATATATATATATATATATATATATATATATATATATATATATATATATATATATATATATATATATATATATATATATATATATATATATATATATATATATATATATATATATATATATATATATATATATATATATATATATATATATATATATATATATATATATATATATATATATATATATATATATATATATGAACTGCTATTTATAATTTATAGCAGTTTTTTAGATTATTAGATATATACAGCGATATAGGTCTTATAAGCAATATAATTATACGTAGGATTCCCTGGCCCAGCTGGACCAAAAGGAGAAAAGGGTCTTCCCGGGCTTCCTGGAATGGATGGATTAGTGGGGTTGCCTGGTCCCATCGGGCCAGCCGGACCACAGGGAGAACGTGGACCAACAGGATTACCTGGCCGTGATGGCGCTGACGGACATCCAGGGGCACAAGGTCTTAAAGGTGATATGGGTTTTCCAGGAATCAAGGGTGAACGCGGCTTCCCGGGAGTAGAGGGACAGAAAGGTGCGAAAGGAGAACAAGGAATGGTAGGTGTTCCGGGACTGAATGGTCTCCCTGGACAGAAAGGTGACCGCGGATTACCTGGCGTGGATGGGTTAGCGGGTCCAATGGGCATGCCTGGAGATAAGGGTTTCATTGGTCCTAAAGGTAGAGATGGAAGAGATGGTGGTCCTGGTTCGAAGGGTCAAAAAGGAGAGCCTGGTCTAGTGCCCCCTCCAGGACCTAAAGGAGAACCTGGCTACCCAGGACGTGAGGGACAGAAAGGCGAAAGAGGTCCACAAGGTCCACGAGGTCTAATAGGGCTGCAAGGTGAACGCGGAGATAAAGGTGATATGGGAATTGCTGGTACACCTGGTCTTCGAGGGCCACCCGGACCAAAGGGTGATCAAGGTTTGCCAGGCCTCGTCGGTCGTGATGGGCCGCCGGGATTAATGGGTCCAAAGGGTAATCAAGGCACACCTTGCACCGCAGCCCAAGACTACTTAACCGGTATTTTATTGGTGAAACACAGTCAGTCGGAACAAGTACCCCGTTGTGAGGCTGGACATGTCGAACTGTGGTCAGGTTACTCATTGCTCTATGTGGACGGTAACGATTTTGCACACAATCAAGATTTAGGATCGCCAGGATCCTGTGTGCGACGATTCTCTACACTGCCAATTATGGCTTGTGGCCAAAATAATGTCTGTAACTACGCATCAAGAAATGACAAGACTTTCTGGCTTTCCACATCTGCTCCGATGCCAATGATGCCAGTCGATAATTATGAGATATCCAAATATATATCGCGTTGTGTCGTTTGTGAAGCTCCTGCAAATGTTATTGCTGTTCACAGTCAAAGTTTAGGCGTACCAGACTGTCCATCCGGCTGGGAGGGTCTATGGATCGGTTACAGCTTTTTGATGGTAAATCAATTTAAATCATTTCATATGACCAAATGTAAGAACTTATTATAATTTTCTGCTCTTTCACAGCATACTGCCGTTGGTAATGGAGGAGGTGGTCAAGCACTGTCATCGCCTGGTTCATGTTTAGAGGACTTCCGTGCGACGCCGTTCATTGAATGTAACGGTGGTAAAGGACACTGCCATTTCTATGAGACCATGACTAGCTTCTGGCTTGTCACAGTCGAGGAACAACAACAATTTACACGCCCCGAACAGCAAACTCTGAAGGCCGGCAGCCTGCTGCAACGTGTCTCCAGGTGTCAAGTCTGTATAAAGAATTCATCATAAGAACAAATATTGTAGGGGGCTTCTTTTTATAACTAAATTTAAATAATTTTATGCTTTGATAATTTTTTGCTATTGTTCTTCCTTAATTAATTAACGTAATCTTTAATGCCATAATCTTGCTGTTGTTATTTTATTTTATTTTATTTTTTTTTTGTATCAACTACAAGATAGAACAAAACCGAATATCAAATACGAATACCAAATATTAATGTATGAAATACATGCAAAGCTGTTCCGTGTATAGAGTGTTGAAACATTTTTCTGCCATTAAACGAAATTACGATTTATGTTTATTTTATACGTTTTTATTTTTTTTAAATATATTTTTAATATTAGTGCATAAATTTAAGACAATAAACGAAAGCAGTTACCAAATAATACAATATACTTTTAGTAAAAATGTAATATTTGTGTAAAAATATATGAATTAAAACAAAATATATATCGCAATTTATTGATTATAATTTTTTGGCCAAAGCAAAAATAAATAAACGAATAAATCGATTCATTATTGGTAAATATTAACTAGTAGAAGTCCAGCTAGATGAAAGAACTAAATAGAATATTTTAAGTTTAGGTTATGTAACTGACATTTATATAAAGCCTTAAAACAGAACTAAAATGACATTTTTTGCTTTTTTTTACAGTGTAAAGAAAATATCATAATCGCGAAAAATTTCGAAATTCATAATTTGACGGACACATTTTTACCATCCCTGAATCCATTGCGACTAGTTTGGTGGTGGCGTCCAAACGTGTGGACACGTACCAATGCACATTTGTATGTATTTTTGTTCCACGCATAACTAAAAAATGCCTAGACGTAGAAGGTAGAAAATTTGCGATATGAACTGCTATAATATCTGACTATAATCATGATCTGCTATGATATAATCGATTATACCAAAAGCCACCTTTCCCCGAATGATTTTATAGATTATAAATATTTTTAAAGATATATATATATATATATATATATATATATATATATATATATATATATATATATATATATATATATATATATATATATATATATATATATATATATATATATATATATATATATATATATATATATATATATATATATATATATATATATATATATATATATATATATATATATATATATATATATATATATATATATATATATATATATATATATATATATATATATATATATATATATATATATATATATATATATATATATATATATATATATATATATATATATATATATATATATATATATATATATATATATATATATATATATATATATATATATATATATATATATATATATATATATATATATATATATATATATATATATATATATATATATATATATATATATATATATATATATATATATATATATATATATATATATATATATATATATATATATATATATATATATATATATATATATATATATATATATATATATATATATATATATATATATATATATATATATATATATATATATATATATATATATATATATATATATATATATATATATATATATATATATATATATATATATATATATATATATATATATATATATATATATATATATATATATATATATATATATATATATATATATATATATATATATATATATATATATATATATATATATATATATATATATATATATATATATATATATATATATATATATATATATATATATATATATATATATATATATATATATATATATATATATATATATATATATATATATATATATATATATATATATATATATATATATATATATATATATATATATATATATATATATATATATATATATATATATATATATATATATATATATATATATATATATATATATATATATATATATATATATATATATATATATATATATATATATATATATATATATATATATATATATATATATATATATATATATATATATATATATATATATATATATATATATATATATATATATATATATATATATATATATATATATATATATATATATATATATATATATATATATATATATATATATATATATATATATATATATATATATATATATATATATATATATATATATATATATATATATATATATATATATATATATATATATATTTAAAGGTCAAGAAAAGGTAGGCGTAGAAAGTTGAAATTTTGTATTTTCAACCGCTACGACATTCAGTTCTCAGCTCTGACTTTCCTTACAATCAATTAGTCGTGCATGGAAGTTATGTGGTGAATAAATACGATTTCTATAACTAATTCGATTTAATATTGGGACAATATATAGTCGTGATTTCATAAAAATTCATATTATATATTAAAGGATTCGAATAAGATTTCAACAATACAACAATAATAAATTTAGCAACAGCGATAAATTTTGTCACTTTAGCTTGCGCAGACCATCTTTGCACCGTCGTTCAATTGCCCGATTAATTCACGAATTAACGTTCAGGCGTTAACGAAATTTAGACATACCTTAAAGTCAATACAGACTATTTTCAGATTTTTGAGTTCTTACTTGAATACCTTTTACTTCTTGTCTTTAAGGATGGAATACCAGAGGACTTTCTTTATGTGCGTAAAGCTAATATTTTATTCGAGATATTTCTAAAATACGTGCTGAAATTATTATTACCGGAATTCTTGCTGAATTCACGAATGTGTACCGACTGTCGATTTTATTTTGTTAGATTTCGTCAATTGAAATTCGTTACAAATATGACCTTGAAAACATAGAACAGCTTTTATTGCTCTTTTATAGATCTTTCATTAAAAACTCGACTGCATCGCAACTGTTTATTTTCAAACACCAAAAGAATTTTGAATTCGATGGGCCGGGACTATCGTTTCCCATGACGGAAACCGTAAAGGAATTTTCACAAACGAGACCATCTATAAATTTCAACAATCGAGCATGTTTTTCCATCGCTCGTTTTTGTGGTGATTTCGTTTCTAATACAAATCGTTACAATTGAACAATAGCTCGAATATGTAACGGTTTACTTTTACAACGTTTGAAAACCCCTGACTACACCCCAATGTGTGCGCAAGTATTGAGCGACTGAAACAAATAACAGTCTACTCGATATAACTGATGAGAGAACGAGAATAGTGGATGTATGAGAGTGCTTGTGCGAGTGTGTGTGGACGAGTGTGAGTGCAACAATCAGATTTATTAGAGGGTGGAAATTCTTATCAGAGATACAAAAACGCAACGAATGATAGATATTTACACGCGTAAGAAGAACGCGCAAACTCGAATTTGGAAACGAATGACATGATAACCATCATCAACGTAATAATAATCATCATCATGCGTATGGTTTTGAAACATTGTGTATTAAAAGTTGAAAACAAATTTCAAAGTTATCGACGATGTGAAGGCAAAAGTAGTAGAATGATAGAACATATATCGGTGATATGACAGCACAGGGAGAGAAAGAGAGTGGTTAGAAGATAAGGAGAAAGATAGAGGGTTAGATAGAGGGAGAGAGAGAGAGCGAAAAAGTGAATAAATGAACTGGGAAAAAGCTTTCAATTTTCCAGAAGTTCCTCAGCTCACCGACCGAATATCTGACCGGATTTGGTGAAAACTAACTGGATGTCGAATTGGATGACAAAGTGAATGATTGGATGGAGAATTGAGTAGTTGGATGGTTGGTTGTGGTTAGTGAAGTCTTATATCGTATGCGTATGCGATAAAAACAAACAATGAAATGGGGGTAGATTTGATATCAAGGAAAATATTCCAATGAGAAGAATATTTTTTATTTTTGTAAAAAGTTAACACAATGGGAAAAGAAACAGATAAGACAAGGCGTAGAGAGAAAAAGGAAAATCGACCGACAGGTGAAGGAAGAACTGTTCACGAAAAGTGTTAAATAATATTAAAAATAAATTTTATTAAAAATATTCGTATTTGTGAAACAATAAAAAGCAAAAGAAGAAAACGTTTACAACAATAAAAAACAAATAGAAATAGAAGTTAATAAACAAAACGAAATTATAAAAAGAAAATTAATAAGAATTTTAACAAAACAATATTAGTGAGCAAAGTATACTAGAAATAGTGAAGCACGCCCTAATCCCTCACGTCGAATAACCTTCAAGTAACTGAGCACATACGAATACACACAAACGGGCACATTCACACACATACACGCGCATACGATCCAATTCCTAGATATTAAAAAAAATTAACAAAAAAAAATTACAAAAACAAAACTCGCAAAACCCATAAACTGCTCGCACATTTTAAAACCAATGAAATATTTTTTTTATAAAAGATTTCTTTAAACGAAAATCATCGTAATGTACCGAATAATTAATTAATTTAATAAGAGAAAATTCTCCACCGGCATCCTCCAGTTTCATGAAGAAATTGTCCTTATAGGGGAAAAATCACCAACACCACAAAAACATTTTCGGAAATAATTTTATTTACGCCGAGATATCAATCAAGATATAACACAAATATGTCCTAAACTTTCCACAACCGAGTAAATAAATCGTAAATTGGTCAATTTTTCCCATTCATTATACATAACATTCCATACAAGTCCTCCAACAAATCATCCAACATTGCATTTCAATCACGTTTACAAATACCATTCATTCCTTCTCTTAAATTTCATCAATAACAAAGAGAATATCACCCAAAAACAACTCCAACCACAACAAAAATAATATCATTAGTAATAACAATAATAACACTAACAACGCCGGACAACAACACCGACAACAACTCCTCTCTATGATTGTCGTGTTTTTATTATTTCTTCGATCAATCTGTTTATATTGTCAACGATTGGTGCTCTTCGTTCATGATCGATGGATTAATCCACAAAATGTACGACTCATAAGAGAAGCTGCAGAAAATTCTAAAAAAGCATTCACTGCGAAAAACATCAACAACAGCAACATCACTAAGAACAGGAACAACATCAACGGCAGCAGCACAAACAAGAGCAAACGTCGTTCGATTGACAAATACGATAGCGATTCATGTCGTTTCTGTTCAAACACACCACAAGGTTATTGCCGGCATCATTTACATCTTCAGGAACGTCAAATACAAAGGATTCGAATACAGAATAGATCGAGTTTTTGGGATCGTTTAACCCTTCTCAGTGATGCTAAAAATCGAATACAAACCGACCAACAACAACTGCGACGCATTCATCGCGAAGTGAAGAAGAATTTGAGAATTCATTCGAATTCAACAAAATCGGCTTACAATAATAACAGTAGTATTAGTAACAACAACAACAACAACAACAGCAATAACAACGACACCACCACCACCACCAACAACAACAACATTACATATTCCATTCATAAGCATTGCAGTGGAAATAATTATTATTATACAGAAATTTTTAGAAATGATTGTGTCAGCAATGATAACGACAATAATGACGAAGATATCGATGATGATGGTAACCCTGGCAATTGTTATAGAACAACATCGACTACAACATTATTAGAATATTCGAATGAAAATAATTTGTGTGATCAAAATTCAGAGGCATCAGAGGGATATATCCTAAAAGGAGAAGAAAATTAAGAAGACTCAGAAGTGCAAGAAGAGGGAGTAACAGATTCCTTACGTCGACAGAAACGCTTGCACACCATCGAGGTCGCTAAAAGCACACAATTCATAGTTCCCTCAGCCAAAATCAGCAACAAAAGCCTAAAAGACAACAACAACAATAATAATAATAATAATAACAACAACAACCACGATTGATAATAAATTCTAGTCATTTGGATCCAGTGTAAGAAATTTTTATGGAAATCGATATTCATTGCGATGATGATAATGTTAATGATATGCTCTATGCTTTGTGAATTGCTTCAATATATTTTACGCTTGCTTTTCCTATTGGAACAAACATAATCAAATGGAAATCAATTCCTAATACTCGTAATCAAAATATTTTTAATAATTTCAAATAGATTTTAGAGGAACTGTTTACAGTAGATTAGAACCATTCATGCCCGACACCCAACGGGTTGGGATGTATTAAGTCTCTTCCTTCATTTGAAAACCATTAACGAAGATGTGGCAGGTATAGAAAGGTATATATATTACGGTTCAGGGTCATCGCCTGGGTCTATTTAGATCCGTTCTAAATAGACCACGCCCTCTAATAAACCTTCTAATATAGTAGGATATCCAAGCTTCGGCGGACCGAAGTTAGCGTTCATACGAGTTAACACTCATTTGAGTAGCATTATTGCTTAATAGAGAGTCAAAGAATTCGATCCACGTTAGGACCAGAAGAAGCTTGACGCACATACGATTAACTTCTTTCAATTGAAAATGTTCCCTTAAAATTTCAAATTAAAAACAATTCTATTTTCGTTTCATTTTGTACTAATTCGCCCTTACACCCTTATTCACTTCGACCTTGCCTTTGTAAAGCCTTCAATGAGAACTAAAAGGCATAAAAAGTATATGTATAAAACCTACCCAGAATCGGCCGATTTTTTCGATATAGCCGTGTCTATAGTCTGTTTGCTGAAATCACGATTACAAGAGGATCAATCGAGAATTCTTCATGAAATTTTGTTTATAAATTCTTAAAGCGTGTCAGCTGTTTGTTATTAAATATCAATAAAATTATACCGAGGTCATTCCCAATTCTTAACAAGCGCCGGTTTAACGATTCTCTCACCACGATTTATGCGGTTAACATTTTTGAAGAAAAATTCTATTTTTCAATTGGGTCCAACTAAATGAAAGTATATTCGCAACAAAAAGGACGTGGCCCGCCCATTGATTATTAAGAAAAGACTCTAAATCAGCACTTCGAGTGTAGGGTATGTAGATTTGTGATAGGTCGAAATTAGATGTCTTATTTTTTTGAAATTATTGCAAATAGAAAATATAGAATAATATTTTTGTATTAGAGAAAACTGTATAATCGAATTAGATCCAATTTGATAAAATTATTTTTTAAAAGAAAAACTTATTTAGAATCCATTAAAGGAATTGCTTACTCAAACAAATGAAATATAAATATATTTAATATTTTTTATGTAGTATTTAATGCTACTTTTAAAAATTGTCTTTAAATTAATTCATATTTAAATTCAATATTTCAGTAATTTTTCTTCACTCTTACAGATCACAAAATTACAAATCAAATTTTTTTCGAATAAATTTTAATAAAACCAATTACTCCTTATATCAAACAAAAACTTGACACTACTCAGAACAACAACAACTATGTACAGAAAATTCTACAAAACAATATGTATAAAATTTTTGAAATAAACAAAAAAATGAATTGCGAAGAAAAACATAAAAAGTCGAAATAAGAAGGAATTTTCGAAGCCAACATCATCCATAATATCCAGCGATAATACCCAACAACAACTACAACTACAACCCAATAGGAATTACCCGTCACAACAACAAAACATTTACGATTTTGAAACCCAAAAAAACCCCAGCCAAACCGATCAAAGAACGATTCGTCTCCACCAACATGCCTATCGATGATGATAACAATTACAATTCATCCGAAACTTCATCATCGCATTCGGACGTCATTAGAACCTCTTCCAGTGCTACCTCTGCCACATCGTCGATTGCCACGATTTCTGCCGCTTCTGTCATTCCAATCGGTTCCAGCTACTCGATTATAAATTCGAACACAAATACTACCAGAAATACTACACCAAATAACATCGCAAACATCCACACAAACATAACATCACAAAAAGCCGCATCACGTCAAATAAGTTCCTCAAAAAAAGTGACAATACCACTCGAGCACGGTTGTGAGGACAATTGGACATGGAGCAAAAGGAATCGTTCGAAAGAAGTGGTACTCAGTGGCCCGAAAAATCGCACCGTCCACTTCCATCCGAATTGGAGTAAAGGTACGGCCGGTGTTCAAGGCAAGCGACCGCTCAACAATGGCCGCTTCTATTGGGAATTGCATGTATCGCAACGTGTTTTCGGTACGAGTATCATGTTTGGTATCGGTACAAAACATGCCCGTCTACATGCTAATTCCTTTCGTAATATGTTGGGCGAGAGTGAACACGGTTGGGGACTGTCCCATAAGGGTGTTCTATGGCATAAAGGAGTGGCACTATTGTACACAAAACGTTTCAAAGAAAACCAGGCTACCGTTGTGGGCATTTTATTCGATGGGATTGAGGGCACACTAACGTATTACAAGGATGGTAAATGTTTAGGAGTGGCATTTCGTGGATTGGATAAGGTAAATATCACTAAAAGGAAAGTAACTAATAATGACTAATCACAATTTTTACTACCTCTCTATTCCTTCTCTAACCGGTCAGGTTAAAGAACCTTTATATCCAATCGTTTGTTCCACGGCGGCCAAAACCGAAATGTCGTTAAAATGCACACGACGTGATTTTGTCAATTTGCAAGATCGTTGCCGTGCCGAAATAATGAAGCACATTCGAAATCGTCAGGATGTAATGCAGCTACGATTACCGCCAATGATTAGGGAATATTTAAGCGAAGTACTTAACGATATGGCACCGTTAAGGCCAGTCGACAATTATGATATATTATGCGATTTTTAAGTTTTGTCACAGCATTTTTGTCAAGCAGGTGATTAAATTGTGTCGATTTTTTTGCAGATAAATTATGTACAGGTTTATGTTTTATCATTATATATTGTGATTTTTTTTGTTTTGTTTGTGTTATATGTTATTAAATCTCCATAGTTAACTTTAATTGCTTTTGTTTTTTATTAGTAATAAAATAAATAATTGTTATTATTTGTTGAAAAAAACACTTTTAAATGATAATGAAAGGACTTTTTAAAAATAATCAAATCAAGAAAGAAAAACTAGCGAAAATATAATATGCCATTGTATATAGAAATCAACTAATTTAATTCCATAAATTTTAAATTGAAATTTTCGTAGAAATTAATTGTATAAAATTATTCCAAAGTTCGTTACATTGTATCAGTGTTTATAACGTCATACGATAATTGCAATAATTTATAACTTCAGTTTTAGAAACTCCTATAAATAAATTAAATATATATATATATATATATATATATATATATATATATATATATATATATATATATATATATATATATATATATATATATATATATATATATATATATATATATATATATATATATATATATATATATATATATATATATATGCGTGTGTAACCTACGTATATGTGTGCGTTTGTGCGTATTGAAAATCAAATTATATTTGTAATTATGTAGCCATATAATTTTTTTTCGAACAGGCCAATTTGGTGCAATATTGTGATAAAAAAACAAATTTAATTTTTTTTTTTCATTTTTGGTTGCATAAATTGAAACTACTATATTTTTTTAATATATATAAAAACCATATACATATGTACATACAATACAATCACTATAAATATACTTCTGAAAAAGATTGTACGAACTATTCTAGTCATTACTATTAAAATATCACTCGCATCCGAAGCGAAAAGTATTTTAATTAACACAACATAAATATTTAAATACATTGACATTCTCATAAATATTCGTATACAACCACTCGTATTCGTAATTAATTTGATTGGATTTTAATTGTACTATAAATACGTATTAACTAATATTGCCTACAGTCTCTTAGTATTATTATTATTATTGTATACAAGACTATTGCATATAATTACTAATTTAGTGTAATAAAAACTATGTAATTCAATAATATTAATTCTACTACAACTACTAGGTGTTCGTATTATAATTAATTTAATAATAACAATAATAGTTATAATAATAATAATAATAATAATAATAATAATAATAATAATAATAATAATAATAATAATAATAATAATAAAAATAAATATAAAAATTTAAATTTTTAAAATATTTCTTTAATTTTTTCGCCATCCTTTCGCCAAAAAATCGTCGTGCTAGGTGTTGCCAAGCTAATGCATTCATTTTAAGGTCCGAATAACCTCGTCTCTTATCGTCTTCCTAGTCACCTTCTAAATGTTTAATACTACTATAAGTGATGTGTCTTGGCGAGTTTAGCTATCTCAACCACTTGAAGGCAACTGGAAATACAAGGCGTTACCAATCTGAGAGTATTTTACTCTTTTATTAATAATTTTAATCAAACGATCATAGCATTTTATTTTTAGTCAATACCTATTCAAACCGCACCATTTCCACAATAATTTCTTCATTTCGAATTTATTAGATTACGTAGAATTTTTATAAACACTCTTGAATGATTTTTATATCCTTCGATCGAGGAGTATAGAATATATTCATCGTGTGTATTCCATCTATAAAGTATTCAATTAGTGCTCAACTCGGAATTAGATTCTGATGCTGTTCGTCGGTCTGTCTATTTGACCTTATAGAAGGAACAAATAGAAATATCTTCATAAAGTCTTATGAAGACTTACAAATAGAAATATCATCCTCTTCCTTCTTAAGCTGTTTGGTATTGAAAATTTCAAAAACTACTGAATTTAAGCCGCATAGAATTTGCATTTATTTATGCTTTCAACTCAATTCTTCCTACAATGTATTTAAAACGCAAACCCATTACGACCATTAGTAAAAAATCACTGAAGATCATCATTGAAAATTCCTGCATAAATATTCGTTCGATCATGTGATGCTTTTAATGTGAAAATTCTAACAATTTTACCACTGTCGCGCCTATTTTTAAAGTATATTTCAATTTGTAGTCAAATTTTCTAGTTTGTAATTCGACACTCTAAAGTGTATCCCATTTTCAACCCAGCCCAGATTGGTAGATCATGCCAATATAGTGGAAATTGTACATACACTTTTCATCATCGTCATAGAATGGGATAAGGTGCGTATTTAGTACTGAAGTTAACATATATTGTTAATTGTATTGTGATATATTGCCAATTATTTTCAATTTCGTTATCAATGTCCAACCAAAGACCGTTAGACATTTAGAATTATAGAATATGCAAATGCCAAAAAATGTCAGCGTCGATAAAAGATCTCTCGTTTTTCGTTGAATCAGTTCGGACTCTCACAGGAAGCAATAAATATCATCTTCACCCAAGAAACAGCATTAATTCGAACTTCATTTCTGTTATTCAATTAAATTATTAACACACAATTTTATTAACGATAACAAAGTATTAATTAATTGAACAAGTGATAATGAAGGAAGAATTTAATAATTCTAGAAAATTTACTGTTATAGTTTTTTATTTGACATAAATTTTATTTAAATTTTGTTTACACGTCCCCAAACGTTCAGTTAATTAATATTAGAACAATATTAAAATATATATGGCTAAATCAAAGGGCTTTTATATATAGGAAATAAGAAACAAAAATTACAAACGTTTTCATTGCGAATGAAAACGTAATCATTTTAAACTTAAAAAAGCTATATAAACCATATTGAGGTGTGTCGTTTTTATATTAATTAATACTATAAAACTGCAATTTAAAAGAAAATGAGGTATTGTTATTAACTTTCTATACAATTTCCAATTTTTTGTTTCTTCATTAAATCAATGTTATTAAATGAATTAGAGTTCATCAGAAAGCCGATGAATATTTTTCAAATGATCACCAAAATCTGTTGCATCGCTGCCAACAAATGTTTCATGATTATTTAATATTTCCTCAAACGATAAAAGATCATTATGATCTTCATCCGCTGCTACAAATAGATGATCCACTTCATCTTCAGCAATCTGTTCATTACTGGGAACAATCCATGAAATAATTTCATTTCCTGTTAAAAAACCATCTTTATTCAAATCGAAATCTTTATCGAAACGTTCTTTTTCCGTTATCAACCATTCCTTATCATTTTGCGCGTAACCGTCAAAAACAAATTCTTTAAAATCAATTTTACCATCATTATTTTTATCCTTGTCGCGCATGGCATGATCAAGAACTAACGGTAACATTTGCGGATGTTCTTCGGGATTATAAAATAGAACAAATTCATCATAACTAAGCATTCCATCACCATTAGCATCTGATGTATTAAACATTTCCTTATCGTCACGTATCAATTTCTGCTCTTCTTCATCAATATCAATTAATTCCATTTCAAAATTTTCACCTTCCATTGAATAAACGTCTTGTGTATATTCCTTCCAAGTTACTTGTCCGTCATTATTTTCATCAATTCCTTCAAAACGATCACTAGCCTCTTCTTCAGAAAGTTTCCTAGAAAATTTAGAAAAATAAAAAAACAAATCTTTATTAAAATGAAAAATGTTATCAAATTTGAAAAAAAAATATGACGATAATGACAAGATTTATAAACAGTTTAATAATATTACTTACCTGAACGATCTTATAATCCATGCTTTTAATTCATGCCTGGCGATATGTCTATCATAATTTAAATCCATCATTTTGGCTAAAATTAATAAACGTTTTTTAGATTCCTCTGGTGGAAGTGTATCAAATTCTTCAGCTTCCTTGATATTGCCTTTAATTTAAAAAAAATTTTGCAATTTAGTTTAGAAGAAATATTGTTCGAATCGGAGTTAAATGTTACCAATGATGGCCTCATGGTCGAATTCTACATTATGATCAGCATTATTTGAATCTGTTTTGGTGTGATATAGACCATCTTTGAGACGTTCCTTAGTTGTGTGCTTCTCATGTTTATGCGTTATCCCTGCTTGAGTTGGCATCGTTGATACGGCCAATAACATTGCAATTGTCGCCAATATCATCACAATTTTCGACATATTTATTAGCTTTCGTTTATTCCATCCAATTCTATTTTTCAAATTTCGGAGAATATTGGCCAACAAACTATCGACTCATATAAATCACACTCCAAAATGTTCTAAATGTTAAATTTCTTTAAACGTTTATTGAATACTCGATCAGTTTCGAAGAGAAATATTAACAAGAGACCATTATTGAAAACAAATTGAAAATCGACTACTCTTTTTTATTATTTCTAGCCATGAAAGCCATTTGATCTTTGGTTTAATTCTGTTCATTGGTCAAGTATCAATATTTATTAAAAAATTCTATTTACGGAATCGTAAAATTTCCATAGTGCTTAATTTTTTTCTCTCAACAAATTCTGATGATTATTCCTGACCACTCTCGTGATATTCACTTCGATCATCTCTTTTATTTAGGGTTTTTTACCGTTGTGTTGACAAAAGTAACCAGGGCCACTATTAATGATCCAAAGCTACAATGCTAATGATTTGACCGTGTCTCCAACAATCACAATGAAACTTTTCTTATATGCCTTATATATTTCCATAAATCTTTATTTATTTTGACATTTCTGCTCCATCAGCTACCAGTCATAGTAAAACTGTAAATCCCAAATACCACAGTATATATTCAAATATTCGCACATAGTTGCCATTTTTCATGTTTTATAAATTTTCAAATATCGAGAAACGGTTTAAAAATAGGTAACGCTTTGGCAAGTGTATCGATGAGATCATCCTTCTAAGAGTATCGATAAGAAACACGGCTGTTGACTTTTTTTTTATTTCCGAAAATATACTATCAATGGCTGCATTTACAATCGCTAAGCGCTTACTGTAAGCGCTTAGTGTTTTGTGGTCGAGAATGGACCGCTGAGATTTTCACGCTGACTATGCTCAGCATATTCTTTCTATGTCGCTCTGTCGTTTTCTCTGTCGCAGAAATAAAGGAATCAAACCAAATTCAAAGAGATAGGAATGACCTCATCAGAGGGGTGCTGTATGCCTTAAATACGCGAGAAAGCCAGTAATTCTGGGCAATCTGGGCAAATATTTTGGCCTCGGGTAAAACGGTATCATCTAATATTATAGTCAGCATAAAATTAGCGACATTACTGTCCATTTCAGTTTTCCCAATTTTAGAATTTTCGCAAATAATATTTCGTGTTTACAGCAGAACAGCTGTTTGTAAGCAGCGCATTCCGAAGAGACGGCAGCGCTGACTCTCAGCGCTTTCAAAAAGCGCTTAGCGCTGAGCGATTCTGAATGCAGCCAATGACTTTTAAAAAAACCAATATTACACTTTCTCTATAATACCGTAGACACATAGAAATCCGATGCGAATATTCGGGTCGAACTTCAAATAGCACCCTCTCTTATGGGGAACGAAAAAGAAATAAAATTTCGATGATGCATGTGTCGACAACGAAAAAAATGGGAAATGTAAAATTTTCTGGAGCGTGTCGTTGCTCGTCTCCTTGTTTTCGTTGTGTAGACCAATGAGAGCCTGTGGTATTTGAAAGTTCGGTCCGAATTTTCGAATCGAATATTCGCACCAAATTTCTGTGTTTACGACATAAAGGTGCATTATCGTAAGAAAGTGGAGAGTTTTGATATTCTTCACTAGGGAATCATTCGATGCTTGAATTAAATTTGGCAAATAGGGAAGAAGTTATTTTATACATGTACAATTCATGGATAATTCGCTTTAAATGCAGTCTATAAATTGTAGACTACAAGAGCATTTTTTCAAAAAACAAAAAAATTTATTATTAAATATATATGTGTATATTTCCTTCCAAACATTTTCCTTGTTCGCTGACTATTCCACAGTTTTCTCATCAGTTTTCTCTATGTTAAAAATTTTCATTTTTTTTTGTAAAGTTATCAAACAGAGCTAAATAAATTAGTTTTGGAAGCTCTGGGCATTTCTGTTACGTCATGCACGTGCTGATTTAGAAATGTCAAATTTAGCAATAGCAATGTCAATTTATGTTTACTTATTTTCTTATGAAGTTGATATTGATTTCAGAAATTTAAACCATTATAATTAGTGTTCGATTTTAAATATTAGATGGAAAATGGAAAAAACACACAGGTTCTATGATTTTGCAGTGCCTTTTAAGAATGATGAAAAAGAGATGCGTAAAATGATAACAGAGCTGATTGAATGTAAGCAAAATTACACGTTTTTGCATTTGTTTTGCTTATTATTTTCCTGAACAGTGGGCTACAAGACAATAGCTATCGAACATTTTTTTGATCATAGTAAGAAAGAAAAAGTTAAGCGGGGCGGCGACATATTCCCAGCACCAGCCAACGTTGACTATTTGATTACAGAGTTCCAGAAACAAATGCGAATTCTGCAACGATTAACAATACTATACAATGATATTGCAGTGGCGCATGCGATGGTATGGAAATGAAACAGAAAGGGAAATTTTCGAAATTCATAATTTCCTGCTTTTATATGCACTCTAGGCAAATTCGATGAATTTGAGAAAGTATAATTTAATAGCTGGACAACCGAAGACTGATGCCGCACTTACCGTAAGTAATAAATAAGGAATTATTTGCCTTAAAAAAGTAAACGAATTTAAGTAATTTCTAGCATTGCTGTACGACTTTTGGTGGCGATATTATTACGTTTGATCCCGAATCCAGTGTAAAATTGTTAGTCAATAAGAAGGCATATCAAATTGCCACAAAAAGAGGAATGTTTTTTGAAATCAAATATTCACCGGCAATACGAGACTCCAATAATAGAAAAGATATGATTAAAATTGCACATAATTATGGAATACGAAGAAACCCGAAAAACATCATATTTAGTAGCGGTGCACTGAATATTTTTGAATTGCGTGGACCATACGATGTTGCAAATCTGTGAGAACTTTTGTTTTTACATTTTGTTTAAAAGCTTTTAATGCAACCGATATTTGTGTAGAGCTTTCATTTTTGGGCTTTCCGAGGATCAAGGAAAGAATGCTGTGGACAAATGTTGTCGACAATTATTTCTACGGGCTGGTAAATTTAAGAATACATTCGCAACTCAATAGTTTTAATTTATTTAAATAATTTTAGAGGCTCGCCGAATAGGAAAAACCATAATGTTTGTAAAAGCAATTGGTCCCGTTTGCCTTTCTAACACTGATTCCTCTGGTAGTGAAGAATCGGATATTAATATAGATGACATTAAAGCAGTGAAGAGATGTGAAGCCAGCGATGATAGTAGTTCTTCATCAGAAGACTGTGAGAAAAGTGAAAACGAAATGCTAACACAACCCAATAAAAAGCAAAAGTTATCATAATCTCAAAATCAAATACTTTTTATAATAATTTTTTTTGCTATACTTATTTGAATTATTGATATAGAGGAAATATTAAATTATATTTGATTATTTTGCGTGTGTAAGGAACAATTTGAATATATTGAACTTTGACCATAATCTACGGTAATTTTTTTTGTTTAACTGAAGGTGGAGATCCGTTTTATCGTAATGGAATTTTTTAAAAAATTCAATATTGCAATGTGGTCAATATTTTTCTTTAAAATAATCCATTCAATTCTCTTATGTACTTTATCCTGGTACCGAATTGATGTACATATGGCAATACCACAAGCTGACCAACATTGTCAATTAAAATTTGCGCCTTTGAAAAATATACATCTGTATTGCTATCTCGTTTTTTCGCACCAATCGCATCGCTGAGGCATCTACAATTATCGCATTCAGCATGGTTTTTCGAGCGTTCGGTGTATATGCACGAACATTTGAGTGGCTGTTGTCGGCAATAGACTACCGTGAAAGAAAAAACTTATTTCAAAATGGAGGTCTCTGGTGTGGTGCGTACGTTCTTACTAAAGTCAAAAGAAAATTGCTGAAAACGGTAATAAAAGTGAAAAATAATTAACATAATTTTACAAAATTTGTAGAACATAATCAATCCAATAACATGTGAATGAAATAGAATACGGTCGACGTGTATATAAAATATAAAGTGCTGCTAAAAATATCAGTCATAAAAAATTAAAGCAGACACTGGTTGGGTCAGCCGAAAAAAAGTGATGAAAGAAAAAGCAGAATATTTTCTGTACTTCGCGACACGACTGCGGCGAAGGCCAACGAAGGCAACGACTTTGATAATTTTTTTTTCATCATTTTCAATCATCCTCAAAAGAGGATTTGTATAAAAAATGTTTCTAATAATTTGACATTCGGATTCAAACGAACGGAATAGTGATCACAATTTCTTTAGTAGTATTGCATTTTTCTGAATAAACGAAAAAAGAAAAAATAGATAATATGAATTTATGGTCGATTATTAAGCAAGTATTATAATTTTTGTGGAGATATTTTGATATAGGATTCATATTTGCAAATTGTGCATCCGATTTATACTTCAATCAAAAATGTATTTCATTATTCGTATTGTGTGCCTAGACTTGTCTTGTGTATTTTTCTCGAGTGTAGAGAAGTTGCAAATTAGTTGAAATGTGTTTTTTCCTTGATTTGTTTTATTCTGCCACCCCAACTGAGCGATCGGTCAGTTAGAGCGGCAGAAGTAGAAGCAGCAAAATTTCTGCTCATCATTGTTCATTTTAACTTGAGAGTTTGTTGCTTTTTCGTCCCCTGTTTGTTATATATGTTTCCGCTATTGTCTTGACTTCAGTGTGGTTTCATTTTTACGTTTTCGCAATAATCCCAGAAGAAAGAGTGTCGCAGACGTACGTCGGCAGTGCCGATTATTATTGCTTCTACTTCTGATGTTAGTGCTTTTGGTGCGATGCTCACTGAGTTGTCTTCTGTTGTTTTTTATGAGTCTTATTTTTTGTCTCTTACCTCAATTTTCAATTTAATGGAGCACAAAAGCTATAGCAACAACAATACGTGCAAGGAGAAATATCGAACGTGTTGGTAATGGAGTCTTTTTGTTTTTGTTGTTATTTATATTGGGGAGGAAAGAACTCGCCCAAAACTGCTATGGTTAATTTTGTCGTCACAACTCTGTGGTACGCATAGTGTTGCCAGATATGCGTTCTTTAGGTAGATGATAATTATGAAAGCTTTTGGATTGTGCCATAAGTGTGAGAAAGGTGAACAGTAGGAACGATAAAAAGGGAAGAATCAAACAAAGGATTTAATGAATTTCAATGTGAAAAACGTGGAGAGGGTTACATCTGTTTATAACATTGTTTTAAGAGAAAGTTAAATATTAAAGTATACAAAAAATTGTATAATTCGTGTTTGTATAATATCATCGAACATATAATTCAGTGTTAACGCACTCCGTTGTTTGCCACAGTGTTTAAAGACGGATTTGATTTTGAATTATTTCTCGTTGAAATTTTAAACGCCAGAGCTTTATTAAATGCTCTTAAGAGCAATAAACAACTGTTTCTTTAAATATAATCTAATGTATTTGTAGGTAATTGCATTTTCAGAAAGAGTTACTACATGTATTCTTACTTCTTATGTTAATGCAAATGCAAATATAGTTGGCGTATATATCAAGGTAACAGATGTTCATAAATCCTTTTAGAATATAGTAAATATCCCAATAATAAGATGATACGGCAACACTGGCATTACGTTTAATTAATTAAATGTGGTGATTTTATGATGGAAATAATTTTTTCTCATACTTTCTTATCTATATGTAAATTTTCTCTATTACTTAATGCAAATTTTCTTTATATTGTCGCAGCAGAATTTGATAGCGTCTCACAACAATCTACGTTTTTCAATATTTTCCATTGATTGCTTTAAAGAAAAAATTAGATTCCTTTTTAGAAATTAGAACTTTACATAAATCTTATATATTGATTCCTATCCATTTTCGCTCCCCGCTCTCTTATCCATCATTTTGGCAGGTAGCGCTTACAGCTGCTGAGAGAGAAGACAAGACGATACGGTTTAGGCGTTACTTGAGTATCACGTAAAAAGTAAAACGCTTGAAATGTTTGCAGAGAATATTGAAATTATTATTATTCTTTTATTATTTGCAAGATGTCACAGACCCTGGGATAATAATCGCTATACAACAATTAGGGTTAGATAAAGAGCAGAATGTCCGCATGATACCGGTTTTACTGTTGGTAGAATTATCATTCCATTTAGTTGTTTTTGCGTTGATATTTTAGAGTACTTTGTTATTGGTGCGATTTTATTGAGGCTGTTTGGAAGTGAAGCAACAAAAAAAAGTACATATTGAATGTGTATATGAGCATCCCTTGTAACGAGCACAAGAGACCAGTATGTAGTATAATTTATTAGACGGTTACTTTTGACGTTTCATTGAATTAAAATTCATTTTTCAGCAAATGACGAAAGCTGCCCCCATTCCTTCTCTGTCTGTCATCCGCTATCTCACACTCATTCGCTCTTTTGCTTTCGGACTCAAGAAAGTATATTGCGTTATTATTGTACGAATGATCCAAGACAATGGGAGAAGAATGCAAATGGTATTTAGGATGCAAAAATAAGTTGGCATTTCTTTTATAAAGATTTTTTAGTAGTAAGTATAAATTTATGTAGACATCACCAAAAGTTATATTAATACTTTCTGCTAGGATTGAAAAAGTTGTTTTGTTTATATTTAGTGTCCTTAGATTTTATTTTTAAAGGAATAGCTAAAAATTATCATTTGCGACTGAGCTAAAAAGGGATTACCGAACGATTGGAATAAAACAAATTTTCATACTATTTGTAATTTTTTTATATACATTTATATTATTTTCACACATGCCTACATAAATACGTGCATACAAACAAACATACATACAAATCTGTGCATATGTATATATTTTTCATTTTCTTCTCATCTTCGTAAAATTGAAATTAATTTAATACTTACTCAATTTGCAGTAATTAAAATGGATAAATAATAATGGAAAAATGTATATAGACGTATATATGTTGCTTGAATGTTGTTCATTTACTTACAGGCTTGGCTTGGCTACTTGGTATTTACATGTTTTTATACCTTGCTCGAATCTAATTTCTTAGTGGAAATTTCTTCTTTTTCTCTTCATGTGTATGGGTGTGTGTGAATTTGTCTGTGTGTTACTTATTATCCATATTCATTTTATTTATAGGTACTTTTCAATCGTTTTATCTTCTTGTGAAACCAACCGCTGCATATGATCCTATAAACATATATATATATATACAACTATATACAAGTTATAGTATCGTAGGTATATATTTTGAAATCTGTATATCTGCGTTTATGCATGTTTGTATGTATCCATGCGAACGGAAAAAAAGTGGCAAAGAAAGAAAAAAACTCGAACCAATCGTTGTCGTTGTCGTCGTAATCATATACCCCATTACCGCCGTGATCATCAACATCGTCATCATTACCACTTCTATACATATTCGCCATTTGCTTTAATTGTTGGGTTTTCTCTTCTTGGTTTTTGGTGTTGTTTAGTTGTTGGTTATTGCTGGTTATTTGTTGTTTGAAACCAACTACTTACAGACTGAATTCAGTTGAGCGGAGTAGTTCAAATCAGATGAGATTGTTGGTATTATTATTATCATTACTTTTGCGGCTGTTTTTTGTTTTTTTTTGTTGCCGTTGCGGTTGTTGTTGTTCTTCTTGTCTTTGCCACCTCATTTCTAAGAGAAAAATTTCTTATATAGTTTAAGCATTTTATTGCCAACTTTACCTATCGTTCGCTACCTGTTAATAATAATTTATATTTATGTGTGTTCATGTAGAAATGTGTCTATGGCCACACGTTTATATGTATGTATATCCATACATATATGTGTTGTTTCATTGCAATATAAAGAAAACTTTGCAATGTCTACTTCGCTTTTGGTGTTGTTGCTTTACTCTGTAAACATCATTTATATAATTTTGTCTCCTCTTGATCATATCACAGAAACTATGTAAATATTGAATTGTATAATCTGTATGAAATAGCGGAAGTTATATTTTTAAACTCGTAGAAATTTGTTTTCTTTTTATTTTAATAAAAGCTTCCTTGGTAACTTTATATTTCATTTGTTCAATTAAGGTCGTCGAACTTTCATCGGCCTCATTTCATTCCATTTGAAAATAATCTCGAGAATTGAGCTAGAAAGCAAATTAGGAAATTAGAATTTGAATTTAGTTAAAAATATGAAGTTCTCAAAACAATCGCTTTTCAGAACTTTTGGAGTAAATTTCCTAAATGCAAGTAGGGCAAGTTTACATAAAATAAAATATGAACCATAGCTTTGACATCCCAAAATTTACTTAAAAAATTTACAAACTTATCTACCCTATATCAGTGTTAAATATTTATGGTCATATATACATTTACAAATTGTCGCACCTAATTTAATGCGTTACAAACGGTGGAACCAATTTATCTTTCCCAGCTTACCTTCTTCCAACTAACTTATCTTCTCTCTACCTCCCCCCCCCCGTGTGAATATAAATGCATTGATTTGTACTAATTTCAAAATACAAATATTAATATACTATAGCCTCCTCTATTACAAATACTGTAGCCAAAGTTAGGATAATTTTTTGTTTTCTTCGTTGACCTCTTCAGATTTTTACGCTATTATCGGCTTCTCTTCATAGAAGTTCTTAGAAAATGAGAGAAGCTATTGAAATGAATTTTTCAAATTATTTGCTGTTATAAAACTACATATTTATAGAGATCACAATTGGAAATCTATGCGTTCCTACGCATTTGTTCGTTTTAATATTAAATTATTCTGAAATCCTATTTTTTTAATTTATTTCAGCTGAAAAAAATTGATCAAACAAATAAAATCTCTCCACAGAGCTTAAAGAAGATTTAATTCAATTTTTGCTAAGCTATCGAATCTCAATGAATCGCCAATAATCGCTAGTACGCTAATACATTTTGGCCTCCGCCATAGAATTATTCCTTATATTGACTGAATAAAGGAGTAGTGTCTAAAAGATTCTTCTATTTTTGATAAGTTTAACTAAACTAAACTTAACTAAGGCTAACTGAACTACTTCTGCTTTGAATAAATGTGCTATACATTCACTTAAAGTAAGACTTAGTTAGAACTTAATAGAATGGAGACGCTTACTTTCTATACGTCGTGCCTAATTGTCACTTGCTTTTTTACTGGATATACGTGATCATCAATTTCGTAATTACTGAAAAACGAGGAAATTAAATTGATTCTTAATATTAAATATTCATTAAAAAAGTTTATTAATTATGTCATAATAATAATTTGCTTACTCAGAGATTGAGAGGAAAAATTTTAGTAGCAACTCTTTTAATATCTAAATGCCATGGAATAAAACTGATTAACGAAATAATACAAAGCTTGGACTATCAGTTGGTTATAAATATTTCTCTAATTTTTATGATTTATTTATTTAATTCAAGAAAAAAAATTATTTTTAGATTGTCTTCATTTCAGTTTTCAATTTATTAAATGCAAATAATTTAGAATTGAATTAAAGACTGATAAAAATTTCATGTGCAGAAAATATATGTACCTATATATACAGCTGATAATGTATATTGATATATATAAAAAACAAAAAAAAAATTAAAAATGTGTGGATAATGTTTGATTTGTGTTAATTAACTAATATCAATAATTATGTGTTTCAATGCAAATTCTAATTCAATATCGTGGAAGTGTACAGAACTATATTACCCAGAAGCCATAGTTAATAATAAAAAGTTATCAACACAGGTAAGCAATATATTCTCATATTTGAGACGCTCTCTTGCCCTCCAGTCCTCTGTACTTTACTGTTTTATTATAGGAAATATCGTACGTACGTATTAATCTCTCCTCATATTTCATTACAAACCAGAGAAAAAAAATCAAGTCCATATACATATGGATATCATACATATACATATATGTATATTATTTTTTTTTTAAATTTTTCATAAATTTTTAATTGTTAATGATCATAAATTTTTTTAATGCAGATTATTTATGGGGTAATGCTGTACGTTGTATGTAATTAAAAATTGTAATATCCATAAGCGTATAGCTTTTCCCCTTAAATATTCTTGTGATTGCAACACATCATCACCTCCATCGCTTCCTTCGCGACCATCCTCACCAACCCTCCCTCTCTAGCTATGTGTGTCCGTTCAATTAATATGTACAAATTTTCTTGTCTTCCATTTTTAAAACTTTTCGTATATTATTGTCCAATTTTTTAAATTGTGCATTCGATTTGATTGTAGTATATGCTGCCTATATATGCATATATATGTATATATGTATTCACTATGTGTATTCTGCTTTAACCCAATGTTGCATTAGTTAATGCAGCTTTATTTTATTGAAGGTTTCAAATGTGTTCGATTTATTTTTGCCTTTAAATTCATTTAACTTGAAATTTTAGATGGAAAGTCTGGGAAAAGTCCGTACACTAATCGGGCTCGCTACTCATTATTTAACTTGAACATTTATTATTAATCCTATTGTAAAGTTAAATTCTAAATTACCTTCCTTTTAAATATTGTTTGCCTAAAATTTTCATAAATTGCACATTTTTGAAATAAAGTACGCTAATATAGTACGTTAAAACATAAATTGAAACCAAATATATATAAAAAAATGTTTTGAAATAATTTTACAGTTATTTGTGAAATTATAATTATTTCTGAAGTAAAAAATTCTGAATTGGAAATGACTTGAAAAATGTACCTTACACCTTGTACTCGTAGCATTTGTAGTTTAATTCAAGTACTCAGGAAGCGAGTTTTTTGGGAGTATTATTATTAATATTAAGTATTGCCGTCTCGAATTTGTGGTTCACGGCGAGAATTATATATATATATATATATATATATATATATATATATATATATATATATATATATATATATATATATATATATATATATATATATATATATATATATATATATATATATATATATATATATATATATATATATATATATATATATATATATATATATATATATATATATATATATATATATATATATATATATATATATATATATATATATATATATATATATATATATATATATATATATATATATATATATATATATATATATATATATAATATATATATATATATATATATATATATATATATATATATATATATATATATATATATATATATATATATATATATATATATATATATATATATATATATATATATATATATATATATATATATATATATATATATATATATATATATATATATATATATATATATATATATATATATATATATATATATATATATATATATATATATATATATATATATATATATATATATATATATATATATATATATATATATATATATATATATATATATATATATATATATATAATATATATATATATATATATATATATATATATATATATATATATATATATATATATATATATATATATATATATATATATATATATATATATATATATATATATATATATATATATATATATATATATATATATATATATATATATATATATATATATATATATATATATATATATATATATATATATATATATATATATATATATATATATATATATATATATATATATATATATATATATATATATATATATATATATATATATATATATATATATATATATATATATATATATATATATATATATATATATATATATATATATATATATATATATATATATATATATATATATATATATATATATATATATATATATATATATATATATATATATATATATATATATATATATATATATATAATATATATATATATATATATATATATATATATATATATATATATATATATATATATATATATATATATATATTATATATATATATATATATATATATATATATATATATATATATATATATATATATATATATATATATATATATATATATATATATATATATATATATATATATATATATATATATATATATATATATATATATATATATATATATATATATATATATATATATATATATATATATATATATATATATATATATATATATATATATATATATATATATATATATATATATATATATATATATATATATATATATATATATATATATATATATATATATATATATATATATATATATATATATATATATATATATATATATATATATATATATATATATATATATATATATATATATATATATATATATATATATATATATATATATATATATATATATATATATATATATATATATATATATATATATATATATATATATATATATATATATATATATATATATATATATATATATATATATATATATATATATATATATATATATATATATATATATATATATATATATATATATATATATATATATATATATATATATATATATATATATATATATATATATATATATATATATATATATATATATATATATATATATATATATATATATATATATATATATATATATATATATATATATATATATATATATATATATATATATATATATATATATATTATATATATATATATATATATATATATATATATATAATATATATATATATATATATATATATATATATATATATATATATATATATATATATATATATATATATATATATATATATATATATATATATATATATATATATATATATATTATATATATATATATATATATATATATATATATATATATATATATATATATATATATAT
>OZ016502.1:28797341-28822128 GCA_963966595.1 Physocephala rufipes
TATATATATATATATATATATATATATATATATATATATATATATATATATATATATATATATATATATATATATATATATATATATATATATATATATATATATATATATATATATATATATATATATATATATATATATATATATATATATATATATATATATATATATATATATATATATATATATATATATATATATATATATATATATATATATATATATATATATATATATATATATATATATATATATATATATATATATATATATATATATATATATATATATATATATATATATATATATATATATATATATATATATATATATATATATATATATATATATATATATATATATATATATATATATATATATGTATATATATATATATATATATATATTATATATATATATATATATATATATATATATATATATATATATATATATATATATATATATATATATATATATATATATATATATATATATATATATATATATATATATATATATATATATATATATATATATATATATATATATATATATATATATATATATATATATATATATATATATATATATATATATATATATATATATATATATATATATATATATATATATATATATATATATATATATATATATATATATATATATATATATATATATATATATATATATATATATATATATATATATATATATATATATATATATATATATATATATATATATATATATATATATATATATATATATATATATATATATATATATATATATATATATATATATATATATATATATATATATATATATATATATATATATATATATATATATATATATATATATATATATATATATATATATATATATATATATATATATATATATATATATATATATATATATATATATATATATATATATATATATATATTAAATTTTGTTTTTATGAAAAAAGATGTGATGTGTCCCGATTAAAAAAATTTATTCAATTAATTCAAAATATGCCAGCCTCGGCCAAATCTTTTCATCAGTATGATTTGGTTAATTAATTTTAAGAAATAGGTGTATTTAAAGAATAGGAGCATATAATAAGATATATAAGTGCAATTATTCTGATAAGTTATATGTGAGAATATTAATATTTTTTCGTCTTTAATTTCAGCTTATAAAATGATTCGTTTTATTGAAGCAAAATATAATTAAAAAATAATAACAATAACTATCTAGCTAATTAAATAACAACAGAAACAACACAAGCAGTAATACCATTAGCAAAAATAATAAGAAATACGGCACCAACAGCAGCAGCAACAATAACGCCAGCGGCAACGACAGGAGATACATTTTACAGCTCAGTAATAACAAAAAATAACAACAACAAACAAAACGCAGATGACGACGAGATACAATAATTTTGTATTTATTGAAATTTGAAAACTGCAGTTATTGTATTGTATATATGAAATTATAATTCATTCACACATACTTTGAAGTAATATGAATTATTAATATTGAATGCATTGGAAGAAAAAGTGTTGCGGCAATACACACTTCTTGTGCTTGTCGTACGCTAAAGAAAGACAAAACCGTGCGTATTATTTAAAAATTTCTAAGGAAATTATCTAATGGATGGAAATGCACAAAATATGTTCCACGGAAATCATCAAGGGTAAGACATTATAACCATTTTTTAAATCCTAATATTTTTGGCCGCTATGCACACATTAATTTCTGATGAAAAGAGAAACCTTTTTCTGCATTTTTGAAATTACACCAATGTATATTATTAATCTTAAGCTGGACATTTTCTCTTTTCATCTTTCAAGCGGTATTTGAATGAATTCTGCGGGGAATAAGTCGCTTCAATTTGGGATTAGTCGACGCAATCGATACATTTTTGCATTTCTCCTTCTCGAATGATAAGATAACGTCCATGGTAGGCCGTTACAGGATGGGCCAATTAAACCAACATCCAAATTGTCCTGACAGCTAGCTGAGATTTGCTGTGCTCACAGAGATCATTTTGTTGTGTGATATCGAGTATATTTGGGTGCGGTTTGGTGCATTTGAGCCTCAAGTCTCGATTTCATAATATTAACTCTTTGCATTGCTCTGAAATTCCTAATAAGCCGTACCAAAGCTGTGTACCTTGATGTCCTTGAGAAAAGAGATCGAATTCGAGTGTCAGAACCTTAAATACGATATAGATATTCCTTTTAAGGTCGCTCGTGAAAATTCTGAATGGGCTTAATTGTTCGCAGTACTCAACGTACTCAACAAATTCATCCAGTAATCCGCGAGTGCTCAACGAATTGTTAACTTAAAGTCAATGCGTTTTTGTCCAAGAGCGATTTCCATTCAGTTTCCTTTTTTTATATTCAACCCTTTTCATTCTTCTTTGAACTTTTCATTCTTCTATTGCAAAAGAAATAAAATTTATATTTTTAACAAAAAAATTTTTTTAATTTTTTTAACTTCAGGGAACCATACTATCGTTATGACCCTGCCGCCGTTGCAGCAGCTGCAGCTGCTGCTGCCCAACCTCGTGCTATGGGGCCTCCTGGGGGCTATCCTCCAAGGCATAGGGCACCCCATCCACTTCAACAACAACCTCAATATCCATCGTACCAGCCAACGGCGGAGAATATTTATGGACTCGGTCCAGTTGATCAACATGGCCCAATGGGAATGGGTGACTTAGGTGGTTGGGGAGCGGCAGCATCAGTTCCCGGCCAACCAGGAGCTTATCCTGGTGCCCCTTTAAGTGCTTACGGCCATCCTCAAGCCAGTGCACCACCACAACAAAGGCAAACAGCAGCTCAACCAAGGTAATAAGGATTAAGCGGATTCGATTTAAATAGAGTTCTTTTCTATTTTATGGCCTCCCTTAGTAGTTCGTAACAATATAATAGAACGTATTTATATTAATTGTTTTCAATGTCTGCTTACTTTTTGCTGTTTAGTTATCGCCAACATCTGCCCACCTACGGCCAACAAGATCAACAGAAATTACCCTATTCCACGCAGCAGTCAATGATGAGTAGCCTAATGCAACAAACTGGACCAAATGTTAATGCCGTTGGTTATAGTACCTTATCTCAACCGCAACAACAGTCACAGCAGCAAACATCGACATCTCAGCAGCAACAGCAGCAGCAACAACAACAACAGCAATCACGAATTTCTCAACACTATCCTCAATCTACTCCCCAACATCCAATATATCCCGGGGCTCCAGCTCAATCAACCGGATCCGGGCCTGTTCCGGGTGCATCACAGTCGTATGGGCCACAGAGTGGCTACGTAGCATCTTTGCAGCATCAGCCAAGTCGTACATCACAACACGTGACCTACGGACATGCCGCATTAGATCAAAGTGGCCCCTATGGTCAGCACGTGCCAAGTTCTGTTGCTCCATCAGGCATTCCACCTGGACATCATTTGCCTTCTCAGCAGCAAAGTGCACAAATGAGCTCCGCTGCGCAGCAGCAGCAGCAACAGACACAGCCTCCTACACAAACTCACAGCGTCTTACAACATAATGTGCAACATGCATCGCATCCTGTAACAAGTCAGTCATCACTGCCATCTAACTTAAGTGCTCAACAGCAGCAACAACAGAGCACGCATCTATTACAGAGTCAACAGCAGCAACAGCAGAATCACCTTGGGCACTTACAAGGACCAAATCAACATCAGCACTTAACCATACCAGGAGGATTACCACCTCCACATTCTATGGTTGTGCCCACAAGTTACAGCAGTCATCATCAACAACAGAGCCAACAACAACCAGGCATTGTATCGCAGTCAGCTCCATCGTACATGACATCTGCAAAACATCAGTCTGGAGGCCCTCAATTGACTTCTCCTCCACAATATCGTGCACCCTTTCCTCAACTCTCTCCACAATTGTCTACAGCCCGCCCGCCGACTATGTCGCCACATTCGCAAATGTCGCCAAGACCTGTAATTTCACCGGCTAAAGCTACCCAGCAACAGCAGCAATCGCAGCAACAGCAAGTCAATTCACCCAGTCAACAGCAGTTACAGCCTACACACCACAGTATATCTGGCATGGTGGGGTTGCCATCTCCGCGTTCGCAACCTTCCTCTGTGAGTGGGCCACCTTCAAAAAGTGTTCCCGGAGCAGGTCAACCGGTGAATACATTGCAAGCTCTAGAACAAATGGTTATGCCGACCCAGAGTGTAATGCCGCTTTCTGGTGTATCGATGGATTATCCATCAGCTTACCGACAGTCGAGCCATACGCCCTTGGGACCACGAATGCCAGTGTCACCACAGCAACATCAACAATGGCCGCCGCATTTAGCGGCAGCAATGCAGCAAGGCCCCCAGAACCCAAATTCAGTTGGAATTGGCAGTCTGCAGCATCATGCTCAGCAACAGCAGCATCAACAATTGAATTTATACGCACAAGCTCAGAGCATAAGTCATCATCAGCAACAGCAGCAGCAACAACAACAACAACCTCCTCCCCAAACGCAGCAACAGCCACCACCATCTTCGATTCCTTCTGTGGTGCCAACATCCCAACAACAACAGCAACATCAACAACAGGCACAAGCGCCACCACAACAGCATACGCAATCGCAACAGCAGCAACAACAACATCAGCATCATCAATTAAGTGAACAACTTCAACATTCCATTAATGACATTGTTGGAGCAACAGGACCGCAGCAACAGCATACATTGCCACCACTGCATCAGCAGCAGGCACAAGGTCTACCAAGTCTGCATCATTTGGGTCACCATCATTTGTCAGCAGCTCCGAATACAACGCCACTAATGTCTAGAAGTGCACCGGTGCATGAAAGTCAACAACTTCCTATGCCATCAGCAACTTTGCAATCACAACATCATGTTCAGCATCAACAACAGCAACCACAGCAGCAGCAACAACAGCAACAAGCACATCAATCTCCGCATCACCAGCTGCAGCAGCAATCACCCAGGTATCAGCAACAATCGCCGCATCATATTCCCCACCAAGAACCCCCACCACCACAACAACAACAGCAGCAACCACAACTTCAACAACAACCACAACCGCAACCGCAACCACCACAGCAGCCAGCGTCAGCTGCAACAACTCAGTCGCAACAAATACAGCAACATTTATATAATCAACAGATGCAACAACAAACGTCACATATTCTTGGCGATTCCTTTTCCGCAATATTGTCCGCCCAAGATCCTCCTAACAATCAGTCCCAGACACATCATCACCAGCACCAACACCATCAGCAACAACAACAACCATCGCTACCACAACAGCAACAACCCCAATCTCTACCTGCAGTTCCTCATCAACATCATCAACAACATCACCACCAGCAGCAGCAACAACAGCTGCAGCAACAGCAACAGCAGCAGCAACAACAGCAGCAACAACAGCAACAGCAGCCGCAAGATCAGGATCACAATCAAGCACTGGCGACAATAGAAGCCTCATCGTCCCTATCCAATTCATCTACAACTCCTTCGGGACCAATAATATCTCTACAGCAGCAGCAGCAGCAGCAGCCGCAGGCACCATCAACTCCATCTTCTTCATCTCATCATTTGGCAAGCATTTTGAATGAAGCCGCCAATTCTAATGATTCATCAACGTTGGCAGTTGCTGCCAATGACAGCAATAACAGTAGCAGCAATAGTTCTACGAACAGCATTGTCAACAATCAACCAACCTCTATCCATGACAGTAACTCACAAAGTTCCACTGCAAGCAATCAGCACCAGCCACAGCTTTCGACAATGGACAGTATGGGAGCCAATTCTATCCTAAATAGCAATTCAAATTCGAGCGCTGCTCAAGCAGGCGGATTATTAGAAAGTGCCGGTGCCAGTTTGTTTGATAATAATTCAATGTCGTCGACAGGTGCTCCAACAACAGCTGCTGCTTCAGCCGGCGTAGCCGCAATAACTGCTATGTTGGATAGCAATTCTCAGTCTATGTTCCCAACCGGCGGCGATGGTAGTATACTTGAAGTTGAAGGAGTGGGGGCAAAATCGATTGATGAGTCGTCACAGCAACATTCAGCTATAGCAGTAAATGATCAAGACGATAATAACAGTGATAAAACAATGGATGCTACCGAAGTGGAGGCATCGAAAATGGAAACCGATGACGGTTCACCAATACCGGCGCGTGTTGAGTCGCCATTATTGAAGGAAACTGAGAACACAATTAATGACAATGATGTGGTCGAACATAAGATTTCCTCCGAAGTCGTACCGATACCATACCATACCGATGCCGACCCCATACCCAAGTCAATAGGTCATATCGATGAGAATGAAAAGGGATCAACGGATGTAGTGCAACAGCAAGAAGAGCAAGTGACCGTAACAACTGCCACAATCGAACCAGTTGTCAGCACAATGGTGCCCTCAACAACATCTGGTATATCAACTACTTCTATAAACGCATCATTGCCAACGCCGAGAACTCCAACTCCGTTGGGCTTGCAATCGAATATGTCAACCCCAGAACAGTCTTTATTGGCACCTACAGTGCTACCACCTGTAACTGCAACACCTGTTCCTACTACTTTACCGCAAATAATGCCACCAGGCTCTCTTCCACTTTATTCAACGACCGGGGCGGGAGGGCATATTTACCCTCCATATCCGATGCTCCATCAGCAGGAAATAGCTGTACTCCAGCAACAACTACAGGAACTGTATTGTATGCCATCGGGTGGAACCGATCATCAGGAGAAAATTATACGTCTCCAGGAACGTCTGAATATGTTGCAACAGCATGAGGTTAATGATCAGTGCGCTGGTGGTACTCAGTGCATACTTTATCAGACCTTGCCAACTGCTGCCATTTATGGCGGTAGTACCATACCGTTACATCACCAAATGATTGAGAGCCCACAAGTAACAAGTACCACGGGACGCGGACGTAGCAAGGGAGCTACTAAACCTCGAAAACCTCGAGCTAAAAAGTCTGATAAGATGCAACCTAGCATCGATCTTATGGACATCAGTGGAAATATACCGCCTATACCAACCACACAACTACCTGTGTCCGAAGACTGTGTGACCCAAGGTGCGGGCGATACTTCGGTGGTAGGGTTAATGGAATATCATGAAAGTTGCGGTGATATATCCCAAGATGTACATTCAGCAAATGAATTGGACACATCTACGGATATTATGGGCAAGAAGAAGAAACCACGTAGACCGCGTGCACCGAAAGATCCTAATCGATCGCCAAGGGATCGTACGCCGAAGTCCAAAAAACCCAAGGATGCAATGGATGCGGAAAGTGGAATTATAAAGAAAGCATCAAGAGCAGCTAAGAGAAAGCGATCAGGTGCCATTAGTCTCGAAGATATGGAAAGTAATAAAGCAGCAGTTATTGGTGACATTAGTGATGGCGACGACAACAAACCTCTAATACGGAGAACAGAAGTGGAAGAAAATATAGATGAAAATCTTGGTGGAGAGAATAGACCGGAAACAACGACATCAGAAGACGGAGAGGTAAAACCAAAACCTATGCTTAGTATGGAATCCAATGACGCCCCAGATTATGACGACATACCAGTATCCAAAATACCTACCACCCGTCCTTCGCAAAGCACAACCGATGAGCAACCAACTGGCGAAGAAATTATGAATTCGGTACCCGATTCTGCTGGTGATGCAAATACTGTTACACCAAACAGAAAGACGAAGAGGCGTTCGGGTGGTCGTAGCAGAACATCTAAGGATGGCGATGAGACTAGAAGCAGCAGTATTAGACGGCGACCTCAGTTGTCGGCAAAGGCTCTTAAGAAACGAAGAAACCGTGGACGCATTGTGCCCGAATCAGATGGTGAGGATGATACATTAGAAAGAACACCACCGCCATCGCCACCGCCCGACTCAGAAACAGATTCACACAAACGACGCTCATCGCGGAACACACAACGCAAAAAATATATTGACGATGTAATGTTACGTTTCTCTGATGATGAAACGTCCCTAATTGGCGGTACTTCACCAATGAAAAAGGAAAAGAAAGTAGCCGGTTTATCAACTTTAACTACTTCAGTGGTTGCTAGTGCTAGCTCTTCTGAAGTAGATAAAAGTGTAGACGGAACCAACGCAATAACGAATCAAGCTGACGCGGAAGCGAGTACCATGAGTTCGTCCGAAGAGAAATCAAATGTCGATGCTGGAACTGAATCAACTTTACCAGCAACAGAGGGAGCTAGCAGTTCAGCCAGTAGTATGATTGCCGAAAAGGATGCTGGAGCTGCGGGTTCAAATGACCAACCACAACCAGTTTCCTCTAAACCCAATTACGTTTATATTAATACAGGAGACGAGGACAGTATGGTCGTGCAGTATGTTTTGGCTGTGCGAATGGGTAGGAGGGAATTACTTCCTGATCCGCCACCGCTACCACTTTCGGAGCCAATCGAAACTGAGGAAGAACGAAATAACCAAATGGAGAAAACTGAAGAAATTGATGACGAGAAAGTGAATAATGAAGATCAAAAGCCGGATTTAGATACTGCCGAAAGTGCCGAGGTAACGGAAGGTACAGAAAAGGATGGCACAGAAGAACATGAGATTAGAGAAACGGAGGCTTTGCAATCACCGAGCAGTGAGAAGACCTCGAAATCGACAGAAGAGGATCCCAGCATTGAACATAATGAAAATGAGGAAATAAAAGATGATCAGAAGATATTAGAAAAGTCTGATAATGATATTTATAAAGACTTAAAAATAGAGGCAGAGGAAACTTCTGCTTCGACCGAAGTAGCGCTGGCAGAGGGTGCTGAAACAGCGAAACCTTCAACTCAAGCAGATACCGCAAGACCTGAAGTCGACAATAGAGGAGACTCAGAAGAAAATGATAAGGAAGCAGATTTCAAAATGGATGTAGATGAAACTTTGACGACAAAAACAGACGTATCACAAGAAAGAACAGACGACGATACTGCTCTAGAAAAGTCCATTGAAGTCAGTGGCGCCGACGAGAAGAAGGAGGAAGAGAAACCACTAGCTGAAGCTGAACGGGAAAGAGAACAGGAATCGAACAAACCTGAACCGGTTTATATTGAGGTTGAAGAATATTTTGTAAAATATCGTAATTTTTCTTATCTTCATTG
Source organism: Physocephala rufipes (assembly GCA_963966595.1). Lineage (NCBI taxonomy): Eukaryota > Metazoa > Arthropoda > Insecta > Diptera > Conopidae > Physocephala > Physocephala rufipes. The sequence goes on from OZ016502.1 coordinate 28,806,509, forward strand.
TGAATGGCGTACAGAAGAAGAACTTTTTAAGGGTGATCGTCGTGTAACGGCTAAAATACGCCGATTTCAACAAAAACAATTGCAACAAATTAATATTTTTGAAAATATTGAAGAGGAACCATTTAACCCAGATTTTGTTGAAGTAGATCGTGTGCTTGATATGTCGGTACATACAGATGAACTTACTGGAGAAGCAACTAAGCATTTTCTGGTAAAATGGAAATCCTTACCTTACGAGGACTGCACTTGGGAACTCGAAGAAGATGTAGATGCTGATAAAATCGAGCAATACATACGTTTCAATAAAATACCTCCACGTTCAGAATGGAAGAATAAGAAACGTCCTCATCCTGATATGTGGAAAAAACTTGAGAAGACTCCTATTTATAAGAATGGTAATACTTTACGACCCTACCAATTAGAGGGCCTTAACTGGTTGAAATTCTCTTGGTATAATTCTCATAATTGTATTCTCGCTGATGAAATGGGTCTAGGGAAAACCATACAAAGTTTAACATTTGTACATTCCGTCTATGAATATGGTATACGGGGCCCGTTCTTAGTGATCGCCCCATTGTCAACGATACCGAATTGGCAACGGGAGTTTGAGAATTGGACGGACATGAATGTTGTGGTATATCATGGCTCGGTGACGAGTAAACAAATGATACAAGATTATGAATTTTTCTTCAAAACTGAAAGTGGCAAAGTACTAAAAGAGCCGGTAAAATTTAATGTATTGATTACCACCTTTGAAATGATCGTAACCGATCATATGGACTTAAAACCATTTCAGTGGCGTCTCTGTGTAATCGATGAAGCACATCGTCTTAAGAATCGGAATTGTAAATTACTAGAAGGCTTACGCCAACTTAACTTAGAACATCGTGTATTGTTGTCTGGAACACCACTTCAGAATAATATTAGCGAATTATTTTCGTTGCTTAATTTCCTTGAACCGAATCAGTTTTCTTCGGCAGAAGAATTTATGTCTGAATTTGGTAGTTTACGTACTGAGGAAGAGGTTAATAAACTGCAGGCTCTGCTCAAGCCTATGATGTTGCGTCGTCTTAAAGATGATGTGGAGAAATCTTTAGCACCCAAAGAGGAGACAATTATTGAAGTAGAATTAACTAATATACAGAAGAAGTATTATCGTGGCATTTTGGAGCAGAACTTCTCTTTCCTTAAAAAAGGCACCACCTCTGCCAACATTCCCAATTTGATGAATACTATGATGGAACTACGTAAATGTTGTATACATCCATATTTACTAAATGGTGCCGAAGAGCAAATTCAGTACGATTATCGGAATCAACACGGGGAGGATATGGAATCATATTACAAAAATCTAATACAAAGTGCTGGTAAAATGGTACTGATTGACAAATTATTACCCAAGCTTAAAGCAAATGGACATCGTGTATTGATATTCAGTCAAATGGTACGTTGTCTGGATATTCTAGAAGATTATCTCGTATATCGCAAATATCCTTTCGAACGCATTGATGGACGGATACGCGGAAATTTGCGTCAGGAAGCTATTGATCGTTATTCAAAGCCTGGATCTGATCGATTTGTATTTTTGCTTTGCACCAAGGCTGGTGGCCTTGGCATTAATTTAACTGCTGCTGACACAGTTATTATTTACGACTCGGATTGGAACCCGCAAAATGACTTACAAGCCCAAGCTCGGTGTCATCGCATTGGACAGCTTAAGATGGTGAAAATATATCGACTTTTGTGCCGTAACACTTACGAGCGCGAAATGTTCGATAAAGCATCACTTAAACTGGGCTTAGACAAGGCGGTATTACAGTCAATGAATACTCATGGCAATAAAGACGGCAGTAACCGGCAACTATCTAAGAAGGAAATTGAAGATTTATTGAAGAAAGGCGCTTATGGTGCGGTCATGGACGATGATGCGGGTGATAAATTCTGCGAGGAAGATATTGATTCGATTTTGCAAAGGCGTACACAAGTAATTACTATGGAATCGGAGAAGGGTTCAACTTTCTCGAAAGCTTCATTTGCTGCATCAGGCAATCGTTCTGACATAACTATCGATGATCCGGACTTTTGGACGAAATGGGCCAAACGAGCTGACATTGACCCAGATATCTGTGAACGTGATGAGACTGAGGATTTAGTGTTATCAGAACCGAGAAAACGTACACAAATTAAACGCTACGGACACGAAGATGTTATGGAAATTAATTCCGAAGATTCTTCAAATGAGAATAGCGATGAAGAGGGTGGAATAGGTAAGTTATTAATTGTTTTGTTGAAAAAATCGTATACTCTATTCTTATCTTATCTACAATTTCAATAGGTCTGCGATCACGTCGCCGAAAAGAAAGGCGCGCTGAAAAAGGGCGAGAAAAGAGATTAGCTGACGAGTATATTCCGCGTGAACGGGATGCTTTAGCAGCTCTAGGTTTAGACGAAATCCATTATGGAAATTGGGCTAAATCTGAGTGCTTTAAAGTAGAGAAGGGTTTATTGTCCTTTGGGTAAGTTTGTAGTTTAAGGATTTTATTTAATATTAATGACTTTGTTGTTCGTTATGCCGAAGACGAGAGTGCTGTTGAAAATTGTGGAACCATTATTGTGATTTTTGTGTTAATGATTTTCAAAAGTATTTCCGTATGCTAGGCGTGGAATTCAGTGGCCAGAAAGCTTCTAGAGACGTTAAAATGAAATGAATTGAATGAATGAAATGAATTATCTATGTAGGGACTGATCCCCTTAATGAAATTATGAGTTTTTGAACTGCTGGGTTATTTTACTAACTGTGGTTTTGAATGAATGCGTAATTCGATACTTTAAGAACAACTTAAAAATGTGAGGATTTTAGGAAATTAAATTGTGAAGTGAAATTAATACTAATTTACCAAGTTGTTTTCGTCGTAATCGATGTCGAAAAATACATTAAACACTCCTTATATAACCGGCAAGCTAAAATTACGCATTTGAATACATCTTGAGCCCAAAAATTTATTTTATAATTCCTTTTCTATAAATGAGAAATCTCTCCTGTATTTTTTGTATAAGTTAGTCAATTTCATATTGAGTATAAATATTTTACGTTGCAACATTTTATCTTCCTTCTCCAATTGAACTAGTTCATCTTTTCGTTCAATATATTCACTTACGCTAGGCGCGTCATAGTGATCGAGCTGATCTTTTAACTGAATTAAAGTTTTTTCATCCTTATTGTTTTCCTCTTCAATATAAGCTGTTTCCTTTTCTAATTTCGCTATTGCTTTGATCACGTCAAGTGTTTTATTTGATATTGCTTGTAATTTATTCTCATAGGTTACCATTTCTTGTTTCTCTTCGGCCATCGATAATGATGCCCTTCCAGCAACTCCCTTGAGACCAGACATATATGCATTTTTCTCATCCAAAGATTTTTGATATTCAGCTCGTTTAATTTGTAATTGCTCAAAATCGATTGCTCCCAAAATACCGCTTAAATCAGCCTTTGTTAGTAGCATACTCCGATGAGCCTGACAATTTTCTTGTATTGTCGTAATACGCAATCGCATTGTGCCCAAAAGGGAACGAGCATTTTTTAACCAATTATTAACGAATTTACGAAATTTACGTTCTAATTGCTTTTCTGTTGCCATCTCCAAAAACGTTAAATCACGTTGATCACTTAAGAAATGTAATTTAAAATTTCTGGCTGTTTCATCAGTCTCTTCGGCACGATTACGTAACTCTTCACAATTGGCATTCAATAAGCGGATTTCCTTCATGGCTGTAATCAATGAAAATAAGAGGAGAGGAGATGAAATCAATTTATCAATCAGAACAGGCTCCCTAAAAGTGGGTTTAATAGTTTCATAGGTCTTCAAATAAAAAAAGGAAAATCGAAAACACTGACCAGAATCCTCAAATTTTTGTATCTTTCGTTCTAAATCCGCAGCGGCTTTTTCTGCCATTTCACTTTTAGCTTTGTAGTTAAGTCGATATTCGTAGTTTACTTTTCCTTTCGCTTTCTCTGAACCACTTCCTAGTGTCGATAATGATTGTGATGCCCCTACAATTGAACGTCTTGATGCAGAGTTACGTACATTTGCGGCAGACGAGTGCGGCGATGCGGTCGGTGATGTTATAGTAAGACGCTGCTGTTGACGTATGGAAGCAGTTGCACGCCGTTGCCGAAGTCCAATTAATAGTTTTGGATCATTTTTTTCCAAAAAATCAGTTAGGAAATGATTTTCTAGCTTTACCGCAGCTAGTTCACGTTTAACATCTTGCACGACAACAAACAATTCCAAAGCATCAACTTTTTCTAAATGCTTCTCTTTGCCCTCCGCATCAAGGGTATCATAGTAAGGTATTTGAAGATTTGCAATGTATGTTTCCATTGTGATATCAGCCTCTGGCATTATTGGTTTGCTGCGAAATAATACATTTTGTTGTTTGTTCAATGTGTTCGAAGACAATGTTCCTGATGGGAAGCTGGCCATTATATTTAATGATTTTTTTTCTTGTCAAGAGATCACCGAAATAATATCGATGAACAATAGTAATGAGAAAAAAAATATTGAAAAAAATATAAAAAAATACAAAAGAAATTGTTTCGTTTTTGACCGAACGTTTCCACTGACTAGATTTCAATTATAAATTGTTTTCCTTGTAGTTTTCAAAATCAATAAGACGTTGTGTTGTGGAACGAATTTCCGTCATTCCTTGTCATTTTTGGTTTGTAGACAAACCGGTTTCGGCGATATGCCATCCTCAGTGTCTTTTTCGTTCTCTGACACTGAGGATGGCATATCGCCGAAACCGGTTTGTCTACAAACCAAAAATGACAAGGAATGACGGAAATTCGTTCCACAACACAACAATTTCATACCCTGTCGGAAAAATATATCAAAATCAAGAAATCAATAAGACGTGTTGAGTTCTTTGCGAGTTTGTAAAGAATGAATAATAGAAACTTCTTGACGAGACTACCTATCAATTTTCTCAAAACTTTAATAATTTAGTAATTTTATATTAATACATTGCACTGATTATATCGTTTATCCTATATATCACATTTCATATCGCCGTGCATTTAATTTAGTTATGGCCGTTGGACTGAAATACTTGAAATGGGACAATTTAAGCGTGGTTGGCGTGATTCCGATGTCGAAGACTGTGCTAGAATAATAGTAAGTCTCATTAATTTTTATATTTTAATATCATTCTTCATTCTTCACCATTCTTGCACCAAAGTGAGGAATATGAATAAATAAAATTCCACTAATTTTTAATAATCATTCCATTAATTTTTGACGTGATGTATTATCATGCTAATATTGAGAAAATTTTAGATTTTCGCTGAGTAAAAACCAAACTTCTCACAAATAACTGATCATGTATTTTATTTTTCAATTATTTTAAAATTTCATATTCAAATTAAATGTCAAATTAATTTATTTTTCAAAATGCTTTTACAGTTACTCTATTGCTTGCAAGTATACAAAGGCGATGAGAAAATTAAGAATTTCATTTGGGATTTGATTACACCCACGGAGGATGGCGAAATACAAAAAATTAGCAGGGATCATAGTGGCCTACATAACTTGGTGCCACGAGGTAGGAATGCAAAAGGTATGGTAAAAGAAAATATTATAGCTCGCACATAACTGCACGGCCACAGTAGAGAAAGATTGAGTGAAAAAGAGAAAGATATTGAATATCTGATTATTGCAAATCAAAGCAATCCCAATGTGCAGCGTGTCTAAGTGTAGTTCCTTCAACTGTGTACTATTGTGTACCTCTTCACCATTCCCATCATTTATCACAACCAATCAACCAAACAACAAAAAACCACAGTTTACCAACTAACATATCTAAGATTTAGTTAGAATTATTCGTATTATATCGAACAAGGTACTAAACAATGATTATTTGGTTTTGGTTATGTTATTAAAATGCCTACTAATTGTTGTTCTATACTATTTTTTTAGAAACTAAAGAAAAATATATTCATGTATTATATAATGTATATAATCTGTATATGGCAATATATAAAATATGGTTTCATTTAGAATATTTAGAAAAATGTAATATAATTAATAGTTAAATTTTCATGGAATTTTTTATTGGTAATTACATAACCATATAACCATAGAATTAACTTTTTAATGCGTTTAGTAAATTGTAAAAACTTTTGGTGGTTAGTGTGAATTAATTACTATGTATGTGGACATTTCCAGTTTAATATTAATTTTCAGGAAAATAATTTAACGATAGAAATAATTAATTTAAATGAAAGATGGATCTGTCAATAATCGATTTTTACTTTAATAATACAAAATTATTATTTTTGCAATGTGCCCAAATATCCGTTATTGAACAATAATTATTAATAAATTCATTTAATAGTTTTATATATTTTTGGCTAAGGGTGATTGTTGATCTTCCGATATTTTGCATTGGTAAAATTGATTGGTAGCATTGATATATGTAACTCATAGGCATATAACATTTAAAAGCTGTAAGTAGCCAAATTGTAGTTTAATTTTGCAGCAGCAGAAACAATAAAAAATGAAGTAAGAGTGATAACTTTAAGGATAATTGGTAATAAACTTTAACATTAGAAACAGGGCAGAAGAAATTATTGAATTGTACACTATACAATATTTTCCATAGAGTACTTTCTGTAAAACGGAAAATGAAATTAGTTTGATCATAAAAACCAGAGCATTCGATCAAATCGAAATAAATCTTAATTTTTCTATTTCAAAATATTAACATTTTAATATTAATAAGGAAATGTCATATTTATAGCAAGTAATTGTAAACTACTCATCTAAAATATAATTTATTAACATCTTTTTTAATAATATATTTTTATAATATCATTGAAACTGATGCAATTTTCGTATGCTAATTTTAGGCCGTAATGGCGGTAAATCACAAAAAGAAGTAACAACTTGTTCAACTTTACCGAAAGTAGATTGTGATAAGGAGAGCCCTGGACAAAATTTGTATGATCCAAATCATTGGAGTAAACAAGATAAATATGACTCGGAGGTCTACTTGGAAGGAGCGTATAAGAAGCATTTAAGTAGACACGCGAATAAGTGAGTCGTGTGGAATCGTAAACTTATCCGATCTGAAAATTAAAGAATAGTTGATATTAATGCTATATATTTTATATCTTTGTATCTCGCTTTTTCTCTCCGTTTATTCTACCTCCTTATATCTTCTATTTTTTGTTGTATTACATTTGTTTTTCAATTTTCTTTAAATAATTAATTATACATTTCAAAATATATATACATTCATATACATATACACACACATACACAAACAAACACTACATATCCTTTGTTTTTGGTTTTCTTAATGTTTATAGAGTTTTATTACGTGTCCGTATGCTTTATTATATTCAACATGAAGTTATTGGAGACTTGGTACAACAAATCAAGGATAATACACCGATTAGGTAAGATTGATTTTTTCACATTTGTTATATATGTTGTTCCTGCATTTTCTGTCTATATTTGCTTTTATCGGTTTTTTAAATATATATAAATATTTAATTATATATAAACGCAAATAATACACATTGCTGCCATTTATTGTTTGCTTTTATTAAGAGTATTATTATGTATTCAAATTTGATTATTTGAAAGGGAAAACATCATTAAAATGCACAAATATCCATCTTTTTTTGTATATATATATATATATATATATATATATATATATATATATATATATATATATATATATATATATATATATATATATATATATATATATATATATATATATATATATATATATATATATATATATATATATATATATATATATATATATATATATATATATATATATATATATATATATATATATATATATATATATATATATATATATATATATATATATATATATATATATATATATATATATATATATATATATATATATATATATATATATATATATATATATATATATATATATATATATATATATATATATATATATATATATATATATATATATATATATATATATATATATATATATATATATATATATATATATATATATATATATATATATATATATATATATATATATATATATATATATATATATATATATATATATATATATATATATATATATATATATATATATATATATATATATATATATATATATATATATATATATATATATATATATATATATATATATATATATATATATATATATATATATATATATATATATATATATATATATATATATATATATATATATATATATATATATATATATATATATATATATATATATATATATATATATATATATATATATATATATATATATATATATATATATATATATATATATATATATATATATATATATATATATATATATATATATATATATATATATATATATATATATATATATATATATATATATATATATATATATATATATATATATATATATATATATATATATATATATATATATATATATATATATATATATATATATATATATATATATATATATATATATATATATATATATATATATATATATATATATATATATATATATATATATATATATATATATATATATATATATATATATATATATATATATATATATATATATATATATATATATATATATATATATATATATATATATATATATATATATATATATATATATATATATATATATATATATATATATATATATATATATATATATATATATATATATATATATTCCTTTAAGATTTTGCAATGTTTTTTAAATTATTTAACTCACGATTCAAATATTTGTCACACACTTGAATTACTGAGATCTTTTTTACCGTTGCAAGTATTTTCTTTTAACTTTGAAGCCTAAATTCGGGGAAAAGTGACAATAGACGCAGGAGAATATAGATCTTCGTTATGTCAGCTTTTTCGTTTGCTTTTGTCCTATTTTGGGGTTAATGAATTTAGTACAGATAAAACCAAAACTCCCTATCATATATGTCTATAACTTCTCAATTATTGTTTGCTTTTTAAAACTAAACAGTGAGTATTTTTAGAAACTCAGAAAGATTTTTAGTTAATCCTTACCAATGTTGCCCCAGACATAAGAGTTAATATCATAAAAGTTGGAAGAAAAATTTGTGAAATGTGAAAGGCCATCGATAAATATTTGCTCCCTCTGAATATAAAAAATATTAAAGAAAATGCGTATTAATTTTATAATTTTATTTCATATTTTTTAAATCGGTGAAATAATATATTTTTAGAACAGACAAGAGTGTCATTTATTTTTTAATATATAAAATGCATATTGCCAATATTAACCAAATTCATATATCAAAATACCACGCGTGGTTATTTAGCAATTTACAAAACTGAATAATATTTGTGTTATCTTTTCTTTTATTAAAAAACGCTTTGCTTTTCTCTCTTACTACACATTGTTGCGCATTTTAAATCGCCAATAATTTTACCAATTTCACTTTATTTAATATAATTGCTCGAATAGACGATCTATCTTGATAATTGTCATTAAAACGTGCGATAGTAGAAATTTTGTACAGTTGGTTTTCTGTTTGTTGAGTTTTTTAATCCTTCCATAAAAATAGCTTCATAGAAATTGGCTTCGCAAATCTGTAGATAAAAATCATTAGATTTTTCTGAGAAACCATTTATTTGCACGACCTCATGGGAAACCAGGGGGAGAATATCGTTTGTTCACCAAACGCTTCGCTTTCGCTTTAGTGTTTCAAGGCCGTTTTTCTAGTCATTCAAATGCCAAAGATGAATAAAAAGAATATGCAAATCGATAACATTCTCGATCGTTAGTATGTGTGATTCGATACTTTCCTCGACTACTTCGAAAACAAATTGTAAACATTATCAAATAAATTAGTTGTTTTCCATTTGTAAAAATTTGATCTTATGGAAATAATTCCTGCTTTCGGAATATGCATTTTGCTGCCTTTTTATTCATTTTTAACAGAGCAAGAATGCTTAGATAATTAGGCAATTATTGATAATCATTCCAATAATATAAATATTAAATAAACGAAAGTTTTAAGGAAGGGAGGCTTCGCGTGGTATTTTATTGTCTTGTATATTCATAATCTATATAAAATATTTCTATTAATCTTTCCGTATTAAGCATCTCTGTGCTCATTTACTTTTCTCTAAATGTACTTCGTTTCTTACGTAATACCTTTTGTACATTTGTTGCGTACATGCCGTGTACTTTATTTGCATCTTATCATATTCTTCTTATCGTTAACATAAAGCTAACTTAAATATAATTCATCATATTATATCAATGTTAAATTTAAAATAATAAATAAACAAAAAATCTTATGAAATTCTGTTTTAAAAATACAAATAAAAATTCAAACCTTTTTTAAAAAATATAGCGCAAATATTGTTAAAAATTACGCGAATAAAAGGTAACTCAATATTTCATTTGAATTATTTAATTAAAATTGAAAAAACGAAATAATTATATATAGTATATATCTAAAGAAAAGTAAAGAAAATTTAATTGAAACTTGATAAATTGGAAATATTTTCAAAACAATTTGAATTAGAGGAAAGTTTCTCAAATTTATTTTAAAGACATCTTAATTTATATTTTTCTAAATTTCATAAAGTCAAAGATAAATTTTTTTCAAGGAAAAATTTTTTATATCAAAAAAAATTTTTTTTTAATTTTTTATATAAAAAAAATTGTAGTTATATTTTTTTGGTTTTTATTTAAATGCTTTACAAACTTCATTAATTCTTTGAAATTTGATTGAAATTTTGCTTTATAACGATTTGATACGAATTTGGGTTTTGTTTCTTTATTTATGTGTGTTCGTATTTTAAATGATTTTTATAACGCCAGAAAAATAAGCAATCTGATTTTATTGTGCCTTTTAGCGATCTTCCTATACGTCCTCCATCTACACCCGACCAGACGCCGTCATCATGGTGGAATCCGGTCTGCTGCGACAAGAGTCTCTTGGTTGGGACATATAAGCATGGCTGCGAGATGTATCGTCAAATACGTGCTGACCCAACACTGTGTTTCATTGGTCACGTGGGAGCCGGTGATTTAGATCTTACCGTCCAAAATCTTCCAATGTAAGTTTTCTTTTATAAACATACCACTTCGTAGAAAATTGACAATCTGCCCTAGCAACTGCGTTGTGTTTTTTCTTTTCTTTTAATATTTGATATAAAATTCTAATAATTTTTTTTCGATTCCTTACAATCTCTCCGATCAACAATCAACACAAGGAATGACGATGATGCTAATTCAAAACATGAAGAATGTGATGAGGTCGATGATGATGGTACAGCCACTAAAGACTCTGATTCGACTAAATTGACTAGTGATAATAAAGATTCTTTTGACCCTGATCGTCCTTGTTCATCGGGTAAGAGCAAAAACGCCAAACTTACCAATACAAAATCGGTTGAAGATGACAATACGGAAGTTGGTGAGAAAACGCCAATTCAAATTGAAGAATCATCTGAATATGTTGCCGATGATGATGACAGTAACAATAATCAACAGCATCATGATTATGAAAATGTTGAAGAGCCTGAATCCAAAATAAATGATACGAACGTATCGTCCGTTGCTTCGGTCACTTCCATATCCAATCCTCCCACAGGTCAAGCAACTGATGATGCAGTCGCAATTGTTGATATGGATTCAAATTCTAATGCTGCTGTTACGTCATTGACAACAACAACGACGCCAACAACACCTAAACAGGGTGTGGTTGATGCAATAATCCCCAATAATGGGGACGATAACGCGACGACGACATTAAATAATACCATAATCACTACCACTACCACTACTACTTCCAATACTGTCGAGACTACTGCTACTACTGCCATCATCACCACCACTACTACCATCACCAATACCGCTACCACAACATCTACCAACACCACCACCATCATCACCAATACCATCACCACCAATACTACCAATAATCCCAACGAACAAATTCATACCGAAAACTTTAACTCGAACTCATGTTTAGGACTTGACGAAGAGGAAAGCGGTGCTGGTAGTTATCCACCAACAAATATAGCATCAGATGACAATTCTCTATGGCCATCCATGCAAGATTTGAATACACGCCTAAGACGTGTAATAACTGCTTACCAGCGCAACTATAAAAAAGAAGAGCTCAAGCAACAGCAAAAAGCTAAGGTAAGTGTCAAAAACGCTTTATTTCATAGAAATCATATATAACGATGAATCAAATCATCATCGTTGTTGGCTACTCATAAATCTCTTTTGAAATATAAAAGAGAGCTACTCATTAGTAAAGTGATTTTGTATATCGCTCGGGGGAAAAGCTGAGCTTTTTTAAGCTTAAATTGAAAAGTTGCTTTAATTTATCATTCGTCGTATTGCTAAAGTATAGTATTTGTGTAATTTTCTAGTATATGTTTCTCTCTCCCCCCCCCTGTAGTTCTTGGATTTGTATAAAATTAAAAATAAATTAGTTGATTAGTTGTGTCAAAATTGGTTTTTTTTAGTTTTTTCAGATTTGGCTTAAAATGTGTTAGTTTAAGATTAATAGGAAATTAATGACAAAAAATTCGTCAAGCCTGATATTAATCCTTTGGCCTATAAGCGCGAATAAATTTTTGTATAACATTTTATAATGATTTCGAATCAGCGATTCCATATCGAGTATTTTTCTCTCCATTTTCAACGTTACCACTTCTTTACGTCGGAATACAAATGTCATAAAAACATATTTTTGTATAGTATTATTGGTGACCGGTGGTGTAAGGGTCCGAAATGGCAGTGGCAGACATTTTCTATAAGGACACTGTCGAGACTTGGTACTGCCAATTACTCAGCCGCACCCATTGGCTGTATAATGGTACCACGGGACACAAGCAGCAAGCATGAAATGATTTGAATATAGCCCAGCTAATATTCCAAAAAAAAATCCAATCAAAAAGTTTGTCGTTGGGTACATTTTTGTGGGAACTTCGTGGTGGTTTTTAATCACTTAAAGCCCAATAATTCGCGCGCAAAATGCGCCCAGTGTTTAAGGTAGAGTTGGACTCTCAACCGAGTTATTCGCATATCAGAGATCGAAAGAGATTTTAGATGGGTCTTGTCCATGCTTTACACCTGACTTTCACAGATACATATTGCTGCAGCCTTCGCAAAGTTAGGAGCTTTCATCATTGGTTGTCGACTAATAATTAGTCCCATGTCGTATGACCCACCGTTGACTTTGGCCAACATGTCACGAGTTCATGTGAAACAAAGACAGATATATGTATAGTATGACTAATGTCAATCGGAAGACACCGCGTAGGCCAAAGGATTAAATGTGCCAAGATCTCTAAAAGAGCAGGAATTTTTGATAGGTCTAACTTCTTAAGAATACGTATCGAAAGTGCAAAAGTTTTTTAAGATATTTTCACTTTGTAGGTTTTTTGTAATGTTTCAGAAATTAATGCGTAACATCAATAAAAATTTTTTGATTTTTTCAATATTTAAATATTTTGCTTTATCGTGCAAAAAAACTATGAGTCATCAAACGAAACCTTTTTATGGTCCGCTGCATTCTTTTTAATTTCAAACAAATGCTATGCCTTTTAATTGCGGAATCGTCGATGTAAACATTAATGGAAGATTCGACCAATACGGGATAATGTCAATTAGTTTTTTAATAAACCCCTTAGAACCTCCCTCAATACAGATTACTCCTTGATGAAATATCACCGATTGGAAAACCATATCTAAGGCACAAGATTATCTAGGTAGACCTAAACGTGGGCAGTCCTCTATAGAACTTTCCGAAAATACGTGACTAAAAAAAATGCACTAAAATTATATACCTTCCTAATTTATTAATTCTGGATAATCCCCGAATTCAAAAACATTGAGAAGTGTCATAGAAAAGTGAAACAAATTAATGCAATAGAAAGATTTGTTGCCTATTTCCTCCCCCTTTACACCCTTTCCTCTTTTATAATTTTAATTAGCTGCACGCATTGGTTTCATCGACACCACCACTCTCGGTACCAACAACACCAACACTGCAGTCAATGCAAATTCAAATGCAAAACGTTGTTGGGGGTGGAGGCGGCAGCAGTAGCAACAGCTCCGCCATCACAGTTGGAGGCAATAATAGTGGCCTAGCGCATTCCCAATCGCCACCGATGCATCAACAACAGCAGCAACAACAACACCAACAACAGAATATTGTCGGTGATTCTCTTGGTGGCGGAAATAGCAACTGTAATCGCAGCCTGCAATCATTGATACAAGGCAACAACAACAACGGTGTTGGGAATTTGAGTGTTGGCGGTAAACAATATCTGTCGACTGGAGCTAGTACATCGGCGGCAGCGGCGGCTGCTGCTGCTGCTGCAGCTGCAGTTTCCTCGCATAATGTTATATCACAAATGTCAAATCAGTCTCATCACCAACATCAACTACAGCAGCAGCAACAACAACAACAGCAACAGCAACAACAGCAGCAGCATCACCAGCAGCAGCAGTTGCAGCAGCAACTTCACCACCATCAACAACAACAACATCATCATCATCAGCAACAACAGTTGCAACAACATAAGCAATTACAACAGCAATTACAGCAGCAGCATCACCAGCAGCAGCAACACCAACAACAGCAGCAGCAGCAGCAACAACAACAGCATCAGCATCAACAACAAAATCAACAACAACAACACCAATATCAGCAGCAGCATAGCCAACAGCAATACCAGCAACAGCAACACCATTCCCAGCAACAACAGCAACAGCATCATTCGCAACAGCAACAGCAACAACCGACAGCGCCACCAACACCGCAAATGCCAACAGCTGCTGACATCGGTTTAATGCTGAGCTTCTTGAATGCGAACGACGTCAGTCAATTGGCCAATTTGGATTTAAATAAACTGGCCATGTATTTGGTTAGTATAAATCTTATGACTGCTATAAATCCTTATTCATTTTTTGCTTCTATGTTTGCTTGTTAACACGTACATGCACATGCAAAACAAAACAAACTCTTACACCATCAAGCACTCATTCAATCACAATTAAAACCATTTCTCTGTTTCATAAAAAATGGCCCAATATATTCTCCATCAGCGGCTGTTACATCCATGGAATAGTCATCCATAATTGAACCTCCTCAGTTTTTGTTTTTCCTCACTGCAATTGATTTAGAAGAGTAGGAGAAGTGTAGAATAAGAAGAAAAATTCAGAAGCAACCTTAGGTATTTAGACAGATTTTTTTGAAATTAAGATGAGACAAACGTCAGCAAAATCAATTCATTTTATTAACAGTTCGTCTGTAGTGAAGACATAAGTATTCTTTTAACAATTTTTAATAAAAGTCAGGTAGATTTTATACAGCAGGATCGTATTGTTTAAAGAATGATTTAGACCTAATCATTATTGATTTGACGGTCGAAAACCGAACTTTTGGAATCACTTTGGGTTATATATATATATATATATATATATATATATATATATATATATATATATATATATATATATATATATATATATATATATATATATATATATAT
>OZ016502.1:28822328-29017328 GCA_963966595.1 Physocephala rufipes
ATATATATATATATATATATATATATATATATATATATATATATATATATATATATATATATATATATATATATATATATATATATATATATATATATATATATATATATATATATATATATATATATATATATATATATATATATATATATATATATATATATATATATATATATATATATATATATATATATATATATATATATATATATATATATATATATATATATATATATATATATATATATATATATATATATATATATATATATATATATATATATATATATATATATATATATATATATATATATATATATATATATATATATATATATATATATATATATATATATATATATATATATATATATATATATATATATATATATATATATATATATATATATATATATATATATATATATATATATATATATATATATATATATATATATATATATATATATATATATATATATATATATATATATATATATATATATATATATATATATATATATATATATATATATATATATATATATATATATATATATATATATATATATATATATATATATATATATATATATATATATATATATATATATATATATATATATATATATATATATATATATATATATATATATATATATATATATATATATATATATATATATATATATATATATATATATATATATATATATATATATATATATATATATATATATATATATATATATATATATATATATATATATATATATATATATATATATATATATATATATATATATATATATATATATATATATATATATATATTTATATATATATATATATAATATATATATATATATATATATATATATATATATATATATATATATATATATATATATATATATATATATATATATATATATATATATATATATATATATATATATATATATATATATATATATATATATATATATATATATATATATATAATATATATATATATATATATATATATATATTATATATATATATATATATATATATATATATATATATATATATATATATATATATATATATATATATATATATATATATATATATATATATATATATATATATATATATATATATATATATATATATATATATATATATATATATATATATATATATATATATATATATATATATATATATATATATATATATATATATATATATATATATATATATATATATATATATATATATATATATATATATATATATATATATATATATATATATATATATATATATATATATATATATATATATATATATATATATATATATATATATATATATATATATATATATATATATATATATATATATATATATATATATATATATATATATATATATATATATATATATATATATATATATATATATATATATATATATATATATATATATATATATATATATATATATATATATATATATATATATATATATATATATATATCATAGCTTCTGCCTAAATATCAGCATACATACATAGAAATATACATATACACACCAAAGACTAATACATTTTAGCCAAATTTGTACAACTTAGAGATACTAACAAGCTCGTTCAAAACACTAACAGAAAAGCACTAACATATTCTTGAATTACTATATAAAAATATACATACTAAACCTATCTATTTCATGCATGTTTATCTAGAATTATTTTAGCGAGTTTCTTATAATTACTCAGGAAAAATGATCGTTATCAATTTGATATTCGTCATCGTTATCAGCTACAAAAATTAATATAAATTTCTGGGTTTTTATTTAGGTTTTATTTAATTCTATAAATTTTAAGAACAAAATTAAATTTTCAAAAGCTTCGCAATTTTCTGCAAAGTTTATCTATGGATATGATATTGGTCTGATGTGATATGAAAACATCATTCATATGTATATCGAATACATCACTTATTCATATACATATCATACAGACCACAAGAAGTTACGTTTAAAAGTAAAATTTTATAAAAATTTGATCAGCTTAAAAACGATAAAAATTTATTACCACGTCAATCACTCGTTTAATTATATTCAAAACTCTTCTTCTTATAAAAAAACAATGTATTCTCCACCGGTGGATATTTTATGAATTGTGCTCTCGCGCAACAAATAATTATCTTTTCGACATTAATAAAAATTATCAAGATCAAAATCGAAATCAAGGAATTATTTTCCAGCGAATCAAACTAAAAATATTTTATAAAAATACATGAAAGGTAGTGTCGCACAGTTATACATATTTGATGTTTTTAGCCAGATACGGTTATGGAAAGTTTAAGAGATAGCGATTTGATGAGAAAATATTCTGAAATAACGCATTGCGATGATAGCTCGAGTTCAGACATGAATCAATTCTGTTGAAGTAGAAAGATGATTTTTTTTCCTCCGCTTCAGACCTAAAAATATTTACCTAATTTTCAACAGTATCTTCTAAATTTTGTCATTGTGCTGAATAATTATTGAAAAAATTAATTTTTCTACCGAGAATTATATTTCTATAAAATTCCGATTAGCATTTCATGGATTATGTTTGAGGATTCCATTGATGACAATAGCTATATCCACCAGCCAATACAATTTCTTTCCTACAGGAATAACGTTAAAAGGTCCTTTGCTTTTACAAAAATTTCTCATAGATCGTGAAAGGATACAAATTCAAGATTTGTCAAATGTTTTACAAATCGATTCACGTAATTTTTTTATTAAATCGTGTATTCATATTTTAACTTGTGTTTAAGATACGGTTAATATTTTAGTTTCATATATAGCTGGTTGATTTATTGCGCTTGCCAAACATTTTAAAGCAAATCGTTTTAAGATTTGAAATATTAATTCGTTTGAAAAACTGAGACTATCTTCCAATAAACCAGGCATCCATTCGTGTATTCAATATTCGTCAAGAATCTTCGGTTTTACCGCCTAACAAGCAAAATAAAATTTAGAAGATTTCCATTCGACACTTTTGAATTGAGATTTTTAAAATGGAGTCTTTTCATTTGAGATATTTCTAAGCAATATTCCAGCTAACTTCACGCAAATTAAATCATTTTATATCAACAAAATATCCATTGATTTTTTACAGCTTTTGACAACATTACTGAATATAGAACGTTGCAAATTCTTAACCAGCATCCCCTTATTGCATTTTTGCATCCTACTCCTGAAAGAAAGTGGATATATTGTTCCCTCCGTTTGTGAGTCTGTTTGTCTGTCTATGGAAATAACAATTTCAGGAGAACAAATAGATCTCCAATGTCCAATACTAATTCCTACTTTTCTTAAATAATGGCTAGTTAATGCTGGATTATACCTCGGCTTACAGAACGTATTTATTTGCAATATTCTACATTCCAATTCACTACTGGAGGTGAAAGTATACTCCTGAAAATGGGTGAGATTAAACCACAGGTACTCAGATTTTGGTCGCAATCACATAGTAAGGTTATCTAAAGTTATTTAAGAAGTCTTTTGTATTTTAATTTGATTATTCTCAGTCGATATAAATTCAGTTTCTCAACTTGTAAAATAAACTCGAAGTTAAAACTGTATTTTAAAATTTAGAGCCTAAGAAGGGATTATCTCTAAACAAGTAAGGGTGCGGACCTCCGGTCTGGACGAAGCTTAAATACCCTACAGCCATAGGATATATCCGAAGTCCTAGTAGGAACGCGGATCACGTCCACTTTTTGCAAATAATTTAGCATTCGTGCTTCAGTTTCAGCATAAAATTTTGCCTTCAAATACGCTTTGCAAACGTTGAAACAGCTCTGTATGTGCATACATTCATATAAGCAATAAGAAATGGGAGTGGTTTTCATCCGATTTCGCCCATTTTCAATACCAATAACAGCTTAAAATAATAGAGAACATTTGTGCCAAATTTCATGACCATGCCTTTTTTGTTCTCTCGTAATAGTGATTTCAACTGACAGACAGGCATATAGAGGGCAGGGCTAAATCGACTCTAGGGATTGTTCTGAGCTAGAATGTATACACTTTTTCATACCCGCCTGACCTCCTTTAATGCGTTGCAAACGGAGGAACGAACTTAATATACCTTAAACCCTTCTGGTTGTAGAGTATAAAAATGGGAGCGCGTATGGTGATGATGAGATTTAAACCATAAAAGGGTGTAAGGTATGTCGACCGAAGTAAGCATTCGTGTTTTCTTATACTCCACTCGTTTTATACATTATGATCCGAATCTACTATAGATGATAAACAACCCCCTTAAATCGAAAAAGCGAGCGAAAAAACAACAACCGCAAATATATAATCCAGTTCTAGTTGTAATAACAATAACAGCGTGGACCGACCACAACAACAATTACTATGGGGGATATGGCAATTTAGTTATACTACTTTTACGCCAGATAGTAATGATCATAATTACATTTGGAATTGTTTGTCCTCCCTTTCATTTCACCTTTTTAATTATTATTATACTTTCTGCAACATTAACACCAAGAAAGTATTGTATATGGCATATCGTGAATTTATGCAAATATTTATTATAAGTTCGTTCCAGCCCGTTATTTTCTTAAATAAGCGTGGACCATCGATTGGTTTTTTTCAATAAGGGAAAACTCATTAATCGGTGTTAAAAAATACCGTTCAATCCATTTCAATTTTTGTTTTATTTGGAAAAATATAAACCTCTAGCGATTAAGCATGGTATATAATTTTATAGAAATGTATATTGGTTGGATTCCATTTCACACAATTATATTCCTTTATTACTAATTTTCAATTTAAATACTTTTCTTTGGCCTTGAATTGATAGGTCTTCCTATTTTCTCTGATACGTACGCTCGTTTATGAGCGTGCATTTTTATTCAATTGTCATTGTTAATCAGCAGATACTCAGAGGAGTAGCTGCGTGCTCGTGCGATATATACGTTAATATTGATGATGGTGATGATAATGATGCTGGTAATATTTATTTGTTGGGGTTGTTTCCGACTAATTCCGAGGACACTTAGGTCAATGCCTACGTGTCACTAACACACCATTACGGATAATAAAGTGTGTGTGTGTGTGTGTGCTTGAGCATTTATTATACTTGTATGAGTTTCAATGTTTCAAGATTTCACGGAAGGGTCTCAAATTGTAATACTCTTATTAACCTCTACCGAAACTTTTCATCTCTCATTCAATGCGGTAGACTGGACCCTTGGTACGATTTACGATTGAAGCTAAACTTCCTTTCATTTTAATTCCTAAAATAATTTCTCTTTAGGTAGACATTTTTGACAGTATGATCGGGTAGGTAGAGAATTATACTTACTCTCTTTTTCTCCCATTTGCATTATCAGCTAACAGAATTATCATCATGAAGTCATCTACTTCTGCAATTATATCCATTCCAAACAAATCACCTTTAACCCTTCCATCTGTCAATATTTCTGGAAAGTTATCTTGGAATCATGAGAATGAAAGAAACCTGTTTATTAGTAAGAATCATGATCGTGTTTCTGATAACTTCAATTGACGGAATATGTTATATAGAGTTGGGTAATTTTTAGATGTTGCGGGTTTGATCACGACCTGTAAACGAACTGCTTTCTTTTTTCTCGTAGAGAACTTTATAAAAAATGTGTAATAAAATAAAATTCCTTAAGAATATCCTACGAAATTGATAATTATTGAAGAAATTTTATTGTCTTCGAAAAAGGATTGCACACATAGGTGTGCACATTAATATAGATCTATGCCCATATAAAACAATGATATAAAATAACTATAAATTGTTACAGATAATTCCTAACCCGTTCGAGAATTTGAGGGTTAAATTTTTTCCTTTTTATACCCTATACTCGTAGAGGGTAGGGCATATGAAGCCGTACTTGCGTTTGTAACGCATTAGATAAGTTCCTTGATATTTGCTTATTTTTCCGACAGGGTTGGATGTTGATAAAATTTGGAACGATTTTCCGTCATCCCTAGTCAAATTTGGTTTGTAGGTTTCAGAACAGAAAATGTGCATCACTATTGGAGGAATGTACGGGCGAGTCAGCGCAAAGAGTTTTGTGAATGAAAATTGAGCACAAACGTACGAGTGCCGCACCAATTTGTTAAGACAATTTCAATTTAAAATTATAAGTAGCCTATTTCTTCAGTTTACGCATTAAATTTGAAGTTAAAATTATATTTTGACATTTTTCGTATATGAATATTTGTGCTCCCCACAATGAAATCACACATTTCTCTTACGTGTGTAGAGTACAACAAACTCCGGCCAGACTAATCGAAGTCTTCTTGCGTGATCCGGTATTATTATCTTTTTGTATCTTGCTTTGGTCTTTCTTCGACCCTGAAAATTTATTTTGCATACATTGGGTGGTCACTCACTCATCCTTTTATCTTTCTCTTTCTATAATAATCTCCTTGTATTCTCGTCGCTTTTTGTCCCAATAAAAATAAAAACAAATAATGAAAAGAGGAAAAATTATAAAATTTTTAGTTAGGAAGGTTACAGACACCAAACAAATACTCTCTCTATTTGTCGACCTCTCCGTCGATTCATACAAAAAAAAGAACAATGAAAAAGGAATGCCTCTTCACTACCTGATACACTCCATTCTGTAACGATTTTCTCTTGATTTACATACGAACGTACGTCAATGCACAATCGGTAAATACCTACGAAACAATTTCTTAGCAATGCTTTGCTTTTGAATTAGTGTGACCCAACGTACTTGTGTTTTGTGCGAGGCACTTGGTGTGCATGTTTGGTTGGATGGATGTCGATGTGTATACTCAAATATGTCTAAATATTATCAATAAAAATGTTGATCATACTCTTGCTCTGAAATTAGATTGAAATCGGAGGGATTTTTTGTTGGGGTCTATTTCTATTTCTTTCTTTTTATTTTATGAAATGAAAATTAAATGGAAATTAAATGATGTAGAGACACAGAAATAGAGAAATATTTAGTACAGAACAAAGAAAAGAATGAGTGATTTAAGGAAATTATTTTATGGATTATTTAGTATAGATTTGATGATATACGTGATTATGAATTTTCTTTTTCTAGAAATTAATTTTTTAAATATTGATTAGATTGCTTAAATTGATTAGATAAAGTTTTGTTTAGTTAAAACTTAGTTAAAACAATACGAAAGTTACAATGGATTTATAATTGGTGATTAATAATATAAATAATACAATACAATCAATTACTTCACATAAATTATTTCAATAAAGCGAGATGGTTTCAGAGCTGATTTGTAAAAGAGTATTTTCAAGTCTGATCCAATAGAATCGTTATGCATTACTGATTCATACAACTATTTCAAGATGAAAATAGTAGAACGATAAACGATATCTCTGTTGGATTTGTCTTTATTGAATATTAAGATTACTAGAAAAATCAACAGAATCAAAATTTTTGATGTCCTGAATTGTCAACAAAATTAATCGCATTCATTAAAAAATTAATTCTGTCGATATTCAATATAATGAAATAAAAAAGTTGTCAAGAGGGGCAATAGAATAATTAGAAATGACAACGACACTAAATTTGATGCTAGTTCAGAATAGCTTTCTAAAAAATTCCACAAAGAAAGAAACGTCCAGAAGAATTATAAATTTTTTTTAATTATAAATTTAATTTTCGGAAAATTTTAGTGTATTAAATAAAGGTGGTGCGATAAACTGAAATATTGATGACAGTATTAATTCAATAATCAGATATAAAATTCCGGATTATATGTTGCTTCTTTCATTAATTTTTGGCTTTACCAAATCATTCATTAAAATACCATTTCAATTCATCTATCTCATTTTATTGAATCGAAAAAGAAGTAAAGAAGAAAAACAATTTTACATTCTCAGAGAGTAATAAGAAAGAGAGAAAGAGAGCAAACTATACATAGGTAAGCGTAAATGAGAGTTTGTTCATTTTTAGAAGATTTACAAATTCGAGCAATTTGACAGGATAATACTGTACACTTTTTCGGCCTGCTAAAACGCAGATGTGCCTGCCTGCTTGCCTGACTGCTTGGTATTTGCAGCCGGCTGTTGTTAATCGATGCTGCCGTCGTGGTCGTTGTCGTAGTCGCTATTTTAGATTGATATATTCTCATTCAGTACTATATACAAATCTACATAAATCCAATAACAAAATAAATTGTATGATTTTATATCCGGTTTAGTTTGAATCCTCAATCCCGAGACAATTTTTAGAGAGAAGGCGACCAAAAAATTTAAGAGAGCATTAACAATTAATAATCGTAAATATATAAAAACTGGTTGTGTTCGATTGAATTGAATTGGTTGTGTTGGTCCAAGTCTTAACGCAACGAACGAAACAAACGAACGAGCGAACGAATGACCAAATCAACGAATCGGCAACGAATAGGCAAACCATTAATGCACTGTGTTACCGCACCGCATCGTCTCATACACAAAAATCAAACAATCAATTTTCGTACCAATGCCTTTTTAATTTTGTTTTTGTTTTTGTGTTGTGTTTAAAAATCATCTCTAAAATAATACCACGAGCTATCGAGTGAGCGAGTTCCTCAAAAGGATTGTAATATGCGCCTGATTATGCAGCTATTCTAACTAGTGTCATACGGCATATAGCCATGTGTATATTCATGCATCCATCCATCCGTACATCCATACGTACATACTTATATAATTTTTTTACCAATTTACATGCATACAAAAATACATCAGCAACTGTCCGTAGAAAAGTGGCCCTATGGCATGACTTGTTTGCAGACGCTGTGGAAAATAAGAATATAAAAAGCAAAATCAAACCAAAACGAATAAATGAAGAAAGATACACAATGAAGTCAAAGTAGTAGAGGTAAAGTTGATAGAGGTGTGTAGATATAGATGTGATTATGGGCGAAAGGACGGTTGGATGGATGGATGGATTGGATGGTAGGTTGGATGATGGTAGTTTTGTTGGCTGGTAGGTTGACTGACTGGCTGGTTGTTTAGAATGAATGGTTTACGATAATTGTATTTATTGGGTAGGGTGAGTAAGAAAGAGAGAAAGAGAGAGCGAAGTAGAGTTAACGGTTGGAATTTGGAGAAACGTAAGTGAGGAAGATTATTTTAGAAGAACGTATTGATGGCGCGACGATTATTATGCTGAGAGTTCGTTCCGTTCTACGCTAGGAAGTGAGAAGACGCGTTCGCTCAATGGTGTACAATAATCCATTTTAAGTATTCCCATTATTCGTTATAGTATTGCACAAACAAAATTATATTTATACATATAGTTATATATATACACAGTTGTTGTTTTCTTAATAATTCATACTTTTTTCTTGTTCCCTTTTAATTACTTTGAATTTGAACACGAATACCAGTCTCCTTTTCTTGTATCAGTTTCTCTATCCATAAGTCGATTGGGCCAAATCATGAAAATATTTGGTTATTTTGAACTGTTTAAGTGGCTTGACATTTACGACAATGACGGTGGGTGGGAGCAGACGTTTAGACTTTGCGGGTTAATAATTTTGTTCGTTTTTTATTTGATAATTTTTTTAAAAAATCTTAATTACATACTTGGTTTCTCTCTATATCTTTCTCACTCTCTCTTTCTCTCTTGCTGTCACTAATTGCTCTCTTTCTTCATCTGTCATTTTATCAACCTTCTGCTTATTTGTGCGGTGCGATGCGGTGGTGCTCTTTTCTCAACCCGCTCCTCTAAACAATTCTGACTCTGATGTTGGTTATTATATTTTTGAGCGTTGCGCGGTGAAGTTGTGCATATGTGCTATACGAATTTTGATAGAATGAGAAGAAGAAGACGAAATCAGAATAAGAACTAGATAAAAGAGATTACTGGGTAGAGAAGCGAGTGAGCGGTGTTCATGTCTTTCGAATTTGGAAGTAACAATCGTGATTGTTTATAAGCGTTCGTTATGACGTTTCGTTTTCTGCATTCCATTATTTGTTTATTGATATCTGTTTTGTTTTTAAAAATATATCAAACGGTTTAAATTCTTCTATATTATATTTATAATCATTATTCTCATGATTATCAGTGCGAATTGGTTATAAATTAATGTACTTATATCATTAATTGCCATTAGTTGATGACGAAGAAAAAATTCAAAGGTGAAGAATAAGAGTAGATAAAGCTCGTAATGTTATTTCGAACAGAATTTCTCTATGAATAAAATTATGTTAAAAAGTGATTTTTTTCTGAAAAAAGTTACAAAGCAAGCAAGTAATAACAATAGAGAAGAAGAAAAAGCATGAAAAGTGGATATTTATAAGAAAAAAAGGAAAGGCATTTTGTCACTACACGGAAATCAAAATGGAAATTATAAAACCGATGGATTTTAGTAGTTTTAGTGCATTTTGTGAACATTTAAATAAATCATCAAAACAAAATCATCATAAATTGCAACTGCAAAACCAACGACAACAACAACAACAACAGCAACAATTTACAATAGTACAAACACATTTATGCATGAAAGAAGAGAAAAACGAAAAAGAAAAAGAGGTAAAAAAGAGATTTTTTGTTATTTAGCTTTATGAATATAAATAAATACTTTACTTGATAATCAAAATAATTTAAGACTAACGATTAACGTTCGCGATATTTTCAATTTCTCATATACATACATGTGCGTTTATGGGAATTATATTTCTATCGATGTTTGTTCGTACGTTTGTAAAATTCGACAAGAGAGATTCTTTTTACCACCGTGTATTAAATTTATACGCGTGTATTCACTCGCAGACACGCGTTTAAACGTCGTGTAAACGCTTTAGCACGGCGTGTCTTTTGTTGATTTTGTTGGTTTGTTGGCTTGTTTTAAAAGTTTCATTTTGTATGATTATTATTCTGTTTTGGATGGAGGAAATAATGGACCGGTGGTAGGTGGATCGCCAGCAGGAATCATTGGGATGGAAAAGGAACGAAACAGGTTTAGAGAGGGGGAGGGGAAAACCAGGCAGGAATACATAATATTTTGGTGTGGGTTCACGTCGTTGTCGTTAGCGATGAAGGACTTTTAGTTCATTTGATTTTATTGTTGCTCATTAGAAAATAAGGGTGCAAATACAATTATTTTGTCCTCGTAGTTTGCTTTCTCTAATTTCAGCACACTCTCTCTCTCAATATTTCTCCCTCTCTCGCTTTTTCGTTTTGTTGGTTACGTGGTCTGTCGCGCGATCGTGATACTGTACCAACACCCGAGAAGACAGAGATGTAGAATATATTCGGTTTAATTATTTTTTTATTACAATAAATATAACTTTGGTGACAATTACGAATAGCTGATTGTGGTGTGACTACCATAGAGGAATGAGAAAGGGAGAGAGGGAGAGAGCAGGAAATTTTATTAGGTTTATTTTGTTGTATTGCTTTATTTTATTGTTTTTTTAATCGGAATTTTTACAATAATGAAATTGATTTCGCCATAGTGCGTTTCGCTAACCCAACCCTTTCACCCCTTCAATCGGATTTCTAGTCGACGTTCATTTCATTAAAAAGTAGAATGGATTATAGACAGAATTTAACCCTCCTCTCCTACAATTTTATTCTTTTCTTTTCTTCTTCGGTTAATCTTTTCAAAGAAATTCATATTTTTGAAGTCTTGAATTGTTAATTATTACGTAATAAAAATTGGTGTAATCGAAACTAACGGTTCTCGAGAAAATGTAAAAATATTCAACTATTGTCATGCATCCATGAATTTATTCTCCATAAATGTTTTTTAATCACCTAAGCCGTGTAGCTTTGTTTATTTGATAGAAGGAGGGAGGAGGGTCATTATTGCTATATCTTTTCAGTTTGTAAAATACCATAGAGCAAATTTATGGTTTTTCTTTTTAATATTTCATATCGAAAGGTATTTAGTATGAAGGTCGCTCAATATGTTCTCGGTATTGGTGTCATTTATTGATACCGTGGGCAATTCCATTGAATACCTTATTAGCTAAACGAGGAAATGTCCGAAAAGATAGGGCCAGTCTCTACCTTTTCAATTTACGAAACGAAGATCTCAAAAGCAACTTTAAGAAATTGATCTTTTTTAGAGAAGTGAACAAAACAAATCCTAAAACAAAGTAAGAGCAATAAAAAAAGGACAGTAGGAAAATGTTCGTCGTTATACCGCTACCGAGCGGCAGCATCCGTTGCTGGTTCAATTAATATGTAAAAGCAACAACAAATGTATAAGGAAACAGAAGAAAAAAAAACAAGAAAGAAGTGTACTACGGAAAAAATTAGAATTAGCCCGACAGCGGAAAATAACTTTGGGCAGTAAAATGGAAATCAAACTTCTTTTCTCGGCCTCCGTAAGAGTTCAAACTATTTTGACAGTTGAGGGAATGAAATAGCATCTCGTTGCTTATTGTCGTTGTTTAAGGCTTAGATATAACCTTCGTAATTATTAAAAAGTCATTGGTGCAAATGAAACAACTACATAACGTAGCCATTATGCATTATCTATATAATAACAATCAAATGTCATTGGAATAAATCAGTAATTGTTTGTTTGAAAAAACATTATGATTATTATATTGCATACATATAATTAGAAGCAAGAAGCAAATGTACTTTTTCCAAAAAATATTTTTTGGTATTTTAGAAGCTAAATAGTAGTGTTGCGAACAGTCGACTGATTTCAACTATCGATAGTTAGTGACTGAATGATTTTAACAATAGAATTTTTTCATTCATTCATTAATTGATTCAAGTAGACCTATTCGAGTTCAACTTATGCGTTTATAACATAATCAACTAACTCGTTACTCTTTGTTGATTAATTGGATATCAGCCTTTACTTACTGAACGATTTACTTACTTACCTTACCTTTTACTTACTTACTGAGCGAGTGGTTAAATTATTCGATAGTTTCTAGTAATTAGTAATTCTGGGAAGAAGATTCACTCGTTGAATGATTTCTGAATTACTAAAAACAATCGAAAAACCTTTCGAATAAATTAATAATTTAGAACTATCGAATAACTCGATAATTCACAACATTACTAAATAGTAGTACTTTTTTAACAGTAGTGTTGATCAGCTGATTGTTAAAACCATCAGAAACTGTAAAAAGTCTAAAATCGAGAAACAATCCGGGTGAATAAAATCTCAGATGTACCCACGGCTAAATTACACATAATTGATTTCTATTAAACTACTGTCATCGACAGGTTGTTCATATTGCCTTGATATCTATTAGCTATGTAGACCGAGGTCACTTTGTATGCGTATGCCTAATTTACTCGATAATATCCTACAGATTTTGGTCATACATGTCTTGCCCTTGAAATGAATAAATAAATAAACGTGTGACTAAATGATTATATAAACAGATAAATAAATGAATGAAAATACAATTGGCCAAAACTCTATTACTTATATCCAGCACCACCCCACCCTCCCCCTACAATAAATAAACGATTAAATAAAACAACAAAAAATAAATTAAATAAATGAATAAATTAAATAAACAACAAAGTAAATAAATATAACAATAATAAATAAATTAATAAATGAAAAACCAAATAAATAAATGACTAAATCAATGAAAACATAATTGTCAAACAAATTTGTTCCCTTTATCCAACGCCACCTCTACAACAAATAAGCGAATAAATAATAAACAACTAAATAAATTAGATAAATAAATAAATAAAAAAAATAATAAATAAATAAATAAATAAAAAAAATTATAAAAAAATAAGTTTTTATTTATATTCAATACCACCCCGGAGCAGGCGCTCACAATAAATAAATGAATAAATATAAATGAATAAATGCAAACAAATAAATTAAATAAATATGTAAATATGTAAATAATAAATGTGAATATAAATAAAGGACAACTGAATTCTGGACGATTACTGAATTGTGTCCTTTGAGAATTTAGTAAGTAATATTGTTAAGGATGTTGCCATTGAAAACTGCCTATTTAAATATTAGAAAAGTCACTACAAGGCTTTCGATTAGGTCCGAATTTTACACGATTAATTATTATATAATAAAAATTGCTCTATCGTCGGATAACAGCTGATAATAATGATAGTGAACATCACTAAGGTATTGAAATTTTATTGTATTTTTCTTATCTTTTTCTATTAAACGCATACTACTAACACTCCATTTATTATTGAATTTAATAATGATGTATAATGTAAAAAACTACTACTTATTAAGATAACATTCATCCGATTTTCTATTTGCAAGAATATTATATATTTACAATATTCCTTTTCTTATTCTTATTACAAATATATTAATATTAAAACAATTACTTTTAGAAAATGGAACGCCAAGGTAAAATGGAAATGGCTGCTAAAGAGCGTGAAACTCAGCGTTTGCAGAGTATTCAGAAAAAGTGGAATCGACGTGAAGAATACGAATTTTTACGTGTACTAACTGGTTACGGTATAGATTTACATCAATCATCTATCGGTGGTGGGATGGGTCATAGTGGCAGTGGTGGAAATGCCGCTACATCATCACTCGCTCCCGACTGGATCAAATTTAAACAAATGGCTCATCTAGAACGTAAGAGTGATGAAACACTCAGTGATTATTATCGAGTTTTTATAGCCATGTGTAAGCGTCGAGCAGGTGTTAAATTAAATGAAAACGAACGTGGTCTCGAAGGTGTTATTGAGGATATTAGTGAAGAGCATGCAAAATTGATTTTAGATCGTTTGGAATTATTGTCTCAATTGCGAGAAACAGTTCGACATCCTTTGATGGAAGAGCGTTTAATGAGATGTGCATTACCTAGTGCTGATACACCAGATTGGTGGGAAGCAGGACGTCATGATAAGGAATTAATATTGGCTGTACTAAAGCATGGTTTATATCGTTCGGAGACTTTCATTTTTAATGATCCAAATTTCAGTTTCTCGGAATCAGAGAAACGATTTATACGAGAATTGGAAATACAAATACAACGTTCTATCAAATTGGAGACAGCAATGAATGCCGAAAAGACGACCACAACAACGTCAACAACGTCCACTAAAAACAATACACCATTGAAACGTGAAATTATCGACTTAGATGATGAATTGCTGACGAAAAGTAGCTTTGTGAAAAAGGAACAGTATTCGGCTCCTACGAATATTGAATTAAGGACTGAGCAACAGACTGAACATGCCGACGAGCAACAGGGAACGTCAGGCACAAAACCAGAAGTTTGTAAAGATACGACACTTCATGATGCTCCCACAGAAAAATACCAAGAAGAAAGCGAAGCAGATAAAAGTTCAACACCTGAGAATTCAGAGACAAACGTTGTTGAGTATCATTCAAATTCAGAGAAGCAAGAAGATTCGGAAGCTAAATTGGAAAAGTCTCCAGCGAGTGACGAAGTCTCCAGTGAAGAACGATCAGAAGATAAGGATGGTAGAGATTTGGTAGAATCACGTATGAATGAAAAGGTATCAGCGGGAGACGAAGTAACGGAAATGAAAGAGGAAAGGGAAACTTCAGTTCAAGAAAGTTCAAGCAAGGACGAAATTGAAAGCAAACCAGAAATGAATTACGTGACAGCAACCGAAGGTACAGATGGATTAGATGAAGATCGCGTGGCAAATGATGACGCAATTGCAACTGAAAAACTACATATGTCCATCGATGATGAAACGGCAAAAGAAAATATCTTGACATCAGAGGAAGATATTAAAGATGCCTCGGATGCAGAAAAAATTGGACACGGTTCGGACAAATCAGTTATAGAAAATATTGATTCAGAAAAAGCTGAAAACAAAGAATTAGTTGGTGAATCCAATGAAAAGATTGAGGAAATAGAAAAATGTGAAACTGAAGAAACACCGATCCAATCAGGGGAAAGTTCTACGGGAAAATATAACGAAAGTTCTACCGGAACAAAAGAATGTGAAAGTATTTCACCAAAAAAATCGAATGACGACACTGAAATTCTCGATTTAGCTTCTGCTACGACAGGCCTCACCGATCCCGATGATGATGAAGTTATGAAAGAGAAAGAGAAGGCAGTAGAAGAGGAATGTAAGAAGCAAGCAGCAGAATTGAAAGCTCGTTTCCCAGATCTCGAAGTGATCCAACCGCAACAGATGCAAAAACAGAAACAAGAAAGACCGAAATTAGAAATGTGCATGATACATTGGTTCAAAGATTTCGCATTAGAACGTCGCGTAGCTCATATAATTACCTGTGTCGAAACTGATGCTTGGCCTGCTGATCGAAATTACTCGGCATTTACCGGCTGTCAAAATCAAGACTTAAGCATTTCTTTACACGAATTGATTCCTCATTTAATTGCTGCGGCCGAGCCCCGACGCTCAACCACGCCGGATGTTATTACAATTACAACCGATCAAGGCTTAACCAAACATTTACAAACCTCTCAAATGCAACAAGTTGCTGCAGGAGCTGCGGCTGCTGCAGCTGCTGTTGGTGGCGCGGCCACCAATACCGGTAAGGGAGGAAGTGCTCTAGCAAACGCATTGGATAGCAGTATTAATTCTGCTATTTCGGCTGCAGTTGCTGCAGCTACAGCAGCAGTCGGTACTACAAGCACATCAGCATCATCCTCCACCACCTCCCCTTCCTCTGCTAATAGTGCGACCTCTTTGGCATCTCTTTTACCAGGCATGTCAATGCAGCCAACTGTGACGTCAGGAGCAGCAGTAACAAGTGGCAATACAACAGGTGGCATTAGCACAACAATAGCTGGACATTCCCAAATCCCCAATACACCCACATCAACCAATTCGTCATCAACAACAACAACTGCCGGTAAGAAGCGGAAACGTCATATTGCTATCGATGTGGAAACCGAACGTGCTAAGCTGCATGCGCTGCTAAACAGCTCACAAACGCGTAAGTTTATTATCATACGATCGAATCTTTGTCTTTGATAAATCCATTTAAAATGGAAGAGTGAAAAAGAATCTATTTTGATTTTTTCTCAGTTGGTCAAAAAGATTGGGAAACAGAAATTGCTAATATGGAATCGATTGCTGGTGGTGTTGCTGCCTCGGCTGCTACAGGACGTCGTGGTGGAGCTGCAGCTGCTGCTGCGGCAGCAGCACTTGGTAGCACAACATTACAACCACCTCCGGCACATCAGCACACGTCATTAAATCGTCAGAGCTCGGGCCAGTTCAACAAACCGGCCATACCGACAATGAAAACGTCAACAGCTGCAGCTGCCACCTCAATGGGGGCGCCTATGGATTTATCATCGAGGTAAATACCCAGCGCTCAATGAAAGAAGGATGTTTTTAAAAATGTATTATTTATTTATTTGTTTACATAAAAACAGTCTGCCTAAAATGAACATGGCCGAAATGCTGAAATCCGCTTCGGGTGCTATAGATTTGAGTGAAGTTCAGGATTTTTCTATGTCTTCAAAGAAATCCAGCTCCTCCATGCATCCGTCATTGGCTTCCGCGTTTCCATCGATTAGTGGCGGAAACAAAGGAAAATTGGACGATACTTTAAGCAAATTAATGAAGAAGAACAATTGCGTAAGAGATACGATTATAATGTGATGTTTCCATTTCGCTCTTCTTTCTCTTTTTTATATTTCGTCTTTTTAAAAGATCGCATTAATTGTGTTTTTATATTTCTTCCTCAGACGATCGAAGAACCAGTTGTTGGTAAAGAGAAAAAACGTAAAAAATTGGATGAGATTGTTTTAGGTTTATCTGCGGCAAAGGAACAAAAAACTTTCCCCGATCCAACACTTTCATTCCCTACGACGTCAACGAAGAAGGCACAAATTCCACCAAGCGTTTCTGTTACGCCTGCCAATGTTTCACAGTCGTCGCTCGGAAATCAAAGTCAACAGAATCAGAAACCATTTACTATAACTGTAACCACAGTACCTGGAAGTAAGATCGATCATATTTAAATTCCATCGTAAATCTGATTTTAATTTTTATTCAAATTTCTGTTTTTATCTAGAAGGTAAAGGGTCTTCTTCTGGATCTAATTCGTCAGGATTAGGAAATTCATCGTCTTCAACGAGCGGTTTGTCTGGTCTACAAAATATGGCTATGAGTAGTATTTCACCCAAAGACAGCCTAAGTGCTTTTATAGCCCAAACAATGTCCACAGATCCACAAACGTTCCTAAAGCAACAACAAAAAATGATGCAGTGTTTACCGCCTGCTCAACGCAAAGCATATGAAAGTATGTTAGCTGAAATGGAACAAGCCATGAAATTGAGGTAATTATATCACTTAATTTTTGGCCTATTAAATGGTGCCTCCTGTTTGTCTATTTCGGCGACGGTTAGTTTAATGTTTTTTTCTTAAAAAACAAAACAACAAACTAACCATCACCGGAACCTTTCCGCTTTTCACTTCATGCCAAATATAATGCGCATGATGTTAAGGTAAAATGATTCTAATATGACTAATCCACTTAGTGATCAATTGGGACTGGACTATGCAAGTGCTGCTGCCGCTGTAGCAGCTACTAGTGGCAGTAATAACACAGGCAGTGGTGGCTCAAGTGGACGTCGTGCGAGCCGACAGCAAAGCAATAATGTAGGCCAAAGTTCATCAAATCAAATGCAGAAGGCAAGTGCTCAATCGCAACAGCACACTCATCACTCACAGCAGCAACAACAACAGCAGCAGCAACAACAACAACAACAGCAGCAGCAACAGCAACACCATCAACAACAACAACAACATCAGCAGCAAATGACCGTTCCACTGAGTCATGGATTGACCGGTGAGGAACCAGTGCCAGTGATAAACAAGCAGACCGGTAAACGTTTGTCGGGCAATAAAGCACCAACATTGAAGCGGCTTATGCAATGGTAAGTATTCCGCGATGTGTCTGAAGAGAGAGATCTTTCCCTTTCCATTACATTGGTGAATGTGGTTTCGAGGTGTTTCGATATGACTAATGTTAATTAAATCACTTCCTAATTTATTACACACGGGCGCATAAGGTGCATTTGAAATAAGTGGATGTATTAGAGTCATTTGAATGAAGTAGGGCCTTTTTGTTTAAACAGTTCGTGCCCTCTTAAACATGTGAGACTGGAACTCGGATAATATTAAAACTAGCAGATAACAATGCTCGTTCTGCCTGATTGTATGATCTATCGTAGACTTGTTTTCACTTTATGTTAGATACTCTATTCTGTTACAATACAGTAGCTTAGTGTCTGCGACAAAAGTCTCGGAAATATACTGTACTATAATCTATAATTATGAATATTATAATCTTAGTATTAATGTGTAAACTAATTCTCTTTCTTTTCCTTTCCGAAGGTTAACGGAAAATCCTACCTTTGAAGTTGATCCTAAATGGCTGGAACAAATGCAGAATCCAATGTCAATTCCTTCGCCTAAGCTGGGCCCAATCGATTCTTATGCTGCTGCAAGCAAATCGCATGGTCGTCCTTCCTCAACCTCCAGTAATGCCTCCAGCAGCAGTCATTCACATTCTCAACAGCAATCACAGCAATCAAATTCGTCTTCTTCTCAGTCTTCTACATCATCTTCGAAGAAATCATCGCGCCAATCAGCAATAGATCAAGCAAATGCCGCAATGCAATTTGGTTCTTTGGCTGGTTTGAATCCCAGCCTTTTGGCCAGTCTACCCGGTTTGGGTGGTGCATTCGACCCAAAGAATCCTTTGTCCGCGTTCGATCCGAAAAATCCCTTACTCTCCATGCCTTTTGCTGGCCTTCCGGGAATGGGAAATATTCCAGGCCTTGGAAATATAAACAATATGAACCTTTTCGCAAGTTTGGCTGGAATGGGTGGTCTCGGTAATTTAGCTGGCATGGATACCCAAAGTTTAGCTGCTTTAATGGCAGCAGCTGGTCCGGCACTTAGTAGCTTAGGTGGCAACCCAACAAACGCTAATGTCGGTAACTCGGGGAAAGGTTTAACACAGTCTAACAGTTCTACTTCATCATCTAAAAAGAGCAAACAACAACAGCAACAACAACAACACCAACAACATCATCAACAACAGCAAGACTCGTCGCAACAGAGTTCAAGCAGTGGTGCTGGCAATGCTGGCCTTGGCAATAGTGGAATCGGTGGCTCGGGTAGTGCAGCTAATAAGAATTTGAACAATCCAACGTCTCAGCTGGCCGCCGGCTTCCCCTTTTTGTTTCCAAATCCATCTTTATTATATCCACCCATGGGTTTAAGTGGACTTAATCCTTATTCCCTCGGATCAACCGGATTAGGTTCAGCCTATGATCAATTAGCGCAACAATACAATCTACTGAATGGTGGAGCGAATTCGAACGCCTCATCTTCGGGCAGCGCTTCGTCAACGTCACAAACGAAGTCACATCAGTCGCAATCCAAATCTAACAATTCGCGTTCTTCGTCGTCAGCGGCAGCTGCTGCTGCTGCTGCTTCGGCGGCGAATTTAATGAATGCCGTTGCAAGCATGAGTCAAGGCTCTTCATCTGGAGCACCGTCAAGTGGTGGTGTCAGCGGTTCGTCGTCGTCCACCTCCCGAGGTCGCCAATCGGCTGCCAGCCGTGCTGCTGCTCAAGCCTCAGCCGAAATGGCACAATTATCGAATTTGCTTATGCCAGGATCCGATCCTCATTTAATCGAACAACTGACTCGCATGGCGGGAATGGAATTGGCGCAAGCTACGCGCCTTATGAATTCATTAGGTATACCTTCGGTGTCCAGCATAGGTGCATCCGCATCCAATACAACGAGTGATAAGCGGGCTGCTAGCTCAGCTGCAGCAGCTCATGCGGCCCAAGAGAAACAGGCTGCCAAAGAACAGCAAAAGTGGATGGAGAGTTTAGCGCGTGGCACATTGCCTCCAGACTTAGCTACATTGCAAGCATTTTCGCAAGGTAAATTGCCGGCATCACTCTCGAGTGGAAGCTCCGGTAGTCAGCTATCTACATCATCAGCATCATCGAGTAAAAATGCCGCAAAAGCAGTTGCAGCCGCAGCTGCCGCAGCGGCGGCACAACTGCCACAAATACCTGGAATGCCGAGCGATTTGAGTCAAGCGTTTTTAGCGGAAATGGCCGCGCAAGCTATGGCTGCTGCTGGGGGTTCATTACCACTTACAGGGCCAGGATCTTTAGCCAGTTTAACCGGTAGCTTGGCTGGACTTACGGCACCCGTAACAAACAGTTCTGGCTCATCGGGAATCGGTTCAAATAGTAATAGTTCAAAACGGCAACGTGAGCAGGATGCAATGAAGGATGCTTTCGAACAATTAAGCAAACAGCAAATTGATTACTACACCAAAACGCTGGGTCTTGGTTCTGGAATTTCTCTGATACCTACGGGATCCGGAGCTGGTGGATCATCCAGTCATTCTGGCCTAATTGATGACCATCATAAATCTAAACGATCACGTAATGATAATTCTCACTCGCATTCTATGCAATCAAATTTAAAGGATGACATGAGTGGGATACCGTTAAATTTAGGTGGTGGTATGACCAGTATTGAAAAGAGTCTACGCGGTGGTGGTAATGCTGTCAACATGAATGCAAGTTCAAATAGTCTATCGGGTTCATCTGAAGCGGATAAAGTAACTCTAACGCCACTTGGCTCCTCCGGACTTGCAGCAAGTTTACCATCGCAAACCACAATAACAATTGCACCTCCGATCAGTTCGGGTGCCAGCACTAGTAGCGAACGTTCCGAATCGCGGAGTGAATCGCGTATCTCGTTAACTATAACCAATGCAGCAGATGCAGCGAAACTGCCTCCGCCCTACGAGGAGGCGGATGAACTTATTATACAACCCATACTTAAGAAACAAACATCTTCAAATACACAACAACAACAACAATTGCAGCAACAATTATCTTCATCAACTATAGGGGGCGGTAGTATCGAAGACCTGAATGCGTCTATTGGCGCCGGTAATTCATCAACGAACTTGAGCAACTCCTCGACATCATCAACGGCGACCACCGAGGAAAATCGTCGTTCTTCGAGTAGATTAAAGAGACCGCGTTCTTCGGGAGGCGGTGCTGGGGGTAATAGTATGATGACAGAGCATGGAATGGAGCAACCGCCAGAGAAACGACGTGAACTACGATCGACGAGACATACACGTCAATCGGAAGCAGCTGCATCGTCATCATCGTCTTTCAACATGTCATCATTATCCGGCAATGAAAACGAAACAGGCGGGGGAGGGAAAAATGATTGAGGAGGAGTGACAAGATAACGTCGATGTGTTTAATATGCGACTGCTATCAATAAATGAAAATAGTATAAAGAAGAAATTGAAGACATTATGGAAAGTAAAAGAAGATTATGAGAGAAGTAAAGAAATAATAGAAAGAAAATATTTTATCGTATAAACAATTTCTAGTTTTAAAGATATAGAAACACACAGAGAGAGAGAGAGAGAGAGAGAGAGAGAGAGTAGGTGAAATAATAGCAAAAACGCAAGAGTGAGACTAGACAGATCAATGTGTTCTGAATGACATTGATATTGTTTTAAAAAATAATTGATTTAGAAACACAATCTATTGCATCAAACGAGCTCATGCATTTACTTTGCAAGAGTCCTCATTGTTTTTCGTTGATGCTGCTGCTGTTGATTTTTATTTTGAATAAAAATTCTAATACCAAAATACTATTCACATGAAAATTCCGAGCCGCCGATAATTATAGACGAACATATGCGCTTGCTGCTGACTACTAAAAATTTAATACTAAATCGTAAAGTGGTGGATGCGGTTCAATAACAAAAAGAATGCATGATCTCCCCTTCCATGAATTCGAAGAAAGAAAAAAGTGAAAAATTACAAACGATGAGAGTAAACTGAGGATGAGTTTTAGTATGCCAAAATCGGGCTTTCAAAGAAACTAAGCTCCTTTGTAGCTATACTTAGTTGTTTAAGCACTAAATAATTAAATATAAATTAATCTACATTAACGAATTTCTTCTACAAGGTTGAGAAGTATTTAATAATTTATAATATAATAAATAATTATAAAAGAAACGCTTATAATTGTACTCAACTATACTATCCTTCTCTTATATGTATACAAAAACAAAAACAAAAAGAAACAGAAACAAAAGAATTATTAATTATCGCTGTTTTGAGATGCTTGCAAAAGCGTTCGAAAGTTTATTGAATTCATATTCCAATACAATTTATTCAAGCAATTAATCGCATTCGTTGAGGAATTGAAGACATAAATCATAATGACTTGTTGTTGCACTTTCTGAAATTCCAACACAGAATTATATTTAAGCTGCTTCTCGGGCTGTTCAAAATGACAAAAATATAATTAAAAAATAGAAGCAAAAATTGACGGAGAAAACGGAGCGAAGGCAATACCGCCTTCGCGGTAAAAATATATATATTTAACATATATATATATATATATATATATTCATGATAATTTTCGTAAAAGAATTACTATAATTTTTAATTGCAAAATAGGGTTGGAGAAACTCTCAAATTTCACTCCTAACTTTTAAATCAGGATTTAAATCAAACGGAGCAGTTTTTCTTTAATTCGTTTAGTCGAATTCTACCTTGCAATCGGACGGTGGTTAGCCAGCCTATGCAATCTGTTAATTTTTTATAATTTTATCTTCATCTTCGTCTACTTAAAAATTTATAAATTTAATAATTTTTGTGTTGTTTGTTTTGCTTTTAATTCTTTTTTTACAATTTTTATGATAAAATTGGTTACTTTAAACGATTAAAATCTGGTAAATTGATGACTTGTTTATAAATACAATAATCATGTAATTAATTACGCGTTTAATGATCACCCCATTAACTGCAAACATTTCATTTTATAGACTATACTTCTGTACTCTTGTTCTATATGCGTGACGTGTAAATACGATAATTTATAAGCTTAAAAAGTTTAAATTATTTTTTTTAAATATGTCGCTGCCGCTAATGCCGCATGTACTGTACTCACTCACTATTCATGTATTGATTCAATATTGTAAGCTTATTTTATTTCTATTAATGATTCTTATCAATTTCTTTATTTGTGGCTTTTGAATGTATTTGATTTACAAACCGATTGATTTAAAATTTCTTTTTTAATGTGTTTAGTTTAAATGTATCTACGACATATTTTAAAACGCTTTAGTTTTTTACGCACTAATTTGTATTCGTTTAAAACATTTTAACAAAAATAAAGAAACAATTTTAAAAAATTACAAAAAGTTATACAGTATAAAAATTTCCCTCCCACTAAAAAAACCCGCAAACAATTAATTTCCTTCCTAAATTTAGTAAAATGAGTTTGGCTAAGCTTTCTCAAATTGGCTTTGCTTTCCTTTTTAATAAATATTTAAAAACTTAAATAATAATGAAATTTATTCAAAACAAAAAAATTTATTCATTAAAAATAATTATCTGAAGTAATTAAAATAAATCGAAGCTAAAAGAAAAAGGAAAACCAGCAACAAACGACCGTCAAACAAAGAGTAAAAACAATTAAATGAAATCATGCGATTTTCTCGTAGCTAGTGTACCATTCTTAAGCAATTAATGGTTTGTTTGCCAACATTAAAACAACAGAAACATGAATAATAACTCTAATTAAGCTGCTCTCAACCAATACATAATTACTATTATTAGTATCTATTTAATGAATACATTTTCAAATTAATTATGAAAAAACAAATTAAGTAAACGGTTGCAAAAAAAAAACTATCGTAAAAAAGATTATAAAAGAATAAGCAAAGAAATTTTTTTGATTTATGTAATTTATAAATTAAAAAACAATTTACTTTAGGTTTAAGAACAATAGAAATACAAACACACAGCCTCACACACACTTGCACTCACATACAAATACATGCACACTTACATACACACTCACATACATACATACATACATACATGCATACATACATACATACATACACACACACACACCTCTCAAGCAAACATGTAACTCATTTGCACTATCAAGGAAACATACACAGATAAAAGTATCCCTAATTGATATCCAGTTAATATAAATACATGAATGCTATGGATATATCGTATATATACATATATTGAAATGTATATGTATATATACATCTAGTATATATATATATAGAAATTTATTCAAAAATTGAAACAAGTTGCATTTTTATTCCACACGGTATGAGTTGATGAAAGTGTTAAATGAATGAATTTAAATTACAGACTTCGATTAGGTGAAAACTTCATGGTGAAAAAAAGATTTTTATTCAATGTTAAACCTTGGATCTAAAACGTTAATATATGTCTTGTTCTGGCAAAAAGTTCAAAAGCCAATTATAGTCTTGAACGCCTCGAAGAAGCGCTCTACGTAAACCACTCTCAAACTAATGCTGTCGATAAAGATCCATGAGCTAGATCTTGCGGAACCTTTAGTAGTTGAATAGAAATACCAAAATGTTTATGCGGCTAGATCGAAATATGAGTAGAAATTAAGGAAAATATACTTTGTATGAATTTAAGGTGGGGTAGGTGTTGAACGGCCTCAACGGCAAACCATAAAGCAGGTTTGAAAGTTATGTAAAGTGGATGCACAGCGATATTCCGAGACGCAATTAATTGGAAATGCCTGAACGTATCTCGACAGGAACGTCGAGTTTTGGTACCTTCGGGATTATGCTGTCGTAGTATGAACTACTCAAATGCAATGAAACCTTTACGGAAGATCGCAATATGCTATGAAACTAATCTCTCATGCATAGGATTGCAATATAATCGCAAGTATGACAACAGTCTTTTGAAGCGTGATAAATGCCCGATTCCATGTGATGAGAGTTCTCCAATTACTATTGTTGCCCCTTCCTACTGCGGTTTGTTTCGATTAATGTCCCAAATAATTGCTTTCGTTTAGAAATAATACGGTGTCAGTTGCTGAAAAATTAACGATTAACTACATCATATTTCATATTTGGTTTATTCGATATATACAAACACAAATGTAACCATATGAAAACAAACAAATTCAATAATTATTTTCAAGGAATTATTTTAAACTGCTACGCCAAACCACGTTTATAGATAATGGTCAACTACAATCCGTGTCATCCGGTTTCTGCAGGCTATCATTTGTGTGTTCATTCGTGGCAAGTGATATTTCAAAATTTTTGGCTTTAGTGCGACGACTTTTTATTAATATGCCGTGACCAGGACAATCGAAATCTTCGGTGAAACATTTTTCACGGCAGCAAATTCGACACAAACGGAATTCACACTTGAAACCCTAAAGTAATAACAGATGCAGTTATATTTAATTGAATAATTAGATAAGTGTGAGGGAAAATTGGGAGAGAGAAGGATATGTTAATCAGAAGACCAAACTCTCGCACTAACCAATGGGTTCAAGCACTGTTCACAACATTCCAAATTTCTTTCGTGAGCTCCCTCCGGCTTATTGGGTCTTCGTAAGCGTCGTCTCAAACGCTTCATTTTTTTCCGAGAAATTTCTTTACCTTCCTCATCGAAATATTGACGTTTGATACGATTAGGATCTTCAGCAAGGCGGACCTTCTCAGCAATTATCTGTTTATGTGTCTCGGGTGGTAAACGTATATAAGGTTGACATAGCCAGGGCGGTAAATATAGATTAAACTGAAGCAATGATTATGGAATTGAAGAAATGTGGATGAAAAGATTATGAATTAAGTGTACTTTTTTCATACTTACCCCTTCTTCCACTACAGTCACGCTGGGATCAATTTCTTCGCCACTGTATGTCAATCTCCCTTCATGGTATGGCTCGTATTTAATTTTGATTTTCTCAATGACATCGCGAAATTGTTGCAATTGATTTGATACAGCTAATTCTTCACGTAGCTGAGAATTGGGCCGTATGTTCATGCTGTGAGATTTAGTAAATTAGGAGTAATATTAGGCTCATTTCAAGACGTACATAATATACTTAATCAAGTAAAAAGTTCTTTCATTCTAGCGCCAACAAAGTTTACGATGTTTCTACAATATCTAAATGCCATAAGCTACTTCAAACCATGATTTCGGGGTCCCACAATTCTGTACCTTAATCAAATATTCCTCCGGGTACTTACATATGATGAAATATTTTGAATAAATGACCACGAATATACGATGTTGGACAAGGATATTTTTCCACATAATTTAAATATTCTGTTGCCACATCCCAAGTTTTTGGTGATGTTCCACTAAAAATGGCAGGATTATGCAGATTACCTTCAGCTGTCATCACACCATCGACATGCGTTTCCTCCAGACAGCGTTCAATATCTCTCAAGCAGAGAATATTTCCATTGGCAAACATGGGAATTTTTATATGATCTCTAAAAGTGATCGTAAAGTTTTGGAAGTAGTTTAACAGTAAAACTCTTAATGGATTTGTATTACCATACCTGACTTCCTTAATATAACTCCAATCAGCAATACCAGTTAGAGGACCCTTTTGTTCGCGTGTCCTGCCATGAACGGTAAGCAATTGACAACCAGCCGATTCTAACATTTTGGCATAATCAATTGTTTTTTGACGACTTTCGAGAATACGAATTTTACAGGTCACCGGTATGGCCAACGATTCATGTAAAGTCTGTACTATAATAAAAAATATATCGCATAGAACAGAACGTATGCTATTTTAGAAATCGTCAAGATACATTTAATGTACATTCATTGCGAAACAAACCGATTTCACGTAGTAGATCCCATTCATCCTGCAAGAAAGCGCCATAGTGGCCACGCTTGGCTATGGCTTGAGGACAGCCCAAATTAATATCAATAGCATCACAGTATTCTTGAGCCAATAATGATGCTGCCAACATAACTTGAGGATCGTTACCACAGAACTGAAATATTGCAAGAATTAATCACGTGATAAAAATCATCGAGTAAACTCATACTTGTATAATTAACGGTCTATCCTCGGGACACGTCTGTAAAGCCTCTTTGCGATATTTTGCATCATTGGCAAATAAATTACTATGAAACATTGGTGAATAACACAGTTGGGCAGA
Organism: Physocephala rufipes; assembly: GCA_963966595.1. Classification (NCBI taxonomy): domain Eukaryota; kingdom Metazoa; phylum Arthropoda; class Insecta; order Diptera; family Conopidae; genus Physocephala; species Physocephala rufipes. The sequence goes on from OZ016502.1 coordinate 28,850,313, forward strand.
ATACTTCCGGCAGAGCATACGCCACGCCAACTCACTTTGATCCACCATAGGCGCGACCTCGTAGAGAACGGGAAAATAATTTTAGGAAGAATGAACATTTAATGAAATAAAATTAAAAAAAATACTTATTTTTTCGAATCACATTGGAATGCGATTGGTGGTTGGTTATGTAAACTTACGATGTATTTTGGTGCACCCAAGACTTTGTTATAGAAATCATAACCTAAAAGTTTCTCCGGCTTAGGAACGGTATTGGGATTATTATCATTTCCGTTAGGTGTACAATACATTTCTGGAACCTTTTTTCTTGATACTTTGAAAGTAAGTAAACCGTTAAAATTCTGCAAGGAAAGCGAAGAGAAAAATAAGCTTTAGTTAAACAAATTTTAATTAAATGGAAAAATGTTTTTATTACTCAGATATAATTTTGTAATTAAAACCTGTCTAATTGTTTCATTTTTTTTTTCAAAACATAATTAGTATATTTTTTAAATTTACGCCATATTTTTTGTCAAACGCAACTAACTTCAGTCTTGTATACTATTGTCGTCCGTTTATGCTTTTGCGGCTTAAATGCGTTAAATTAAGAAAACATTTTTTAAGAAGAGGAAAGAGTTATCAATTTTAGTAATGTTTTAGACAAACAATCACGAGCTAAATGTTCGTAAATAAATCTAAATGTTCAGATTGTGGAAATAACTAACGTTTATAGATTTTTTTAGAAAATAAAAATTATATTACTCGTACTCGTACGTTTCTAAAAATTTGAGGAATTTAAATTGTTTTATTAATCAATAGAGAATTTTTTGTTTAGGTTCAAGCAATATTTCTTCGAATCATTAAAATTTCATTTATTATAAGAATAATTCAGTAACTAATGGGGCATTGCATGGTTTCTTTAAAGAGTCTTCTGAACATCGTTCAATATTGGTTACACCCAATCGATGCATTCATTCTCTTCACATTTCCGTTTGTGTTGGAAATTTTCCATCTTTTTAGGCCGTTCAAGTGGTGAAAGGTGAAAGTGGTGTCATAACAATTTTTTAAAAACTATGCTTATAACTCAATTTGTCACCTTGTGTATGTATCTTATGTATCTTATGTATGTATGTTAAGTATGATTAAGTTTTTTTAAATGTGATTTTGAAACCAAGATTTTATTACGATTTCAACATCCAATAAAAAAAATCTATTCTGAAAATAGTCGAAATAGATGAAATAGTCCACCGATTGTTCTGTTATCCCATTCGACTATTACGTAGGGTAAATATATTTCGACAATGTCAAAGCAAGTTTTCTTACATACTTTTCAAGTCGAAAGCTCAAAAAAAGAAACCAACCTATAATTGGAACAAATTCAATGCAAACGGACTTCAACTTTCATCTACTTCATTTTTTCATCTAGAACATCTTTCGAAAAATTCATATTTTCTTTATCTTTATCTCGGCCATCGTCAGTAGTCCGTATAAAGTAGTTTCATTGATTGATTCTTTAATTTACAAAACAATTTTTTTCTCCTACATATTTTTATTGTTTGCTGATTTTCTTTTCGTTCATGCTTTGCCATCTTTCTTAAGCTTTCTTATTTTCTCCATTTGTTTTCCCAATTTTCAGCTTTTGTTGTTCATGTTCAAAGTCAGTGAATGTATTCATCGATGGCAATTGGACCGTTGGAATCTTCATGTTTCGCATTCACGAACGAGCCCAATTATTTTAACGAATAATTAAAATTGATTATAATTAATACAGAGAAAGAAAATAATTGGAGAAAAAAAATTACGAATGAAAAAAACCATTTAGTTTTTAATCAAAACCCAAAAAATTTATGGATGAGTGACTGAGTTAGTTTGGCTAAACGGCTAAATACTTTGCAGAGTTTGTGAAATCAATAGGAGTTAAGAGTCTTTTGTGCGATATCTTTGGAAGTTACTTTATTTACGAATAATATTTTCATCTTTTAATAAAAATAAAATTTTTTAATAATTTTAAATTATTTTACACGAAATTTTTGGAATGAATGGGAGCGACCCACTAGGAATTTTCCTCACAAGTCCATAAAACCACAATATGAGGTTTTCGCACGATTATAATTCAGAATAGTAATGACTGTTGAATTAAATAAACTTTAAGAATAATTCATTTAATACTAGTTTCTTAGTTTTCAGAAATGTTCAAGAAACTTTATCAGTTTTCCATGAATCATTTGAATTTTCTTATTTTTTACTTGAAGTGTTTGAAGTCATCCATCTAGAACTATTTCAACTCTTTCGCTCCGGATGTGTTGTTCTAGTCTGAAAAATTATTTTCTCGGTAGAGAAAATATATGTCCCAATTACTGAGAGGATAGAGAAAAACGTCACGTTGGACGTTCAATTTGATTCTAAGGTCGTTTCAAATGTCCTCAGAGTGGGTGAAAAAGTCCAGTCCTACCACAGCTCAGCCTATAGATACTCATTTTGCTCCTCCATTGCTTTCAATTCTGTTAATTTTTCAATTCTTTTAATTTTTTTACCGTCTTCCTTTTATAACTGTCAATTACGTAAGGAGTTTATAAATTAATGTGTTAGTAGAAACATTGAAGCAAATGTATACGAAAACGTTAATAAAAAACGTTGCCAGAAATAATTATAAAAATGTTAAGTAAAATGTCGATAAATATGAGCTATCGACTCAATATGATTCCGACTGGGATATACCTTCCCCGAGAGTTCATACACTTTGGTTTTACGGCGGGACATATGCTCTCCCATCAATGAAGCCTGAGAAACTATTGTTGTTAATGAGCTGTTATGAAAATTATGACCTGTTATGACCTTTCATCCTCGAAACTATTAGGCATAAAAATGATTTTATCTAATAATCGTTTAGGGGAGAAATAACTGCTTTGACTATTCGCCGTATTGAAAGGGTTAAGAGCCTTTATTTAGTTTACTTTGCCCCTTCGCCCTTCCTGAAGAAGAAATTATTTTTAATTATTTTTCTTAATTCTTTCCCTGTGAAAACTTTAATGAAATAATTAGTGACTCATACTAGACTAAAGGTGTGCCTCAACGTTGCTTCATTCTAGAAGACTTTCATTAATATCTATCGGATGCTTATCTAAAATTAAGTTGTTTGCCACGAAACAGCTATCTTCTTCATCATCAATTTATTTTCATATTGCAAGACTAAATTGAATTAACTGATTGATTAGACAAAATCCTTTTACTAATTAGCAATTTCATTAAAAGGTTAAATATATTTATACATTTATCTTCTTCACGATAACGATTTGCGTTTGAAACAAACTCATAAACCGCATAAATTGTTTAAAAAGATGAAAAGCAAAAAAGATGAAAAGCAAAGAAGATAAGAAGCAAAAAAAAAAAAATAAATAATAAGAAAAAGTAAACTAGATGAGTATAAGAAACACAGCTTACTATAAAAAGGAAACTTATGCATAAAAAATAGCGTAAAAAGAATACAAAAGTTATGAAGAAGCAACATCCATTCAAGTCTGACCTCAATTCTTTGACATGCCCGCCCGCACTCCTCGGAGGTAAAGGAAAGGGCTAAGTTTCAATTGAAAGATGTCTGTGAATGAAAAGCACTCTCCTTGTCATATAGACACTCCCAGTGTATTCTATAACCATGAGCGTGGTGGAAGGGAAGGGATGGGAGTGTAAGGGGATACTTGTTTACCCAACATAGTACGGCCTCAAGTAGCTTCCGGTTGAAGTTGGGTTAGTGTTGCTTGGCTTTCTTAATAATCTTTTTGTGGTTGTCTTTCGTTCTGATTTTTGTTGTTGTTTTCACGGGTGCGATAGGCGTTATCGAACCGGGAAGACGAGCCTTAATTTTAAATTAGTTAGAAACAAAAGACAAAAATCTCAAGTATACCCCAAAATGCATGCTGGTTCGCATATGTATGTTTTAATATGAGAAAATATATTAATCGTATTTGATTATATAATCACATACGTGGCGAACATAAAACTTTATTTTATCAAAACTTCCGAGTAATAAAATTACGCATAGTAGTAAATCGGCGCGAATAAAATATATTTATGTATATCCCAGATATTTTTGTATACACCTCTATATCTTATGTAAGGGCAATTTTATTATTTTTGGCATATTTTTAAAATAATTGTTAAAAGTTTTAAATTCTCTTTCCCAGTTTACGGTTTACGGTTTAGAGGGCTTTGATTGGTTTGATTGGTCTGCCACTGAAATTAACTGTTTATTTAAATTCTTATTTGATCACTTTCCAACGACGATCTGGAACCATAATCGCAATATTGACTTCAGAGTTATACTTCTAGAATACTTCTAGATACTTCAGAATTCGGGGCCAAAACCATCACGATTATGTCAATGAAATGGAGATGAGAGAAACACTCCGGATGAAAAATTCATTGAATAGCTAGTTCAATCATCCTTGAGATTTTCCATTTAAATAATAATTAATTTTTAAAAAAAATTGAAACGAGATTAATTTTGTAAAGAAAAGAATTTTTACGTAAGAAGAAAGCCTTCTAGAAAATTGGCGGATTAGCTTAATCGTTTTTTTAAAAATATTCATTAAAATAGCGCTGAATATTTTTTGATTAAAACTTTCTAATAATTATTGATTTCCAATAAATTGCTTCATGCATCCACTTATGCTTACTTTACATTTTTCTCTAAAATTAAAAAAAAATAGTAAAAAATAATATATTCAATTATATTCCTAAATATATTTATGGATTCTCAATAATTTAAAAACGTGCACGTTTTATTATATTTCCTTTAAACTTTTCTTTGAGTTTTATTTTATTTTACTTTATTTATTAATTTTTTAAATGTTCTAAAAAATTTTTAGAAATTTAAATATTAAAAAAAAATTAAACAAAAAATTAATATTATTTTTCTTTGCGTAAACACAAAGAAATCGTCTCCACTTTTTCATTCCATTTAATTCGCGTAAATTGATAATTCGATATTCTAAAGTAAACGCAAATGTATTTCCAATAAATGAAATTTAAGAAAATTTGAAAGTATATCGAAGTTTAATTCAAGCAAAACAAGAGAGAATATAATTTGATCGAACAAACAGAAAATAATATCAAAAATAAAATCAATCAAATTATCGATGAAATTGATTTCATTAGTTATCAAAACAAAATTATAATACTCTAATGAAACTGTAGAATGAGTGGCAATATCGAAATACAAAACAGGGTCATTATAAATTATAAAAAAAAATATAAAATATATTCCATTAATTAAAACTATTCTATTAAATAAAATATGAAATATATTCTAATAATTAAAACCAGTGTTGGGAACTAGAGACTAAAAACTATCGAGTTGTTCGATATTTATTTGTCGATAGTTTTTAGTAATTACAAAAACATTCAACGAGTAAATCTGCCTCCCTGAATTAGAATTACTAGAAACTATCGAATAATTGAACGATTCGCTAGTTGTTTGTCATTCAGAAATCATTCAGCGAGTAAAAGCCAACACCAAATTAAGCAACCAATTGCAATGAATTCGTTGATTATATTGTAAACACATGAGTTGAACTCCAAAAGATCGAGCGAATGAATGAATGAATGAATGAAAAAATCATTCGATAGTTAAAATCATTCAATAACTAACTATCGATACTTGAAATCCGCCGATGGTTCGCAACACTAATTAAAACGTATACATGTGCTTGTATAGGCACATACGTATACGTATATTCGATTTTGGTCTTTATTATTTGGCAACGACTCCAAAAAAGTCATATGTCATCCATCTAAATGAATACAAGAACGAAAGGAAGAGAATCCCAATGTATTCAATACGAACACGTACTATGTTACGTATGTTATGTAAAATCGTGGTAGTTGAGAAGACTACTATGGTTCGAACGTAATTTCGTTTATACGCAATATCTTTGCCGAGTAATAGAACAATTTTTTATCTACCTTTTTCTGAGTTCATTTTTTATTTATAGAAAACAATACAAAGACATCGATGGTAGATATTTTCAGAATGCATACAAGGCTGCAAATGTTTAAGCTCAGAATGTTAATGAAAATTTTGATACACGAAAATCAATAGAATTTTATATATCGTTTCCTTGAAACAATCTTCCAAAATTAAAATCAGAAACTGATATGTTTATGAAGATATAATTTATTAATATTAATATGGTAATCAAGTTTTGAATTTCTTCATCACACCAATTTCTCAAGACATCACTGTAGGTGATTATCACAGAAGTTAATTTATTTTTCTGGAGATTCTAGTTTTGCAAATTTTAATGATTTTAATTTGACTTTTTATAATTTGACTAGAATTGTATAGTCAATAATCCCCTTCCCCCCCCCCCCCCAAAATTCGAAATTCCATAACGTTACGTGATGGGCGTTCAATGTATTCTCAAAACCGATAGGAGAAAAAAACACTTATATAAGTATTATTTTTATTTTTCAATATGATCGATCTATTATTACCCAAATTCAATTGTTGGAATCTAGCCTTTTCAATATTTTTCCCCACAGAAAACCCGAGCTCCTTCTTAGAAAAATAAGAACAATCCCGCTCGGGCGATTGCTTTTTGAAAACTTGTTAAAAAGCAATAGCAATCAGTGGGAGCCAGATATTGATTGAAGAGTACGTGATCGTTATATTATTGCTATAGAAAGTTCCACAATTTTCTTATGCTTCGCCAGTAAAATTCACTTTGCCCTCCAAAACTTCGCGACCAGGACTGAAGGGATGACCTTTAACTCCATAAAATATTCAGCATCCTTTGATAATGATCATAAGTTGTTAAGAGCTCTGAGTCATAATAATAAACTAATGTTTCATATACTACAAAAAATCTACAGAATATTGGCGATGGAATTTCACCACAGAGTATTGAAAACAACTTTAATGCTTTAATAAAATCGATCATTGTAATTGCTATTAAAGGATAACTCATAAACCAATAATAACAGTTGTATGAAATGTTGTATCTATAACCACGGTTAGTGGCAGAGATTGTCTGCAGAGCTACTAAATTACCAAAATGCCAAGGAAACACCTCAAAGTTTATTAATTTTTAGCACGAAACAAATCCTAATTTTAAGACTGCGTTATAAAATTTCTTAAAAATAAAACGACTTCAGGTTCGTATCACAATAGTAAATGAACTAAAATTATAAAATAACCGAAAAACCATAAAATAAGAAGTCTCTGAACTTAGGAAAGCTACAACTTCTCCAAGAATAATTCAAAAAGAATCAAATGAAATTCAGAATAGTCAAATTTAAATCAGAAAGCGTCAGTTGAAAATCAGAAAATAACAATTTATAATCATAAAGCATTAATAGAAAATAAGAAATCATCAATTGTAGTTCAGAAAGCAAGAAATTTAAATTGATATAAAATAATTGATATTTTCTGATTTTCAATTGATGCTTTCTGATTTACAGTTGGAGAAAGTGTAGAAAATTTAAATTATTTATATTATTAATTAAGGCTCCAACTTAATTTCTGATCGTAGATATTTATTTCATAGACATGAAGGCCTAATTTCGATCCTTATATACTTTTTTTAATTTCGATCATTTTCATTAGTCGAACTTTCCTCCATTAACCTTTATAATTTACCAACCTGTTGAATATAATCATAAAACAAGAAAACTAGAAAATTATATTGGAAGAAAGTGATTACGAAATTCATCGCAGGATTCATCGCATTTTGCTTTGATTATTACCAAAACGAGGAAAATCAATAAAACGAAAATTAAGTTTCATTTAAGAAATAAAAAACTATAAATTATAAACTATAAACTTTAGTTCAAGTTCAAGCCATAATTTGATATTTCTTTCGTGTGTAGTTTAAAATTCATAAACTCTTCCATCGAATTCGTAAATCGTTAAGGTTTTCATTAAAATCTATTTTATATTAAAATTGGAAAATTATTAGTCCTTCAACAAAATTGGATTGACTTCACATTTCTCGTATTTATACGATGTTTTAAGGTCAAAATTTAATCATACAGTTGACTTATTTATTTTTTAATAATCTAATATCGCTTAACTACGGTAGAATTGTTTAATTATTTAACAAAAATTATTTCAAAATTTCGTGATAGTTTATTTTCAATTAAATTTCGAGAACTGAGACGCGTTTATGAAATGAACAATATATTACGAATTCATTAAGAAATGGTATCAAAATAATTTTCATATAAAAAAGAAGCTTCCATACCACCCGTAATATACAATTGTGACATAAATCCAGTAACAAGTGGACATGACACGCCCATTTTTAGAGTTATCTTAGACAGTTTAAATACAGTTGAAAACATTTTTTATTTTCATAAGCTCAGAAACCATGTTTTAAGCACCGATAAACTTCCATCAACCCAAAGAAATTGGCGTGACTGGTTTGACCATGCCCACTTTGAAGATAAGCGGCCCAAAGAGATAGAGAATATATGTAAAAAGTCTTTTGGTGATACCGCTAATGCTCTCAACGCATATAAATCCACATTAATTTTAAAAAGTAGGCGTGGCGTTGATCTGAATTTCCATTTTCTATCAAAACTAGCCTAAACTTCTTGCCAGATTTCGTGGAAATATTTCTATTAATTCTCCTGTAATTGTAACTTTTCATTGTGTGCACACTGCTTTTAGGAATATGTTGCTAACGGAAATGCTTTATTCGAAGACATAACCACTAAAGTGAGATGGGGTCAGAGAAATTTAACTATAAACACAAATTAATTTATATTTGCAATAAAAACGGATGTGTCTCTTATTCATTTTCAGTCCCAAACAGGCAGGCAGATCTATCTATCCAGATAGGTCGACAGAAAAATGGACATGGATAAATCAGCTTAGGGGGTGATTTCGAGCAAGAATATATGCATACTTTCCTAGAACCACCCTCGCGCCCTTCAATGCGATACAAATAGAACAAGTAAGTGAGTTTACCACATCCTTTCGGGTGTAGGGTATAAAAACCTTATAAAAGATTTTTCAAGCCAAAAATTTAAACTTTTGAGTTTAATATGCTTGATACGCTTCATCCCAAAAAATATGAAAATATTTGTTTTTATTACACTTCAGTAAATATAAAATAACCATAACTGAAAATATTATGTTGCTCATGATATAAGAATTATATATACACAGACGCGTACACACACATACTTGTGATATGGTTTAGTCCCCCACCCTGCCAAAAGTACATTAAGACTTAAAATAAAAAAAATAAATTAAAAAATTTTATGAAAAAAATCTGTCGCCAGACAACTCGAACTCTTTCAGCTTTTCCTCTCAGCCTTTCGGGAAACAAAAAAAGAACCGATTTTTCAATTCTTTTGGCAAATTGTGAGTGGGTTTTGTTTGAACAGTAAACAAACTTCTACTGTATGGCATTGGAAGGGGGCACACACTCTCCTTGTACCATCTGAAATACGGAAGAGATGTTCTGCACCCTACACTCTATCCTATATTTTTTTCCACATCATTCGTGAATTCGATTTGTTGGTGAAAGGAAAAAAAAGAGGGTGGTGTGGAAAGAGTTGCAGAAACACACATGCATGCAATACGCAGTGAGGCTCAAGTGAAGCGGAAATAAATGACACCCATTAAATTTACAACGATTTAATTCCTTTAAGGCCCATTAAGATCTTTTGAAGCGAATGGTATTTATTTGTTAACATCTTACGATTTAAATTTTATGAAAATCCGAATTCAATTCATTCAAAGTTCAACAATTTTCCGCTCATCGAGTGAACGTATAAACCACTTTGTACGTAACGAACGATGCGTAGAGACAATATTTTCCTGAAAAGTTGTAACCCAGTTTCCAGACTGATATCAGTGGGGTAATAAATTTTAAATGATTGACCCTAAATGTGATGGATGGTGTGTACTCTTTTTTGCTATTTCTTCATTATCCTTTTGCTTACAGAGATTTCAGTGATTGCCAATAAATGGCGCCGAGAACAAAAAGGCGTTCAAAATGGGAGAAATTAAGAACCGAAGTGTCGAGAATGGTTCTATGAGTGCCTTATTGGCAAATTAAATTTGTCCGATTTGGTTCATTTCAAGAAGGATAATAAAGTAATAGCGGACCATTAGATAGTTTCTTTCAAAAAAGGTACTTAAAATAACATTTAAAGTTTGTATCTATTTTTAATTCTATTTTCATTAATATTCCCAATAAGTTTTTCAAAATTTATGACCAGAATTTGTTTATGTATACAAATCTTTCCAATAAATCACTTAATTGAATCTAGCTCTTTTGTAAGATATATCGCGTCCTGCGCAATAAAATCAAGTAAAAATTATTTATCCAGTCAATTAATCAAATTTCTCAGAAAATTCCTAAACTTTTGATTATTTATTTCAGTAAAAGTGACAACAACGTATCGGGATCGTCGCCAGACAACGATCTTTCTTTCCAACGATGTCGCCATGAAAAGTCGAACGGAGCTGAATTGATTTCACTAACTAGTTAAATTTGCAACTAATTCGCATTAAAGTTAAAATTAATTTAATTACGTTACTTTTAACGAAGTCATCACTAAGCTAGAACAGCTAGTTTTTGCTCTCGTTACTCGTTAACCGACTCAAGGTAACGTTTACTTTTGGTTAGTCTTGCTCGAGTTAGTTTAGTTAGTTTTACACGAGAATCATACAGATATAGTTGAGGAAAATGGTTTCAGCACTTTCTAGAACAGCTGTGCCTACCCAATGACACCATACTCGTTATCAAGCGCATAGTAAGCAAAAACAACAACAAAATAAGAAACTGTCAATATAATGAGTCCTTCATTTACAGCAACGAGTACTCTGGTTAAAACTCTGTAACTCTGATTAAAAGTTCTGAAGTCAGAGTAGTTTAAGTGTAAGTAACTTTATGAATGAGTTAACGAATAATTTTTTCCAAACTGAAACGGAAATTGCACGATAAAAGCTATTGATTTATTTAAAAAAGACACCATCCAATGGTCCACCAATTTTACAAACTTTATATCAATACTAATAAATAATGAAATTAAAAATAGTACTTATTTTAATTTTGATAAATTTAAATATAAATATTATCATTTGATAACGTTTCTTTTGTGAGAAATCAATTTAAATCAAAAATTGCCTTATATCTTGAAAACTTGCGTATATCTCGAAATAAAAAAACCAGAACAATTCAATTTTGAATCATGGCAATAAATATTTATTCAGCTTCTTTTTACCATCATTAGTATTTGATGAAAACTATTAAGCAGCACAAGGTTTTATAGGTATTCAATCAAATTTATAAACGTAGTAAATCTGTTAATTTACATTAGATCGTAATTAGTAGCAATAGTTATTAAGAAACTGCATTTAGTCTTTCTGCTTTTACTGTTCAATCTTTTTCATCATTCATTCTTTTGAAATAATGAATTTCAAATCATTACAATATCGTCTCTCTCGAAAGCCAAATCAGCTTCACATTTGGTAACGTCATCCATCCATTCGCCACATTTATCCAAAACACCGCTCGATCCAGGTTCGGATGTTTCGCTATTCTTCTTTTCCGTAGCTCCAAATTTTGCAAACATATTTGCATAAATTTTACGCTCTTTAGCATTCGCTTCTTTGATTTTATGCGAGCAGATATTCAATTGATTTAGGGCAGCCTTATTGGATGGTTCCAATTTGATAACTCTCTCAAAATCATCCGAAGCCGATTTGAATTCATTAATACCCAGATAGCACATGCCGCGACGATATATTGCCTTTATATTACCCGGATCCAATTTTAATACTTCTTCGCATTCATTCTTTGCGAGATAGAGTTCGTTGGTTTTCTGATAGCATAGTATTTGATTGCTATGAGCGGCAATTTTCAGATTCAAAACATCATTATTATCCATATCTTTGATGATTTCGATACATTTTTTGTACATTTTCAGTGCTAGAGCGTAGTTCTCCTTCTTAAAGTAGGTGGTGCCTTTTCCCTTATAGAGCTCGGCATGAGCGATTCTCTCTTCATCGCTAAATTTCCATTCCTCCGGACCTTTCTCACATTCGATCAATTTGACAGTGTATTCAATCGGGGCATTCGGTGGTATGCCCACTTCCTTTTTACCCTTCTGTCCGTAAGCATATTTTGGTTTAATCTTTATTTTGCAAGTCTCACCCACTGTCATCTTGCCCAGAGCAATTTCCACACCCTCGATAATATTCACCTCGCAACCCTCGCCATAATCGAAACGTACCTCACGCTCGTCGAATACTCTTCCCTCGTATTTACCAACAAGATGCACCTTAACGGCCGCTCCATCGGTGGGTGTACGCTTCCTATCGCTCGCCTCAATAATAAATTTTTCAATACTGCCATCTGCATTGGGACTAACATCCTCACCCTTCCAGCCAAGCATTTCCAACTCGAAGATCAAAGTGGCATGAGGTGGAATATTCGGTGGACTACCGGCCACGCCATAAGCATATTCGGACGCACACGTTAGATAGCATTTCTCGCGTAATTTCATTGTGGCAATACCCACATCGAAGGCTTTGATCACTTGTCCCTTGCCGAGGGTAAATTCGAAAGGTTCGCCACGATCGATGCTCGAATCGAATACGGTGCCATCCAGTAATCTGCCGATATAGTGCAACGAGACTGTGCAACCATTCAAGGGGTATTCATGCCCCACACCTTCTTGTATTATCTCCTTCATGACACCACCATCTTCGGTTATTCTAATTTTATTCGCCTCCGAGGATTTGTAAGCCATTTCAATTTATCTTTTCGATTTTTTTTCAAATTAAATTTAAGCACAAAACACGGTTAATCACGTTGCTAAAAGAAAAGAAAAAAGAAGAGAAAACACGTGTCAAGACAACACAATTTTTTTCAAACAATTTTTTTTTTGGTTTTTGTGGAACTCTTAAATAAATAAATTGAGACATTTTGGGTATTCTGGGGATATTAAGAAAGAATGTTGGGAACCGGCATTTATTGGAGGAGACGACGGAAAAGGGATGATCTCTTAAAGTTACTACAAAAATTCGAAAGGACTTTATTCTCTTTTGAATTTATTTTTAACCAAATCTTCTCCGAATTTTATATCAATATCGTCAAATTGAGAAAAAACAGAAGAAACTACTGACATCGTGTTACTTCAAGGTCTTTAATTTTAACACTGACTAATTCAATTATAACCACTACAGTATTATTTCAACAATATAAAGGAAAATATTTCTAATTCTAATTTTGAAAACTTATCAAAGCTTTATTTTCTTTCTCTTGTTCGTTTGACCTCGAAATTTTGATAAAAAATAATTGGGAGTTCTTTAATGAGCTCTACAATCCTTGAGATTAAATGCGTTGGGAAAATCCTTTACACCCTGCAAAGGTTACCTTTGATAAAAAAGCGGACCTAGCCACTCCGACGTTTGGAAGCCGAGAATTGAAATAGAGTTTGAACTTAAGTACAAAAGTTTAGCTTTAGAATAATTTACACGATGAGCGTAAGATATAAACATAGATGAACATATGTTAGTTCTTAAAAGTAGGCGTGGCAATGGTTCAATCTCGCCTATTTTCCAATCCCAAAAAGCCTATGAAAGACGGTGAATATTCGTGCATGTTTCATGATAGAACCTTTCAATCCCTTTTGCAATCGCGATTTCAACGGATAAACAGACGGCTTATCAAACTTCTACGAAATTAAGTGCCATTTAATAATTCAAAAAATCATTGCATTTTTAATGGATAAAAAGAACCATCGCGTTCACGACAGGAATAATGTCATGATGGCACATTTTATGTAGAACCTTCTGTTTTACAACAACAAAAAACAAAAGTTCAACGAACTAAAGAAAATTAAAACGACATAATAAACTAAGGAAAGCAATTTCAGAAAAGATAACGTGAACCAGACTAGAAATATATAATAAATGGAAGAACAAGAGTTATTCACCATAACTGGCTAATGGGATGGGGAAAATTGTGGGCGGCAACATCTACTAAAACTTCTACCAGTATCAAACGGTCTTCGCTTACAGTCAATCGTCGCAATAATAATGACAATCACCGTCATCATCATCGCCACCTCACCTCACCTCATTCCTGTGGCTTATCATCGTCGATAAACACAATGTCATAGAAAGCGATTGATTTGGTTCAATAAAAACGAAAAAAAATTAATAAATGAATAAATGAAAAGAAAATGAACATAATCAACAAATTTATCTTGAAAAAAACAAACTTCTTTCTTTTATTTTCCTCTTTCCTTCCGAAGCTTCCTTGACATACCCTATTGTGTCTTTTTGATATCCGCGGGTACCTTCAGGGGAGTTTCATGTCCATAACAGGTTTTATGTCAATGACAAAAAATTTGTCAATGACGAGAAATTTGTCAATGAAAACGAAGCTTGGAAAATAAAATTTAACAAAAATATATCGATGAACGATGTCCTATTGATTAGATCTGTTTATGACTGATCGGAATTGAAATTTTAATATTTTAGTATTTTTAATAAAGGAATCGATGATATGTGAATTATCTAAAACGTTCGTACATTTCCCCTCGTACGTCACAAATGAATCCCCACACTCTTGGGAAGACCCAATTACTTTATCCTTGACCTTTGGGCAAGCTTCTTACAATTTATTCGTACGTTCCCAAAATAGAAATCTAGAATGCAAAAGCTGTCATAAATTCCTGCCTTACAAAAGAGTAGCCATAATTAAAACCATATTAATGGATAAGCAGCATATTTCATATTGAAGTAAACCACCAGTAGCAACCTTTACCATACGTAATCGGATTTAATTTCAAAAGTGCCATAAAATATTGCATGTTTTACAGTCATTAAATTGTTTGCAAATAAATGAAAAAGAAGGAAGAACGTTAATCTCGGCCTGGCCAAAGCTTACATACCCTACACCCGTATCCAACAATTCATAGTTTGCTGTCAATAGTCAATAATACAATTATCCCGGACAGTTATCTTCGAAATGGTAAAAACGTAAAGTGGGTAATCCTGATAAATGCTCTGCTGCGTTTGGTTTTTTGTCTACAAGTAGGTGTGGCAGTGATTTAATGACTTTTGCTATCAATGAGTCACTGATGGGAGAGAATACCGTCACCATTTCTAGGTGACTATTCCACCGATATCTTTGCATTTATAATTTCTGTTCTCAGTGGGCGTATCAGACTCATTCATAATCCGGTATTGCCCTCCAGCGCCAAGCAAACTATTGTGACAAAAAATATTCACGTTAAATTTTACGTCAATAACAGTTCTCGTTCGGCTGCAATGGTGATACTCGCAGACGGACAAACAGATCCACAGACACACAGGCAGACACCTCTAAATCCACTCGGAGGCTGATTCTGAGCAAGAATACGTATACTTTTCTACACATATCACGCCTCCTTAAATGCGTTACAAACGAAAGCACAAAGTGAATATGTCCTACCTCTTCGGGTGTAGGGTAAAAACACAATTATAGAGAATATTAGAAAGGCACAAACAAACAAGAATGTTTTTTCATTAAAAATTGTTTCATAAAGAGAATGCACTAAAAATATATTCCTCAAAATTCAAGCTATTTAAATGCATCTTTGTAAAAGCTACACCTGTTTCAAATAAATACCGTCACAACCGCCACCAACAACAACAACAATAACTGACAACAAGTGGTCATGACAACAATTGCACTTAACTGAAAATTGATATAATGTTTTCCATGGAAATAAAGTAAAAAAAAGTATTCTAAAGTTCGTGTTTGCTTTTTCGTTAGGATTCAATTCCATTTTAATGAATTATTAATTAAACAGAATAAAGCACACTAATAAACCGATTGATGGATAAGAATGAAAAACAAGGGGCTAGTTGACGCCGTGACCTATTGCAGAGCAATCCGAGGCAGTAATTTTTTAGAAAAAACTTTAATTCATAGATAGCTTTAAATTTTTAATATTTTAAGGTTTTAAGGCTTTAATTTTTAAAATTAATTGTAAAACGTATTTTCAGTAATATTTTTCTATGCAAATAAAAGCAATCCTTTGACTATTGTCAAAGTTATTTTTCTTAGGAATTTGAGAAATTCTAGGTTTTAAACACAAAAATCAAGGTATCAAAACTGCCTCTGATAGCTTAGTTCTTTTTGTAAATTCGACAATAGGCGTATACGCGCGACAAAAAAAGCACGACTATTCATCAACTATTAAAAATGAAATTCTGACAATACTTTCTCTAAAGTTTACTAAAATCGATACAATCAATCGATCGTCAGAACGAATTTTAAATGAACAATATGTTCTCTTTTGTATTATAAGTAGTAGTAGTATATTAGTAGTAGCAGTAGTTGTAGTAGTAGTAGTAAGAGTAGTAGTATAGTAAGGAAAACTAAACTTTTTTTTTTAATTTTTCTTAGCTTTCTAATTTAGACTTCTTTTGAAATATTCGCCGGAAACAAATATTCGAAAATAATCAATGTTAAATTAATTAAAAACTCACGATTCAATCAATGTAACGCAACAACAACAATAGCGACAGCAATATCGACATTAGCTAATAGATTTCGTGAAAACAGCGATAGTATTTTTAGTTGTGTAATGAAATTCGATTACCTTAACGAAGTACTAAGATAAACTAAATATTCTATTGATTTAGTTGTTCTTGTTATTGTTGTTGTTGTTCTTCTAGTTGTATGATGTAATTGTGATTAAGGAAAACGAGTGGCTTCGGAATTCTAAATGACTAAATGACGCTAAACATGACGTCACAAATAGTGTAGTAGAATTATAACGAAATTTTATAAAAGTTTCAAAAGTATACATTTTAGAGCGAAGGAAAGAAAAGGACAGACAGATACTTGAATGGATAGGAGTAAAAAGTGACGACTTTCGAATATTTTTTCCATTTTTCATTCCTTTATCCTTTTCTTGAATGAGTTATTAAGCCAATGAATCAAATGGAACAAATGACGCAATAATGTAAAAGAAGTTCGTTATTTCTGTTGTTGCATGCCTTGAGCTATTTCTCGAGTCCTCTTGCAATCAAAACTTTTTTAATCGAAATGAAAACTTTTTACCATCGATTCTTTTATATCTTGTATACCGTTTTTAAACCCGGTCTTTCTGAACGAGACAATCCAAATATAGAAAAGTATATATATTCCGAATCAGAATCAAGCAATTCATTTTTTTCGGCTTGTATGCATGGTTGCATAAGTTGCGATTGCAGAAGGGTCGAACAGAGATATTCATTATCATTAAATTTGTATGAGTATTCTCCACCTTCTTAGGGTGTTTGGTGTTTGAAATAAACGACTACCGACTGATTTCAACTATCGATAGTTAGTAAATGAATGATTTTAACTATCCAATAATTTTTTCATTCATTCATTCGCTCGATCTATTCAAGTTCAACTTATGTGTTTACAACATAATCAATTAACTCGTTGCTCTTGGTTGATTAATTAATTATTGCTTGTCTTTACTCGCTTTACTTGCCTTTACTCGATTTCTGAATTACTAACATGTAGCGAATGTTTGAATTATTCGATAGTTTCTAGTAATTACTAATTCTGGGAGACATACTCACTCGTTGAATGATTTCTGAATTACTAAAAACTATCGAATGAATAAATAATTTACAACTATCGAATAACTCGATAGTTTTTATTCGATAGTTCCCAACACTAATAAATATAGCCAGTGCAGGATACAAAAGTTTCTGAGAGGCCAACGTTAGGAATCTTATAAATTTCTTATTCCTTAAGACATTCGTTTTCAGAGTAGTTAACGATGATGATGACAGGATAGAATGCAAAAATATAGAAAACTAAGTAAGTCAAATAATCGATCGGTCGAACTAAACTTGACAGCACAAAATCAATTATCAATTGTTTTTTTTTTTTGAAAACTCGGAAATATCACGAGTTGAATCCTTTTGTCACGAATTGAATCCTTGTTATTCGAAATAAGAACGGTTTTTAAAAACTCTAGGTTGTTAAGAATTAATATTTCAGTATAATGAAAAGCATATAAGGTTTTAGGATCTCAATCACATTTATTCTTAAATATTTTACATTTAAAATTGTTTTATTTTATTAAAACCTAAACAATAATAACAAAAAATAAAACGTAGTAATGTAAAAATGTACTGTAATGTACTGTGTCATTACATATTAATAAATGTATATATATGGTCGCGATATTTTCTAAGAATAAGCACATCAATAGATCAATTAAATTATGATAATTTAAAATACTTATAAATTTCAAAGACGAGATTATAAAAATTGAACTCAATGCGATAAATTTGAGCTATTACACGAAGTCATAAACATTTGCGATTATTACAATACATATATATTTCTTAAGTATTTCTTTAGCTAATTCAATTTCGATTTCGCTAAGCATTTCTCCGATAATTTTTGCTCTCAAATCTGATCGAACGCATTTCTAAACTTTAGAATTGTAAATATTTGTTTGGATTAAAATTTTAAGTACTATTCGAATTGGCATCACTGGTACTGTTACTGCTACTGCTACCGTTACTACTGCTATTACTCCGTAATGAACTGCTCGATGAAGTCTTTCCATTGAAATTTAACGGCTCCAACGTCCCACCGGAAACGTTCTTAAGCATTGCATTCACCGAAGTCACAGCAGTGTGGCTCGATGACGATGCTGAATTGTGACGAGCCGGTTGAGGCGAGGTTGGATTCGATAGACCTGATTCATGTATGGGCGATAGCGTTGGTGAGCGTGTACGCAAAAAGTGTTTGCGACGTTGTCGCCGATGATACATTGAATTGTTGAGCGCGGGTAAACGATGAATTGTTGATTTATTCTCACTGTTGGACGGATAATGAGATGGTGATGAGAAACCCAGAGTCTCGGCGAGCTCATCAAGATCCATCGGATTCGGTATTTTACGACGAGTTGGTGGTGGTAACGCTGGCGGTATGCTAAAGGTTAGGATAGGCGTGGCCGTAAATGTTGTGACGCTATCGTCGCGAATGACGGATGTTGGTAAAATAGTTTCGATGGTATTGGTATTCGTTGAATGACAGGATCCGCTACTTGGATCGCTATACGTACTTGTCTCACTACTGCGCTCAGAAGCGGTGGTATTCGAGGATGGCGGCTGTGGCGAGCTACTATCGGAATGCATACCGTTCGTTTTCGGCATGATCTGCAATGGGCGGATTTGGTTGTTTTTGATTTGATTTCCATTGATTGCAGCATTACTTTGCTGCGTTGTCTTCTGAGCCGAACCTTTCGCATGACGCTGACAACGCGAACCCCTATAAGAATTTATAATTCGACGTAAACGTGCTACAGGCCAGTGTCGATTACTTCGAATGGGTGACTCTTTCATTTTGGCACTATGAGGAGTACGGATTGTATGATTGTTATTAACCGGCCCCGAAACGGATATAGGTTTAATAAACTGCACCGGAAGTTCGGTGGCATTGATTTTATCGGCATCGTAAGAAGCAACAGTCTCGTTTTCTCGATGACGCAATGCCAGCGCGGCAATAACTTCAGTAGGTGGTACATCCGGACTGTCGGGTACGTTGGCGCAACAATTCCACTTCTTGCGCCAACGTTCATGCTTCGAAATAGCTTTCATGCAACATCGTTGCTGCTGTTCAACACCAGCTTCCGCCGTAGATGCGGATGTGTTGAGGTCGGGGTGATTGTAATCTCGATAATGATTATCACTTACAATGTCCTTTGTTGCTGTTGTTGTTGTTCTTCTTTTAACAATTTTTGGGCTACGTATCCGAAAGCTGCAGAATGTACATTCCTCTGTAAATTGCATGTAAGACTTTTGGCTAGTATTGCTAAAATGTGCATCCTCAATTTGCTCCACAATGGTATCCTTTATGACGACAGTGCTACTGGCACGTCGTTGCGTATCACCGATCGCGGCAAATGATGAACAGCAATGATAACTTCTCCAATTATGTCGCTCGTCTGCATTGTAATTAACTTTTGAATATTCATCACGTGAACGATCATTATCTCGAACGAGATGTGCGCTTATGCTGGGCGTAGGCAATGGTTGTGATTCAATGATATCATTCTCTTCCAATAATGAACACATATAGTAACCCCTCGTATCAGTCTGTGGATATTCCTGGGAGTCGGAGCAGCAATGCAACCGACTACCACACATTTCCCTGGAATGCGTCTGGTGCTCCTCAACGTATTGAACATGTGACGCATCCGAAATATTCGGATGCTTCAGGCGGGAGCAACAATATATTTCTCCACAATTGGTACTGTTTGGCTGATTGGACGGATGTGAGGCAGTTTCGGTGTGAAATTGGGGCTGTTGCTGTTGCTGTCGTATGCTGTCGTTGGTCCCATTTTTTGGCTGAATCGTTGTCGTCAACAATTGTCTAGTCTTTGTTTCTTTCAATTGCCGATGATTACGTATGTATTCGTAGGTGGTGAGACCCAACAAAGAGATGTAAATATGAAAGAAACATAGATGTAGCAGAAGGCCGGCGGTAATGGCAGCCAGAATGCCCAGAAGGCCAATGAATACTAAGAATATAATATCACTGATACTTAAATCGGCAATGGCAGCAGCTATTGTTGATACGGTGCTGCTATTGTTGACGGATGTACTTGCAATGATAGACCTTTGTGAAGCGTTAGCAGTGATAATTGCGGATTCTGTAACCAACAGACTACTACCATACGAAGCATTACTTATGAGTGCATTCCCGAGAGTACTATCAATGATTGGTGGTATATCAGTCGTAGAATTGTCTCCATAAAATTCATCTTCCAACGTGCTGAATAGTGTGGTGAGATTCGTTTCCAGACTATAAAGCGACATATCAGTAGTATTGACATTTAGCAGGCTTCCATTTAGGCCGTACCAGAGATCGTTCTGAGATGCCTGAATGTCACTTGTGGGTATGGTTGTACTATCGGATACATAAGTCGCTCTTGGACCCGATCCAGCATACCAAAAACTTAACCATTCCGGTTGAAAGAGAAACAACACCAACTGACCGATAGCTGCTAGTAGGATTATAAGCGTTGCAATGACGGCACTAATGACGCACATTAGAAAGGCAACATAATTACGCGATCCGATGCAATGATTTAGCCATTTGCAATGATGATCAAATCTACCGACGCACTTATTGCATACGGAACAATGTTTGGTACGCGACGAAGTAGTTCGTATATTACACAAATGACAACGGCCGTTCTCGATGACATGCGTGTGTTTCGTGCGATCGAATTCGGGAACAATACGATCGTTACGATGCAAACGACGTAATTCCTGATCGGCAGGATCGATTAGAAGCGCTGCTAAATGTGTAACGATATGAATGACGTAGAGAGCCGATATGAGGCTATATAGAGGTCCTTGTAGCGTAACGTTGAACGTGGGTATGAGAACGTAAAACGAGGCCAAAGCGAAAAGGATTAAAATAATCCAGCCAAAAATTTGCAATGGATGCAAAGGCAATTGTAAACCATTTATACGACGTCCTCTCCGATGATGCGCAACCGCAATATTATCCTGATAGGACACGTAATTTGATAATTGACAAAAACTGTCATTTGTTCCTTCGTTCGAGGATGAGCCGTCTCTTGAATTATGAATGGTGGGCGCATCAATTGTTGACGGATTTTGACGAATACGAACGGTGTCGTGTGAGATTTGATCGGTCGATTTTTTGCCAAAGAAATCATTAATTTTATAAGTCAGTAATTTTATTTGTGGATGAGACGTGATCCCTATTCCGTCTCCACTTTCTCCTGCTCCCGTTTCTTTTGGTGTGGCTGCTACTGCTGCTGCTTTTGCTGTCGCGGATGGTGATGTTGTAACGAATTTGGTTGGTGTTTCAGATGACGTAGCAATATGTAAATCACTGGTATTAATGGTAATGATATTGTCGCCAGCGTTAATTTCAACCGACTTCAGTTTTTGCTCCGAGAGCATTTTTTCGTTTTTGATGAAAAGGACGTAGATGTTATTCTTGTTAATTTACAATGGATAAATATAACGAAATTATTGGTAGTAGTGCAGCTCTCCTCCAAGACCAAATACATTCCAACAATAAAATTGATTACAATCGAGCAGCGGAAAACTTGTGAGTTTGTATAGACGATTATTTGAGTATGTTATGATTTTTTCAAAAAGTAATTGAGTCTAATTAAATTTTTACATTCGCTCTCGTTGTTGTTTTTGGTTTATTAGTAAGGATGCAAGGTCTTTCACCGAATACTCCTTTAAAGACAAGTCGGGAAATTGTATTTAAACTGCATAAGATACACGCATATTGTAGAAAGCCTTGAATCGCCTTGAGGGTAGCAAAATTATATATGAGTATCCGACAGGAACGCAAGCCCTTTTTAATTTTCCGGTAGTTATCCTCTATAGGTTTGTTTGTCTTAACGTCTGCTTTTTTTCTGACTTTTTATAAGTAATTTCATACAAAACGAGCGGATGTCATAAATATATCTACGCGCACACATACACTCTCACACTTCCTTCACTACACACCCACATTCAAATGTACAAATCCTGCGGAAATCCCATAGAAATTGTTACACATGTCAAGGTTAACTGTTTCCTTGGTATTCTTCATCTTTTTATTCGCCGCGTTTCTCTTCTTTATTTGATTCTTAAGCAATACTTTTCTCAATCACTTTTCACGAAGTTGTTCATTTTCATCATTAAGTAAGTATATCATTAAGTAAATTTTTTTCGTTCACTTTGTTCTTGTTTCTTCTTTTGCTTGATATCTAATTTAGAAATTCCACTAGTGGTTTTTTAAACTTATACAACTTTTTTCAACTATTTTCGAATTTAATTTTTTTTAAAATATACTTGATATTATCCATTCATTCTTTTATAAAAAAATATTCGATTTATATTTTTATAGACAATTAATTTCATTTAAAATTGCTCTTATAAAAGCTTTCTCTCCTTCTCTTTATACAAATATGTCTCCATTGTCCTTACGACAAAGTTTATGTAATCAACAAATCAACCAACCGACCATCCGATCTTTCCACAACGACCGAACGACCTACCGACCAGTCCTCTCAAACGCTACATAATTTCATAAAAGGATTGTCACTTTTAATTTTCTTCTGCTGTAATTGTTGTTTTTTTCCTCTTCAAGATTTGAGTTCCTTTCTTTTTGGTTTTGATTATTTAATATGATTTAATTTTAACTGAAAAGGATACTTTTATTCTTTCGGTATGTTTAAGCGCTATCCTTTGTTTGTTTTTGTATGTATGTTTTTTTCTATTTGTATGTGCCTTTTTTTGTTGCTGTTCTACGCTGCTTTATCCGCTACTACGATTACGGTGGCTGCGACTAATTCTCTCGTAAGGGGGCAGAACTGTACAAAAACATCCTGAACTTGATGTTCGTACAACAAAAGAGTGGTGGTAGTTGTTTAGGGAATGCGCGAGTATTGCTAGCAGGCGATAGAATGAGAGATGATGGAGATGACGGCGGTAGTGGTAGTGGCATTGGTTATTTTTACCAGCAATATTTTGGTTTACATTTTAAAAAATTTTGGTTATATTGGTTTGCTGAATATTTTCACAGATAAAAAGAATATATATATCGTCACAAAAGTCACAAAATACACTAATTTCAAAATTGTTTCAAACACCCACAACCCGATTAAATAACTAACACGTCCGAAACTTTTCAGATCTAAGCTAAAACTAAATTCAAAATCTTCAGAGATTTGCGAAGATGGTTCAGCTCTCTCAGAATTTAGAGAGAGAGATGACTTCGAAATAAAAGCTTTCGTACGCGAGAGTGATTATTATTCAAAATTCAACAAAATTTTCTCTCGATTCAATTCGATGGAAGAGAAAAGTTTTCCGTGCGTTGGAAGCGAATACTAAAAAAAGAATACCAAAACTAAAACACTGCATTCACTACTAATGAAATGCAATTGTTTTTATGAATGTTTTAGGATTTTCATATTATTTATAATACGATAATTAAGTTCATATGTTTCTAAAAATTATAATTTATTAGCTCAAGCTAACTCTCAACCAGGAATAGGGAAGTATCTTATATTGATGTGGCATTAAATTAGGTATATTACTACAGTTATGAAGCCAAAATAAATAAACAAATAATTAAATTAAAAATACCTCGCCCCATTTTTTGCCACATTATTATTTGCACGTTATTTCATTTTCTTACAGTTTTTTAATATTTTTATATTCGTATAGCTTCCTTCCTTCTGAAAGATATTTTTGTGTGATTAACATAATTACACTAGCCAAACCGTTACTTTACAAAACAATCACAATAATTATTAGGATGTTATTTTAATAATAATTTATTAGAATGTTTAGAATAACTCATTCTACCTATTGCACAAGGAAACTCGGGAAACTGCAATTCAAAAACCCAAAACATTTAAGTTTGTTATTTACAAGCGAGTTATATATACTTGATAAATTTTAAGAAAGTGATTATCTGAATAAAAATAAAGATTCAACACTTTTACAATGAAAACAAAATTCATATTTTAATAAAATATAACAATAAAATCTTAATGTGTGTGGCGCAAACGTACTAAGCAGTACATTAAACATCATTAACCTTAGTGTTGTTCCTCTATTTATTCCCAGCGGTGCATACGCAATTTTTGGGATTAATAATGCTAGATTGATCAGACTAGTCAACTGGTCAAATGAAAGTCGAATATATTTTTTGTTATTGACACACCACTACCACTCAAAAAGACTGGTGAATGTTTTATGAAGAAATTTGTGATTTTGGGATAATCATGAGGCTGACACAGTATATATATAGTGGCCAATGAGTCTTTCTATCGTTTAGTTATTGACATTGAGATTTTTATGAGATTTTTTCTAGCACTGTTTCGAGCTTCATTCTACACAAGTAATAAAATCTTAGTCTATGCGAGTACCGAGTGGAATTATCCATCCTTGCAGTGACATAGGTAAGAAAAATTTATTTTGAAAAATTAAGAAAATGATTCCAGTTATCAGAAGCATCTTAGAAATAGAAATTAAGGCATTTATAATTTCAATTTATTATATTTATGCGAAAAGGGCAACTAGCATATCTATGCATGATACGATGGCGACCTTGAAGTTTTGGCTAGACAAACTGTGATGCACAAGGCAGTGATGATAACAGTACTATTATCAGAAGTAGTGATGAGGAAATTTATGACAAAGAGAATATGGATCAGTGAAGCGTACAAATCCTCAAGTTCTGGAGATGAAGGTGGAAGTAACGTACTAAATCACCCAGTTGAAATTTCTTCAGAGGAAATTGCTTGGACAACAATTGAAGAAAGAAGAGTTGCTGGAAAATTACAGATTAGAGTAATTTCAAAGATGTCCACGAGCCAGCTAACGAGTCATGCTAAGAGAAAATAAATGAATTCAAGTAGAACGTTCCTTTTACTGAGCCACAACCATATTTTGGAACATATACGAATTTGCGAAGTCAGAAACCTCTAACTAGAGATTGTAAAGAAAACTGGACATTACGCAAGCAAATATTGCGCAAGCAAGCAAGATGGTCAATATTTGTGTAACAAGTGGGGCCAATCATTTATCTCTAGCCCAATAAGTAAACGTAGTTTTGCTGAGACTTGATGAGATAAGAATACAAATAATTGCAATACATGCGAAAACCTTATGGGAAAAGTGAGCATACAACAACACTTATGTATCTAGAAATTGTGACCGACAAACTGTAAACAATTAAGTGTTTTGCTTTCGATAGTGTCTACAAATCCATTTATCTATTACAATTATTCGATTCGTCTTTTTTGAGATTTTTAGGAATGTATAAAGACTGAAAGATACAATTGACATTTTTTTCTCTGCACACCAATCTTTCTGTCTGCGTTTGGTAGAAATAGAAATATAATCAAGTAGCTGGTAGATGAAGCGACAAACAATTGACGAATTTATAGCGAAGTGATTACTGAGTGACAACATTTAGTAAGGAGAAATTTTGTAGGAAAAAATTATCCGTGATTGTCACAAAATTGACGATGATTACAAAATTGACGATAATCACAAAATAATACTCGGTGCAAACGTGTTATTAAAGTGACTTGTCGATGTTCTTCCCAAAAGCACCGCAAAATCCGCTCGCATCCTTTGCAAAGTCGTTAATTTCATGTAATTTGTCAATTAAAACCATCTTAGCAAGATCTTAAAGGCCACTCCTCAATAACCTTCACTCCCATTTCATGACTAAAAGCATATATTTTACAATATTGGGCCTTTATGTAACAGCAAAAATCTATAATCAAATAATGAGCTGACAGTTAATTGTCGGTATTAATAAAATTGATCATACTTAAAATTCAAGAAATTGTTTTAAATATATTCAATCTCAAAGATTTTAGAGATTCTGAATAATACTTATAGGGTACGAGTTGTCCCGTATGAAGTATGATCTATACAAATAATATGATGCACGACGATGTAGCACAACTTTTCTTAACTGTGATATTCATTTATTACACTTACGAAAATACGAAAAAAAAATTCTAAAAAATCTTGCCAAGTGTTAAGAGTGGAATTAAAAGCCCCAGCCGTTTTCAATTTTTTAAGAATTTTAGATTCTAATTAATGCTAATTTCTAATTAAAAGCTGTATCAAATATATATGAAATAAACTTATGGTCAATAGATGACTTGACTACGGGAACAGGATAAATATCCTGCGAAAAAAAACATCACGTATTCGATTTAAGAGTAACCAATTTCGTAGATTTTGTTGTTTCTTTAATCATCCTTTATTATCGGGGTTCAGAAATGCCTGGATTAGTCCTCTATTAAATAGCGAATATTGGATATAAAAAACGAGATTATAACAATCGTAAATTGATACACACATTTCAACAACTATTGACTATAAATTTGGCTTGCATCTATTTTGACACAACTTATTGATAAATATGATATTAATTAATTAATTAACCCTTAACAAAATACGTCGGTTAATTATCTCTATAACGTTTGGCCCTCTTTTTCAAATAATCTGCTGTCTCTATTTTTGATTGCTGAAGCTTTCAAAATTTGTACTTTTCACTCAGAAATTTAATTCTATAAAAAAGCTTACAAAAAGCTCCCGTTTCAACATAGGAGTAAAAAATATATCTAAACACATTGGAGAAAAGCGAATAATTTTTCTTTGTATTATCCTTTCACAATTTTTGCTCTTGTATTTATTGCAATTATTATAATTATTTACAATATATTAAAGATATAGGACGAGGTATTGTTTTAACAATTTGCAATAATTTATAATAACATTTAATGATAACCTTCATTAGGCTAAAGAAACAGGCAGGAATATGAATCTGGGGCGGGGCGAAGTCTATATTCCCCACAACCGTAATATAAATCAGTAATCTGATTTCAATAACCGATGAGAATTGCCCGCCAATTCGACAGTTAACATCTTCGACTGCATGTTAAAAAAATCGTTTCATTTGCTAAACCAAAAAATTATTTTCGAATCTAAATTTGCAAAATTGTCGTTTTAGCTTAATTTTCTTTGCAAGGTGAGAAAGAGAGCTAAATAAACTTGCATCAATCCAAAAAGTGGGTGCGATATTTACCCGAATACCACTACTTTTAATCTAAGTGACCGCACCGACAAAGAATTTGTATATATAAAAGACCTCTTGGGAACATCGTTTCTGTGTAATTGCGATAATAGTTACCAAATGTACGCATCCACCAGGGGGGCAGAGAATATTCTTGCCAAATTTCATGGCAATTTCTCTATTCGTTCTTCTGTAATCATAAATTTTCGTAGCGGGCGAGTCACCCCCATTTCTAAGATTATATTTCTAAGGGAAACGTTTTGTTTGGAAGAGCAATTATAACTTCAAAATTGCTCTAAAAATCTGAGATATTAGAATATATACATCAACTAATTTATATTTATCACAAAAAGGGGGCGTGTCCCTTAGCTATTTTTAATCAAAAAGAATTTATGATGATAAAGAGCGTACGTGCAAAATATCATGAAGCTCTATTCGATTGCAAATAATCATAATTCCTACAGACGGACAGACAGACAGACTTAACATGCATAAATCAATCTAGGGAATGAACTCGAATTAATTCATATGTATTTAAAAGGTGAACCTTGTTAAAGGTGAAAATATGTCGACCTTTTTAATTTCGATTTATAAAAGCATTTTAATAGCAACTGCTTAATCATGTTTATATCCATTATATCCACATTAATTCAGTTAAGACATCATTAAGCCAGATAAATAACCAAATCCAATAAAATTTAAAACAGTCGCTTGTTATTCGCAAACGCTAAAGTCGATTAATATTCTTTTTACTTAAGGCGCGCCTTAGAAAATAGTCAAAAGGTTTACCATTATCAGCGATATTCTCAATGTTTTGTCGTTGATGTTTTTTTTCTTTCCTTTCATGTTTTCCCCTTCCTTATTCATCCCTCGAAAGCCATTTCCCGAAGCTTTCTCTGTTATATTTTCGCTTCCTACGGTATTTTCCATGGTATCACGTTAAGTTTAATCTGCTGGGAGAGGGCGAGCATAGTTCGGTTGTTTGCTTGGTACAGACTCTTTTTTTATTCGTGGCTTTGTGTTTCTTTAATCGCTACTTTTACTCGCTGTCTTTATCTCTGAATGACATTTCGAAAAGTTAGACTATAGTCTATAGTATTCTTGTAAAGCGGCAACATCATTATGATTACTTTATTATACTTTACGATAGACAGACAGTTTTTTAAATGATAAGGAAATATTTTATTTTATGTAGGTTATTGCTCTTATACTTTAAAAAAATACATTAAATACATTCTAAATGTATTCTCTTTATATGCAGACTCACTGAAGTTCAAGTAGATAAATGGTATTTTAATTATTGGAACTACTAGTTAGTGGTTGTTAATAAATAATTCTTTTTTCTGAAAACTTTATTTCATTCTCTAAAATATTAAATCAATTGTGCCCACTATTGATAACTTCAGGAGCTCCATAAAAATGTGGGGGATTATTTTATGTGGGAATTATTTCCCTTAGCCGTGTAATTATTAGTGTTGGGAACTATCGAATAAAAACTATCGAATACGAACTATCGAATTATTCGATAGTTCTAAATTATGCATTTATTCGATAGTTTACTTCGAAAGTTTTTAGTAATTCAGTAATCATTTAACGAATAAAGAATTAGTAACTAGTTACAAGAAACTATCGAATAATTCAACCATTCTATAGTTCTTAGTAATTCAGAAATCCTTTAGCGAGTAAACCACGAACAACGACACACAAGTCGAATTAACACTGGTCGAATCGAATAGGTCATAAGAATGATCGAATGAATGAGTGAAAAAATACGATAGTTACGATAAATAAATTAAAATACAAATTAAAATACGATAGTCGATAGTTAAAATCATTCAGCAACGAACTATCGATAATTGAAATCAGTCGATAATACCTAACATTAAAATTGTTCTACTGATCGCAATATTATCACCCGATCTAAAATTTTTTAAAATTTAAATTCTTCTCATACTTTGTTATCAATTTTAAAATTTTTTTTCCTTTATGAAAAAAATCATTATCAAATCCATTCCCGTATTCGATAAAAGAAGAAAATTCTAAACAAATTCATCCATCATCGATTATTCTTCTCATGTATATTAAATGTTAAACGTTTGACATAATTGTTATATGTAATCGATGTTAAAATGATTGAAGTTCTTTCCTTACCGCGTCGTAACAACGTGAAAGCTGTTCAAATCAAAAATTTAGTTTTTAAATCCGGTTTACCGATTAACAGTCTGCCGGGATGGGAGAATATACCGTTAAATTGCAAATTGCCAATGTTAAAATGTCCCGGGAATCAAGTGATATTTTCGAAAAACAAAATCGGTCAATCGTTTAAACATTTAAAACAAGAATTCGATCCCTCCGGCCACGACAATTTTCCCGAATATAATCCATTGCACGATTCGAATCTCAAAACATTTTATGCAAACGAAAGAAATTTGAAAGTGTGTATTAAAATACTGAGTATATATAAAAATTAATGATTATTCAGTAAAAGATTTCCTTTTCGATTTATTATAGCGTTTACGTTTAAATGGCGAGATCACTCAAAACAACGATGTGATTTGTAATCTCAAAGATTTCAATGAATATCGTCAGCAACTCCACAAATCTTTGGTGTATTACGTACTGCAGGAGCTCAATCGTTTGGTGAGTTTTTAAAAATATAAATTTGTTTAATAGTATATACATTTCCTATTTCATGAAGAAAATTCGAAATGATTTTTTAACATTCTTATTAAGAATTTAAATCCTTTGAATCCTCTATCTCTCTCTATTATACTAACAAATATGCGACGTGTAATAAAGTTTTGGATAAGGAGCGAGTACTCTCAGATAAAACAGCATTGTAAGAAAATTTTTCTTCTCCATTCTTAAAATATTACGCATAAAGCCAAGACACGTCGCAAAAGACTGAATACGCACGAGTTCAAGTTAAGTAACTGAAAAAATGGTCCAACGCTAGGTAATAAAAATAAATAGGTGAGATCATATTAGGTTTAGTCGTTAGACTGATGCTCTCCAGCTTACTTAGGCCTCATCGTGCCTATTACGATATATTCGGCTTAAGATCATGTAATACCAGTAAATTGATTGTACTGATAGTCTAAAGATTGTACTGAAGTCGCAGTATAACTGCTCTAAGAGCCACTAAACCAATACAAACATGTGACGAAGCTCATTAAATAGGTCACAAACAATTGTATGGATCATTCAAGATCGCAAGGAAAGAGAGCCCCTTGCCTCGTCGAATATACGTTCCCATTTTCTGGGTCCCTTCAAAAATCTGTAATTTCTTTAAAATCCTTCGTGATACCACCATCGATCTCCCCATATGTATAATATATTATATTTTTAATATATATAGAAACTCTATTTTAATCTAAGGTAGAGACTCGTATCCAACATGAACGAAATTATATAATTTCGACAAAAAAGAAAAATAAATTAAAAAAATCACCTTAGTCCGAATAACCAAATTATTGTGTTGAGAACGAAAAAGTCATTACCAATTATTCATCTCCTAAAAAAGCGTCAACATTTTTGTCCAACAGGAAGCTGAGCAGCGCGATCGTATGTTAATTTCGAATGCTGAAGGCATTACTTCACGGGACCATCGGAATTTATCAGCACGTCAGCACAGTGCTACCGAAATATTATCACGTAAACAAAGAATCGATCAGATGCGAACATTACGCTATCAAAAATTACTACAAGAAACTGAAGAAAATTTCCAACGTATTGCCAGTTCTAACGAAATGAAAAAGAAAGTAATCGAACATAAGAAAATTTTGAAAATATTAAACATTCAACGTCATTGGGAAATATGTAATGAAGAGAAACGTAAACGTTTCATACATTTGAAAAAATTATTTCAATTTAAAAAGGAACGATTGCAAAAGAATTTGAAAATTCTGCGAGAGAAACGTATTGGTATGCAAAGTCAAAGTACAATCGATTCATGGAATAAACGTTTAGGTGAACGCATTGCCAATCAACATAAAATTAAAATACTTTTAGAGGAGGTTGCCGAAAAGAGAAGAGGTTTCATAGAGGTAAAATTTTAGAAATAGTTTTTAATTTTGAATTTCTGATAATTTATTTATAATAGAATCATCGTTTAAAATACGCTGCGAAATGGGCTAAAATTCAAGAACAAATTCAAAAACGTGCAAAAACTGCAAAACAAGGCAAACCAAAGAAAATCAAACGTAGAAAGAGAAAAGTTATAAAGAATGTTGTTCCTCCTCCCGTCGATGATTTCCAACAGATTTTGGATCATATGGGCAGCACCGAATTGGCTGATGCCCTCAAGGCTGTTGTCGAAATGAAAGGCGACAATAATATTCCATTCGATTTCGATGATCCCGTTTATAAGGCGGCTCGATTTATATTAAAGAATATAGTCGAAACATTTGATAAAGACTTAAGCAATGATCGCTTAACGCATAAGTTCGTTGTGAAACGTTTGAGTAAAATATTTGATGAAACAAAGAAATTCGTAGTGTATGTAAGTATTTTATAAAAAGGTCGTAAGACTACCTTTAAAGTTTTACAATTAATTTATTAAAGTTATTATTAAGTTATTATTATTAAGCATAACACAATTTTAGTCACAAAAATAGATAATAACTGTTAGGAAGCGTTTGTTTACCAAAAAATCATCCTATCAATCTATCAATAATTATCAGCAAATTATTAGAGAAATGATCACATAGAGGTTTCTTACAGAAACTGAAACGAATTTTCAACATGCAAAATAGATTCTTGTCCTATACGGGGCACACATATTTGTATGTGTTAATGATTCAAATTTTAAATGGCTTGAGAAAATTAATTATGAATGAAATTTTAGCAAATTCATTGAATTTTCTGAGCCTCACCATCAATGATTATGGGTCATTGACGGGTCAATCCCGCCCTGGGACAAACAGCATTGGCACCACTTGAAAATTTTTACTTTTCGAGAATCGTATACCCTAGCTTGATATAAACGAAGTTTAATGATTGATTTTAGCAGCGTCGACTCCTGACCATTACCTAACAACTGCAACGGTCATGCCGGCTGCATGAGATTAACTCCCAACTATCATTATTCTGACCTAACCTAGCGGCCTCGTTCAAAAGCAACTGAGGTCTATTTATCATGTTATGGGAAGGAATTTCTATCACTCCATGTCAATTTTAGGCATGGATAAAAACAATTTCTCCAATATGCTATCTTTAAAGTATGATTTGTTTTTGTCGGTGTTCGTCAGGTTTTTAGATAGAGTAAATTGATAGAGATAAGTGGAACAAATTTTCAAACATTTTCTGTCAAAATTGATTTGAAGAAAAACTGATTTTGGCAATGTGCCATCTTACGTGCCTTTATCATACTCATTTAAGTTTATATTATGCGAACATATATATATCCATTGCATCTCATTTCCTTAATATCAGTTAGAAATCTCTTTTTAATATTTTAGAGATCAACACAAATCATATCACATGCACGACAATCAATCAAGCTGGCTGAACACAATGAATTAGATTCGGCGGATATAGCTCAGAGATTTAGGAATGTATCGTTTAGCGCTATCTCGGCAGTGATTGGGACATCAAGCTATCAGATTCATCCGAATATTAAAGTGAAAGATGTAGCCGCTCGTACACCAACACCACCCGTAAGTTTCGAACCGAATTCAAAATACCAACGTCTGAAATTCGAGATAATCAATAATCGTACTTAATTTCATTGGTTCCCATCAAAAGGGTTCTTTGACGTCGATACTTATGGAATCTCCGGACGAAAGTCAAGATAAACCGGGCTATCCACATTATCTAACTCGTGATGAAACTATATTTATTGAACATTTAATAACAACGTTCAAACATGAATTGATTGTGGGTGTGGGCAAACGTACGTTTAATGCCATACAATGTCACTACCATGATAAAATTATGGATGTACGTAAGGAATTACTTGGTAAGGAAAAAATAACAAGAAATTTACTTATAAACCAGAGTTATTGACTAATCTTTTTCCTACGCATGTCACCCCGAAGAATTGGATAAGCAATTCCTTGTAAATCAAATGACAACCGCAATACTAAGCTACGGTCGAAATAATCTTAATTTTGATTCTTGTACAAAGTTGTGCATCAGTGCTTTGGCAAATGATGTTATTTGGTCATTGCAAAAGCATGTATTGCGTCCAAAACGTGATCCACGAGGCATTGTGCAGCCGCGACAATGCTGTGAACCCGATGCGAATAACATCAAATTATGTCTATTTTGTGAATGAACTGAATATTGTACAAACCCTATATAATAGCTTATGATATTATAGAGTAAAAATCATACTTACTTTTTGTTAAAATTCAGGTCCTTGCAGACAAATTCTCCAACCTCCGAAATACTCACGAATACCCTTGATACAGGAAAAGCAAAACAACTGATTACTCCTTTAGCTGTCAAATATATATTTCTTCCCTTTTGTCATTCTGACTTTAGTGGAAACAAACCAAAAATGAAACATGGGCGGGTTCACACTGCGGATACGAAAACAGTAGGAATGCGAAAACGTGGTATTATGTGAAGACACGATCCACTCAATGAAGACTCGAGTGGCTTCATAACACTTCGTACGAAACGTTCGTAATATAAATATCACTCTAATCTAGTATATCAACAGCGTCTTATTTTATTTAGTATTTCTTGTATTTAAACAATAAATTTATATAAAATAATGACACGTTTTTAGTTGTTTTCCATATTATCATTCACATTAAATTGCTTAGTCTAATTAAAAAAATTTACAGTAGAAAAGTTTGCATTTTATATATGTCAATGCATGCATGTAGTTTTTGCCTACCTCCGGGAAGATAGATTCCAATAATTTTAGGTTAAATTTTAACATTTATTTAAAAACGCATTTTGGTAAAACAGATTAGCTCAAAATGTAAAAATATTTATCATAACTTTCTACAACATGAATTTTTCAATATCATTTACACATACGTATAATTTCGCGTATGGCTAAGCTACACATGCGCATATATCGAATAAATCGTATTTGGTTGCGCAAGCTAAACAAACTTTAATAAAGCAACGGATGAAATTGTTAGCATTATTTTATGTTTTAATATACTCGAAACACCCACAATTAATTTTAAATATGCAAGACACAAGTACTATTTTACTATTAGGATTGAAACATTTTCACAAAAGCGTAAACACATTTTAAAATTTTAATGAAATCCATTTCTAATAAACCGCCAACAATGGTGTACAACATAATTAAAATAACCTTTACCGTTTATCAGTTTTCTCTACTTCGAATTGTAAGTAGCTTTAGAATTAATGTTTTACATCCCTTGAGTAGTCGTTTCGCGAAAATATTTGAATAAGTTTTGTAACAAATCTCAACGGTGATTCTTGTTTAGGACCCATTTGATGATCTATAATATGATTACAAATTATATGTATATCAAATGCAGATATTGACTGGTACTAATAGAGTAAGCATTTGTGACGCCAGTTGGTGATGATGATAACGAAGATTAATTAATTAACTTCAAAGTGGTAACAGTTTTAGGAATATAGTTTTAGGAAAATTTTATACATTAAAGGAACAAGTGTTCAATGTGCAAAAGGTTGGTCTTGAATTTATCACATTGAAAGCGCAATAGAAAATAATAAGTAAACTATTCAAATTCATTCCGTTAATTCTCTGATTATTTGGGAACATTTCGGTGATCAACATATCGGTAATACCACTTGTATAAAACAACTACAGGAAACACCTATATTTGAACTGTTATTTAATACATGTGTTATCGCTAAGAATAAGTTTTAAATTAAAGTTTCGACGGAAGTGCAAAAATTTCTCTTTTTCTAAAATTGTGCAATTTTTTGTTCATTTTTTACAAAAGTTTTTTAAAGGAAGCAGCTTACATTCAGAATATACAATCTATTTCATATACCTAGTATATTGATATCTTAATTTTCAATGATATTATTTATATAACCAAAAATTCAAAAGGAAACGTCTTATTAAAATAAACGCAAGAATTATACTACTGAATTAATAATAAAACATCACAATCAACTCAATAGGAGTTACTCAATTTAATGTAAAATATTGAGATGATGAAAAAAAACTGTTTTCTGCCCGTTTTGTGTAGGTTTAATGGAAGGGGTTAACACCTGCGCAGATAAATATGCGAATGGTTAAGCATAACGTAATCGTAAGTATACGAGTTCCGTATTAAGTGTCATCGAAATTCGATATCTTGGCAGTTATTTTCACAGCTGATAAATTTAATCTGTTCAAGAAATTTAATAGTTTTAGAAGATTTTACATGAATACTCCTATTATTTTACATAATTTTACAAATAAATTCAGAACAAGTAAAAAATATCTATAAAATTTTTAGAAAAATTGCTTGATATGCTTGATTAATAAACTAATAAAATTAATTATTACTATTAAAATAATAAATTTTAATTATTACTATTAAAATAAAATAATAACATTTCGAGATAGTAGTTAACTAAGTTCGAAGGCTTAACTAAACTGGAGCTAAAATAAAACTAACTTAAATATTAGAAGAAAATGCGTGCACATTGAATGCATTCTTATCAGTTCGTTACGCTGCAATCGCTAGTGCAACGTAACCTAATTTCGTTTTTTCCATTACCGATATTCAGACTTCATGGCTGAGTAGCGGTGTGTCATAACGACGAGTTGTATGAAAATTAGTACAAGGCATCAGCCAGCAAGCTGGATGACCACGTCCGAAAACATCTCCCAAAAGATTAAGTTTGCGACGATTGGGTCGAAATGTGCCTTTCTGTTGTATAGCCTCAACAGCGGTCTCATCGTAAAGTATGGCATGTAATTGATCAACCATAATCGCAACAACGAAGAGGCCAAAGAGTGTTGATTCCAATAGGAGTATAACACTATGCAGCCTTAATGAAAGATGAAATGGATTTTTTTTTGAAAGAAAAACTTCAAGAGAAAAAATTTCTTACATTCTTGTTTGTGATTCCAATACATTTGCATTGCATTCCTCACAAGGATAAATCCACGAGCCCAACACAAGCGCTACTGAATATATTGATAAAATTCCCACGTAGACTAGAAATTGAAGAAAGAATTTCTGATTACGTTCACCGACGCAATTATTAATCCATGGGCAATGATGATCCATACGACGTATACACCGTTTGCAAATACGACAATGATGAGCTCTGGGAGGGCGATACGTTTCGCAACGGGTACATATAGTCCAATCTCCATGGTCATGTACCCCTGATCCATTAGCGGCACTACCCACAGCACCACCGCCATTTCTTTGTTGTGCCGAATGTAAATCGGAGAATTCTAGGCGACTTGCAGATAGTGGAACAGTACCTGGATCGGAGAGAACTGCCTTCATATGTGCCATACTTAAGAGGAAGACTACAGTATTAAAAACAACCGCATGAAGAGGTGCCCACACGCTACAGTAACAATTTTAAATTTAGGTATTTAAATAGGTTGTATTTAAATTGTTTTTTAATTCAAAAAAGTCAGCGACTGACCTTGCTGGCATTGTTTGCAATATAATCCACCGTATAACCACATAATCGGCATAACCCACTGCCACATAGGTTACTACAAGGCATGCTATGCCGCAGGGATCACGCACGAAGGTCATTTTTGGTAAGTACGCTCAGCCTTGTCCCAGACAAACAATTCCGTCCTCTACTGCACAATCAACTCAGTAATTATAATTAGCACAAGATTAATCATTAATTTCGAGAATATTTACAGGTTCTGCTCTTTCTTCCGGATCTTGAAGAACGAATGGAAATTTTGTTACCACTTCTAATTCTCACAATTTGAACATTGATTTTGCTTTTGTGGTTTTTCCCGTCTTATCAATTGTGAGCTTCTTGTTAAAACTTATTCTTATACAGTAATGTCTGTTATGAATGTTTACTTGAAACCAGGCAATAATTTTCAACGTTGAATTAATAGAAAAATGTAATTTTTTGGTCTATAAAGGAATTTTTGTAGTCCTTTGCTGATTGTTTAAAGATGTTTCTGTTGTCATTGCAAAAAACCAACAGAAACAAATGATTAGGAAGAAAAAAGTCTAATCGGAATGGAATGGAATTGGCATATCATACGGAATTTTTTAAATGCAGTGGAGTAACAAAAGGGGTTTTTGAAATAAATTTGTTGCATTTTGTGTTGTATTTATTGCGTTCTTAGGGTGGTAACATATCAGATCAAAAAAATATGTTTCGGATTTAAAGGTTAGTTTTTCCAAACCATGCTAAACGATAACTGTTTACACAAAAATATGATAATTTGGTGTGTCCTGATACAAATTGCAATTAAATATATCGGTTAATATTTAAAGCTTATATACATGCAAAGACGTACGATTCCGCATTTCAAATGTCCAAATCCTTGGCTTATTCACTTTCTCATGTTTCCCTGATTTGCCTTTTTTGTTCATAACTGAATTCTTTTACTAGCCATATATTTGTAACCTTGTGAAGATGTATCTTCTCGTATAAGCCTTTTGAACTAATAGAAAAAGGAAATTTTTCAATAAAAAGCGTTCGTCTTTTAATACGTTTAAATAAAGGATAAATTTTTAATGTTAATCAGTTTTGCCATAGGAATGTATTTCAAATCTTAACTCGAAGTAGATACTCTAACTTTTGATGTATTAGAATGAATATATTCGTGGTAATTTTCGAACTTATATTTGATGACTTATCAATCTTTTTGTTTTGAATACTTTCTTTAAATTGTCGTATATAATTGCAGGGTAGAAAGAACGAAATAAGGTAATAGCATAGCTTATTTTATGGCATAGCGGGATTGTTTAACGATTACGCATTTAAATACAAAGATCGAAAACCAGTTGTTTCTCATAAAACTCTTTATTTTGCCAGCGTAGATTTTCTCCCTAATCATACCGATGACAATTCGTTAGAGAAGTTCCAGCAAAAGGGAGCAGCAGAAATACGAACGAAACAATATCAGTAATCAAACATTTTAATGGATAAGTTCGCACTAAAGAAATTTAGTTCGCGATTTAATATTAGCTTCCCGGTGTGATATACAGAGGTTGGCAACTCTCTTAATTTTTGTTCCCGTTGACTTTTTCCTTAGTCATTATTTTTATTATCTCAGCAGAAAGGAATAGGAAGTGGAAAAGTGGTATTTTAAAAGGAAAATTTATTTCTATTAATATAAAATATATTATAAATTCTTTAATAACAGGCAAAATAAATTCATTGAGAAGAATAAACGAGAAACATTGAACATTTTCGAATAAAAATCAATGTTTTAATGAACGGAAGAAATTGAAACAACCGACAAGTCAATTCAGCTATCGATTGAAATACGTAAAAGTGAAAAATTTGGAAATTGCAAGTTTTTGAAGAATAGGAATTAGGAATTTCGGAAAATGGGAATATTTGGTCAATCAACTTCTTTTGATGCAGACCTTGTGGGTAAGTGTTATTGCGATGGAGAGAGGCCACTACAGCCTCTGCGAGTAGTTGGTGATTGTCACTACCAAATCCAATATAGCATTTTTTGTAAAAAAGACAATTGCCTTAGACGTCATTAATTTATATCTATTGATGTTATGCCAGCCTCCTATTGGTTACTTATTTTACATTCGATTCTATTGCCTACTATCTATATGTAATGTAATCTAAGACCTAATTCTCATCACAAGCCCGCTATAGTATCACGTTAGATAGGTAAATGGCGGGATTGGAGGGTAGTGCCAGTCTGTTTTCGGGTAGGTTGGCGTAGTATTCATTGTTTATCGGTTTGATATCCGATGCCGACGATAAATTTTAATAATACGGCGCACTCGCCTATTTCGCCGATATCTGTGGTTCCGTTATAAAGCGGTTATTGGGGCTTTTTCAAAAGTCGAAACTGAAAGTCTTCGGGCATTAAATTCGCATGTTTTTCATAAGATTTTGTATAATTTTTAAACGAACTCGTAAAATCTCCGCCAAAGTTGGACTTCTGCAAATAATTTATAATAAAACTCAGGACTGAGCATTAAATTAACCTCCCTTTTGCATAGCAATTAAATATTGATTGATGGCAAAGGTGAACATTATTTGAACTGATATTCTCTTCATTGTCGTCCAATACTTAATGCCTTAAAATATTCTGTAAACGTATAGTGTACTTTTTAAATTATATGCAGTTTGTTTGGTTTGTGATATGAACTTCGATTAATGCGTTAAAATTGAAAATGGTTGCGGTTTTTACATTTTCATTTTATGTGTATATGCTTTCCTTCATCTGGACTGGAATATTTTCCTTTAAAACCAATAAGTTTCTTTTAAAAACGACAACATTTTATCAATATTAATGCAATATAAATTGCAAATACTTTTTATTGTAATTATAAATTAATAAAAATAAAACAGTGATAATAATAGAGAACAACGTTAAGTAAATATAATCTTCGTTATGAATACATTACGTGGAAAGATTCTCGTCATGTAATTGTTATCAATTGGTCTAGAATTTCTCCGATCTTTTATCAGTTAGCATTCTTTTCAATTAATAATAATCATCGAAGTGTTGTTACTGTAAACCAAAAACTCCATTAGTATGATAATTTTGAAAAAAATAAAAGCAGCTTTCGTTAACAAATTTCTATTTTGTCTTTCAGTTAAAAGGAATTTAGAAAAAGTGCTTATAAATTTGTTATTGAGGATGGCTTTGTCTCAATGATCGGATTCTGGGAAGTTTGTTAGAATTTCGTTCAAGAGCGTTCAGAAAATTACATGGAAATGCGCTCAAGAACGCTGAAAGAAATATAGGAAATTTTATATATTGAAAATATATTTTTTTCTTGTGAAAAACTCAGGGATTATTTGGCCGACGACGTTATGTACAAACGCGCGTTCAGTACATTCAGTACGTTATAATGCTGCCGAATAGTGCTAGTTTCGTTCTTCTTCAATTATATGATCCAAAATAAATATATAATTAGATATTTCCCTATGATTTAATAGTTCGGACTATATTTGATTGGATTCAGAATAAATTTGGAATTTGAGATTATCTTTCGAAACGGTATTTCCGTTGCAAAGCCTTTAGACTACTAAAGAGAAATTCCATTCAGTAGATCTAGAGTAAAAGTATTACTGGTTTGCTTTTGCTAAATAAAAATATCTTGTGCAAATATTGAATAATTTCAGATCTAAATATGACTAATTTTCGTCACATATTTTCCAAATTATATTTTAACTATATCTCTTAAATGTGTTTTTTTCATATCTCGAAATATTTTTTGCAGAGAAAGCCACTAGTGCGACCAACACAAATGAGAATTGGTCACTTTTTATGGATGTTTGTGACAAAGTAACAACAAACCCACGCTGTGCCAAAGATTGCCTAAAGGCAATTATGAAACGTATGGCACACCCTGATCCTCACGTCGTCATGCAAGCAATAACTTTACTTGATGCTTGCGCTAATAATTGTGGCAAACCGTTTCACCTAGAGATAGCTTCACGTGATTTTGAAAATGATTATTGTCGACTGCTGAAATCAGCCCAACCGAAAATTTCATTGGTAGGATAATTTCGAAAAATCGACTTTTCGAACTTTCGAAAATTGGTTTCTTGCTTTCTCGTCAATTAATTTTGTGTTATTAATTTTGCCTTCAGAAAATGCGTCAAGTTTTGAAGAATTGGGCTCAAAATGATTTTAAAAATGATCCCGAACTAGGTTTGATACCGGCATTGGTTTCGAAACTGCGTTTGGAAGGTTATGATTTCACCAATTTGGACGACAAACCAGCGAAGTCTGCCTCAAAATTAGCCGCTGCATTAAAGGATCCAAATGTTGTAAGCAGCCAACAAGAAGAAGACGATATTGCCAAAGCCATTGAACTATCACTTAAAGAATCAAAAAATAGCCCAAAAAAACAAACATCAGTTAATGCAACATCAGCTGGTAGTAGCGCAGCTGCTTCGGCTTATGTAAGTACAATATAATAATTAATTAATTCAAAGCGTACTCCACAGATCTAATCATAATTTATTATTCCATCCAAAGCCTTCTTTATATCCAACATTTAGTTCCACGACCCCTGCTAGTTCAACAGCTACCGCTAGCGGAAACACGACTGCAAATATTACTAATTCCGCGCCCACTGAAGCACCACCAGAACCGCGACGTGTTCGAGCTCTCTATGATTTTGAGGCAGCTGAAGAAAATGAGTTAACATTCCTTGCTGGAGAGATAGTTCACGTAATCGACGATATCGATCCGAACTGGTGGAAGGGTTACAATCAGCGTGGTGAGGGTCTCTTTCCATCGAATTTTGTTACAGCTGATCTATCGGTAGAACCCGAACGTTTTGATATCAATCAACAAAATAAATCCGATCAGATTAAGGGCGATGATTTAGGTTCTAAAGATTCGCATGCAAAGACCGATGCAGGAGCGATAGCTGCTGAAAATCAACCAATCGAAATTGATGAAATAAAAATCGATCGTTTATTGCATTTATTACACGAAGCCAATCCAGAAGATCCTTCCCAGGATACCGACGAAATGAGATGCTTAGAACAGGAAGTTCATCATATGGGTCCACTTATAGATGCGGAATTGGAGCGTGTCGATCGTAAGCACGCTCAGTTGACACAATTGTCTGTGGATTTAGTTGATGCCATAAATTTATATCATTCTTTGATGCGCGATGATCGCGCTGCTGGATCTATCTCCGTGTTGGGTGGAGGTGGTTTTATGCCTGGTCCTGGAATTAATTTCGGTATGACTGGTTATCAGCCAAATTCACATACATTATATAATGCTGCTGGATATTCTGGTGCAGCAGCAGCAGCGGCAGTGGGAGGAGGGCGTTTTCCATTGATGCAGCAGTCAAATTACTCTGCCGCAAGTAATTATGCAAGTGCTATTCAAATGATGCCCAATAATCCTCAAATACCATCCGTTGCAAATGTGCCCGGTAGCGAGCAAGATGCAGGATCGATATACACTGCAGCACCGCAATTGCCATCGCAACAAATGATACGTATGCAATATCAAAATGGTAGTGCAAATCCTGGACAATTGGGCGGAGCAGGTGGTATGTATACGCTATGACTTTCAATGCTAGACAGAATATGAATTTCTGTTTTCTATTGTAGTTTTGGCACCATCTATATCATCTTCACTGCCGTCACAGCAATTATATGCTGGAGCAACAGCCCAGCACCTGTACCAACAGGCAGGAACACATCAACAACAAAATTATCCAATGATCTTACCTCAGCAGCAGCAGCAACAACAACAACAGCTCCAGCAATCTCATTTGCAGCAAATGCAAGCGTCAGCAACTATTGACCAGCAGCAATTGATTCAGCCGCCTCCAGCTTCATCCCAACAACAACACCAGTTTTTAAATCATCAGCAGTCTTCATCCTTTGCGCACCCACAACAGCAGCAACAACAAAATCATCATCATCATCATCAACAACAACAACAACAACAACAACAACAGCCGCAGCCGCAATTTATGCCAATGCCAAATAATTCTTCTTTTATTTTATCGTCAGCGCATCCTAGAAACAACAATAACAACAACACCATCAATAATGCCACCGCACATTTTCATGAACAGCAACAACAAGAGCAACAA
The DNA here is from genome assembly GCA_963966595.1 of Physocephala rufipes. NCBI lineage: Eukaryota > Metazoa > Arthropoda > Insecta > Diptera > Conopidae > Physocephala > Physocephala rufipes. Next base: position 28,893,589 of record OZ016502.1, read on the forward strand.
CTCCAACACCTAAACCATTCACAACAAAGTAACATCGATTTGAATCAATTGCAACATCAAATGGCAATGATGGCTATGGCTGCCAATAGTTCTGGTACTACAACTGCTGCATCAAATACGGCAGGTGCTGCTGCAGTTTTGAACCATCCGGCAGCAGCTCAAAATTTTCTGATGAAAAATGAAACACAGAATAACATTCCAATTTATCAGCAACAGCGGTAAAATTCTGTTGTCCTCAGTGATTACGATTTTCATATAAACGAAATATTTCCTTTTTTCCCATCCTCTAACGCTTTGCGGTTCATGTAAGATGATTTGATAATTTTAATTGTTTTGCTATTAAAATTAATAGATAAAATATTTCAAGAATATTTCAATAATTCCTATAATAAAAACAATTAAATTAAATTTTGGAAAATATGACGTTATAGAAAGAACATTAAAGAGCATGATTAATTCTGTATTAATACTTTATTCATAAATTCAAGATCACGGATTGAATATTTAATCGTCAGCGACATTTAAGAATTTACAATTGGTAAATTGCAATAATTTACAAAGATAAAATGATAAACTGTGGAAACGGTACGGCGTTTACAAAATAGCAAGTGATTTTTTAAAATATTGTCGATGATTTTTAAAAAGAATCATAAATTAGTGGAATATGGATATAAATAACTTTTTGTTTTTATATTGCTTTTCTTTGTATGTTTGTGTATATTTTACTTATAAATTTATATTACATTTATTCTTCGTTGATTTTCGTTTGGTCCAGCCGTAATTGCTGTTGCTTGAATGATAACTTTTGTTTTTGTGTTTGTGGTATTTTCTCATTATTATCCTTAGTACTATATACATAAAGATAGCTATTATTAACACATACGAATATGCGAAATATATAAATATATAAATGAAGTAATGAAATGATAAATTATTTAAAAATAAGTTTTCTTAATTTTTTCATTCCGATTGGATTGGTTTGGTTGATTGTGCCAGTCCTTTGCTTTATAGGATTTCTACTAGAGTTAGTTATTTATTGCAATATGAGTAGTTTTTTCCTCAGGTATTTTATATAATAAAGACTTACTTCAGTTTGGTTGAGGTTTCATCAAAAGTATTATTATAAAACGTTTGGAAACGAATGTTTTTTCCATGTTTCTATGCGGTAAGCTCGACGCCTACATCCAGATATAGATTCTATATGAAAGGATGTACATAAATAGATTAAAATTCAAACGATTTTATTTACTGAAAAACAAAACAAATCTGTGAAGTCCAAATATAAAGATCAATGATTTTCAATCTAAAGATTTGAAATCTGGCTGGAAGCTTCTGAAAATGAATTTTATAATAATAAAATACCTAATATGGCCTACAAGATTCTAGAATTATTAGACGGTCTGGACCTGGATCTGAAGCTCAATTGAACATTTTTGCTCGAGAAATTATATTCGAGAATTCTAAAACGTGTTTACCTTTCATTCCGTTCGTTCGTTATTGCAATCGTTGCTATCGAAAAATCATCTTTAGGCTCACCAAGTGGCAATGCATCCATAAAAACTGTTACTGTTTGGTGCGGATTTTGGGCCGGCGGCGTTATTGGTCTGTACTTTTTCCAAAACGACGTTGGTGAGATTATCGCCGTCAACGGCGAGCGCTACAAATCGATGAGAACCGACTTCTTTTGCCACAAAATGAGCGATATGAACGTAGGCTACATGTGGTTCCAGCAGGACGGCGCTACGAACCACACAGCGAACGCCACGATGGACATTCTGCATGAACGATTTGAGTGTATGGTTATCTCATGCAGAGGTAACTCGAATTGGCCACAAATATCGTGCGCTTAGACCTTACTAGACTTTTCCTAGTGGGGTTTTTTAACTGACCCTTAATTGTTGTTTTTTGTTGGATATCTTGTTATTACGATTGTTGTTGGTTTCATTGCTTTATTCCTCTAATTGCTACAAATTTTTATAATATTAATAAAAAATTGTTTACCAGAAAATCAACAAAATCTGTCCCCACAAGCGATGATTAATTATACGCTTTCTTAAATACCGCCCCTTTATACCCACACGCGATATGGCATGGCGTATGGAGAGGAAACTTTTATTAATTGTCGTGTAATGTAAGAAAATAATTATGGCTAAAAGTGGAAAATTGAAACCATAATTTAATTAGTTAGTCACACAAGTCAAACTAACAAACAACACTTGCTAATAACGATAACAATCACAACAAAAACAACAATAAGGATAATCTAAAACAATGCTTCTTTTAGAGTATTAACAAGTAGGCAAAGTAATTAATCACTAGAGGGACTAAAAGAAGTTTGAGCACTCCCCAATCCATATTTTTCGACAAAACTTTGCAGAAAATTTACTAACATAAAAATTTTATAAATAATTCGTTTTTAGATTATTAAGAAGTCTACGTCGGTTGGTTGTCTTTGGAAAATTGTTTTAATTCGAAGATGATTTCTTCCTTTTGCGATGAAAAGATAAACTTCTTCCTTTTGCGTCACCACTGAAGTGAATTGAAGACCAATTTGCGCAGCGTAATTAAGAGAGTATCCCAACACTTAAATGCAAAATTTTTTGAGTTAAATATAAAACAGTTATTGAATTTAAACTATATTCTACACTAAATTATGATTTTATATTCTACGCCCGAAGGGTTAAGAGAATATTAACTTCGTTCTTCCGTTTGTAACGCATTGGAGGAGGGATATATACTCGCTCAGAATCACCTCCCGAGTCGATTTAGTTACCTCCGTCCGTTTGTCTGTCCGTCGGTACATTTGGCCGTCTGTTCGTCTGTCTGCGAAAAACACGATTCACAAGGGAACGAATTGATCTTTTGGTTTGAAGTTTCGTATGACTATTCTCTGCCCTTACAAACTGAGCGCCATTGGAAATGTATCAAATCGGACCAGTGTTAAAAATCGAATATTTTTGGAATGGGTTAAAATGTTAAGGCGAAGTTTTACTTGAAACTGTTGATTGCCATCATTAAAAATAGGCGTGGTCAGTTCACACGAAAGTTAGTTGTATCTCGTAAACCGTTGGACATATTTAAGTGAAGGCTCGTGAACGAACACAAAAGTAGTTCAGGAAACTGTGTAAATTGGGTGTGACCCGCCATTGGTTATTGAATTTAAGCTATAAATTTATATTACGGGGATAAAGTAAATGAGCTCCGGGCAGTTCGATGTGAGCGTTCTTACTTGTTTAAATTCAAATTTAAACTTTAGTATTAGTATATTTTATGTTAAAGTCTCAAAAATGTTTAATTCTAATGCGTCTTGTATAAAAATATATGGTATATGGTAAATAAGTAAAATTTGGAAAGTAACATATATTTATATGACCTATGTATTGTACAAGAAAACATGACTATACAATGATTGTTTAAATGAGCGATTAAATATTAAAATCAGTGATAGTTTAAATGAGTCTAAATAATTCGGTTGATTTAGGGTTGAAATTATAAGGAATTGGTGCAACATCACGAGCAAACTAAAACAACAATAATGATAGTTAGTTTTAAGAAGTATGTAACGGCACGAAAACCTTAATTTGAATTCGACGACAAACAGTTGAAAGCAATGAAAAAAGTAGTTAAGCTAAAGTAGAGGCTAAGAACGATAATTATACGCGTACACACTGCCATTATTCTTCTTTTCGCTAATTCAGTCCAAACCGCTTCCAATTAGTATTTCGCTGAAGCTGAAGTCTGAAGTTTACGCGGAATAATTTCCTTTATACTAAATTTAGCTAACAGAAATAACATCTAGAATAACAAAAATAACTTTGCTAGATATTTTGCTATCGCATAATAATGATGATGATGTTTTAATTACTAAGTGCTTTCCCTTTTATTATAATTGAAAAATAGTTTTTCATCTTCTTCTATTCTGTTTTTTTTTTACTTTTTAAAATAGTTATCAAAAATATGAGAGTAAATAATGAAAATAAACGCATAAATAATAATAATAATGAAATGCGTAATTCTCTAACTCCTTTTAATATTGTTACAATTCATTAAAGTCTGTAAAAAATTTGCATTTCCAACTTTTATTTATTGTGTTTGTTTATCGAATGGTTTAGGTGCGAAAATAAATAATTTTCGATTTAATTATCAGCACAATTATCGATTGTCATTTTTGTCGCTGGATGCGGTCAAAATAATTAAAAGCTTTATAATATTGTTTGATTGATTGATTGCCAATTAAAAGAAATCGATGAACAGTAGAGGGTAAAAAGAAAAAATGAGTGAATTAAATAAAATGGCAATGAAAACAATATGTCGGTATTCACCCGTATCAATATTGCTCGCTTTGGGAAAATTTCATTTATTTATCATTCTAACGCTAGCAACAGTTATTAAATATTTATTTCGGCCAAACCAAAAATATGGAATATTGCGATAATTATTTGACAATATATAAAAAATTCAAAGAAAAATTTTTAAGAAAATAAAATATATTGCATTTTTAAGTTGCAAGTAGTGCGTGTTTTTTAGTCTCGATGGAAATTCAAATAGTAAAAAATAACGCAAAAAAATTTACCTTAATAAAATCGTTCATTTTTAAATAAATTTATTCCCTCGAAAGATCAAGACATGGCATTAACATTTGAAAATGAGGGGCATAGATCCTCTTTTATTCACTTTCAAACTTTTTTCAATTAACCTAATTTGTTTCCAAAAACTTTTTTCTTCTTTAACTACTTTCCTTATATGTATTGCACACATAAACTAGTAAGGACTCAGAGGGCCGTCAATAAATTTTTGCTAAATAAACACACTTTCGGATATAATTCCCATTTTTCCTCCCCTTTCGATTTTTTGTACTTTATGTTTGGTAGAAATCTTCAAATCACACCCACTTGCAGTAATTCTCTTTCACCCGCCCATCGTTGTCATTGTTGTATTTTTGTCGACGATCGACGACTCTCTCCTTACATTGTCCAGCTTAGACAGTCTTTTATGACGTTCTTAATTTAAGAGAGGGCATAATAATTTTAATAGAAGCTACTTTCGATTTTGAAGTAAATTTTAGTGAGTTGGAAACAACTCTAACTACAAATTATTATGAAAAGCTTAAACAGGCAATTAAATTTAATAAGGAATTATATCTAAATTAGACGTTTCCATTCGTGAAATGGTTGGCAAAATTTGATAGAAAATCACATAAGTCACAACGCTATCAATAATGACTACTAATGATAACAAAATTATCACAAAGTTTCCACGTAAATCATCACAAAATTATCAAAAATTATTAATCAAAAACTTAAACTGAAATTAAAAAATTTTCGATACAAGAATTCTAATGAAAATTGGGAAATTGGCATAGTAAAAAAGATAGTAAAGATATTTTAATTTAATTTGAATTAAAATGACCGAATCAATTATAATAAATGTTGACTTACGAATTTTTAATGAGACAAACTGTGGAATAACGTTATTTAGTATTAACTGTTTGATAAAACTTGGTTTCGGTTTTCTAATTTTTAAAAAATTATTTTCATAATTTATGAAGTTTCAGAAAAATTTTCCATAATCTTCATCATTCCGAGCAATCTTTTCGATGTTCTTGACTCTTTACTACCAGTAGTACCACCACATCACTACTAGCCGTCTCTTCTCATATTTTACAACTTTACAACTCGAAAATAAAAGATTACGATAAGTTAAGTTGTTGGTAAAGATAAGTTGTCTGCAGATATGATGAAAACTATTTAAAATTAGATGTGGATAAAAAATTAATGATAATCAATATAAATAACATGTCGAATAAAAATATAGCTTAAAAATATAAAGCTTAAAGCTTAAAAATATAAAGCTTAAAAATATAAAGCTCAACATTTAAATTAATAAACAAAAAATTCGAAATTAAAATAATTTCATTAATTAGCAGGTGATTAATTTTTGACCGTATCAAATTAAATGTTGTTCTTCTTTCTATATTAGCATATAAATTCGTTTATAATTAAACCTTTTAAAATTGTGCATGATAAGTTGTAACAATTTGCAATAATAATCCTTTACACATTCGGAGTAATAAGCTCTTTAAAACCACAAATGTTTTCAAATCGTAATTAATATTTCATAAATTTGCTACGTGAAAGCGAAATTATTTAACGCCTCGATCATTTTCATGTCCGGTGTAATTGTTCCATTAATAAAAAACCGTAGGAGGTACTTAAGTTATGGCAGTACGATTAAAATAATTGCTATATAAAAATTTCTATCTAGAGTGGTAAAAATTTGTAAAGAAATATACTATATATATTTTGTAAAAAGAAAGGTACAAAAAGTCTCAACTAAAAATTTATTAAAAAGTAATTAATATGTGCTACGTGATTGAGTAAACACCTATGTACACGATATTGTACGGACGCGTACACAATCTAATTTATCGTGTACTTGTAAAATTGTAATTACCTTTTCGTTATGATTGTTTCATTTTTTTGCTTTTAATACAGTACAAATAAAAGTATCAAAAAGGGATAAAAAGGTGTAACTGAAGCAGAGGAATGCACTGATAACAATATGCGCTAAGAGGCCTCAATGTTATTGTATTTTAACCTTTATGGAAATACCCAAAAGCCACGCTGGTGTTTACTGACTCACAGGGAAAGTATAAAAGTGAAAAATATTTAACGAAGAAATGTTTCGAAGAAACATTTCGAAATTCGATTCGGGATTGTGAACTGATTGAAGCCCAAACAGATTTTTTGGCTTTGGCTTTGTTTTTGCTTGTGAAAATCAGTATTGTTTAAAACTGCTGAAAACCGCTTTCAGCAAATACCGACTAAGATGGTGGTATGGAGTACTATTCGAGAGGGATATATCGCAAAATTCATTTTGATTTCAAAAATTCTTAATTCTGGTGTTAAATCTACAGCCTTGATAGCTTTGTTTGGATCTTTTGATTTCAGTTTCAGAAGTATATTTCATTAAAACATTTTTAATAAACTTTTAAAATGTAGTCCCAAATAAAATAGTTCAATACGTTGAACAATTGAAGAAAATTTAGCAATAATTTTTTATATGGTCAAATTTTACTTAGGGTGGGGAGAAGGTTTAAGATTGGTTCGTGTAAGTAAATAGTTGAAATGTATGTGTGGAAAAGTAGGTGTATTGAGCAATACGTGTGGGCTTGTTTGTGTAGTGTTAAAAAATATCACAATGTCACAACATCACAATTCCCGGTCACTTGATTCTCACCGCATTTCACGTTTGGTTGAGTATAATATGACCCCAAGCGTGAAAACGAGTGAGAAAAAATTGCATGAGATAATAATGCGCTGCCTTGTTTTTTTTCTGTTAGGAATTTTGTATTGTATTATACTTTGATAGTTTTTTCTGCAATATGGCCCAAGAACACACACACACACACTTGCACATTATACCTGTACACATGCACGCATATATATATATATATATATATATATATATATATATATATATATATATATATATATATATATATATATATATATATATATATATATATATATATATATATATATATATATATATATATATATATATATATATATATATATATATATATATATATATATATATATATATATATATATATATATATATATATATATATATATATATATATATATATATATATATATATATATATATATATATATATATATATATATATATATATATATATATATATATATATATATATATATATATATATATATATATATATATATATATATATATATATATATATATATATATATATATATATATATATATATATATATATATATATATATATATATATATATATATATATATATATATATATATATATATATATATATATATATATATATATATATATATATATATATATATATATATATATATATATATATATATATATATATATATATATATATATATATATATATATATATATATATATATATATATATATATATATATATATATATATATATATATATATATATATATATATATATATATATATATATATATATATATATATATATATATATATATATATATATATATATATATATATATATATATATATATATATATATATATATATATATATATATATATATATATATATATATATATATATATATATATATATATATATATATATATATATATATATATATATATATATATATATATATATATATATATATATATATATATATATATATATATATATATATATATATATATATATATATATATATATATATATATATATATATATATATATATATATATATATATATATATATATATATATATATATATATATATATATATATATATATATATATATATATATATATATATATATATATATATATATATATATATATATATATATATATATATATATATATATATATATATATATATATATATATATATATATATATATATATATATATATATATATATATATATATATATATATATATATATATATATATATATATATATATATATATATATATATATATATATATATATATATATATATATATATATATATATATATATATATATATATATATATATATATATATATATATATATATATATATATATATATATATATATATATATATATATATATATATATATATATATATATATATATATATATATATATATATATATATATATATATATATATATATATATATATATATATATATATATATATATATATATATATATATATATATATATATATATATATATATATATATATATATATATATATATATATATATATATATATATATATATATATATATATATATATATATATATATATATATATATATATATATATATATATATATATATATATATATATATATATATATATATATATATATATATATATATATATATATATATATATATATATATATATATATATATATATATATATATATATATTGTTACGTGTGTTTCTTCTTCTTAACTGGACAATCACTTCCCCTTGATTATTCTCGGGGCCCGATCGCTGGATTGCCGATAATCCCTCACAAAAATACGCGGATTCTTCTAGCTTTAATTTGAGGTTTATTTATTTGATTTCCATCAAGCACTTTATACAATTTTTCACTTGTATGTTCTTCACGGAACAGAATTTCTCTACCACGTTCTTTACAAGGATCAGAATATTACCGCTACGTTCTTTTTACAAAGTCTAGAGTTTCACTGCTATGTTCTTCACAAAGTCTGGAATATCACTGCCCTCGATGAGATGCTCGTTTGCTATTTATAGGCGTTCGGCTTCCATTACTAAATGCAGTTTCCTTAATTGCCAAATGTCCTTCGGCTCTGAATAATTAGCGCGTAAACATCTGCGTATCCGCGTAATTATCTGGTGTGGAAATTCCAATATTTTGATTGCTGTCCTTCCGCGAATTTTGTCTATGCCTTATTATGCGCTGTGGCCGTTCTGGCGCCGCCGTGTAATTACCATCTGGGAATTCTACCATCATTTCGAATTCGTTACACTGCCCTCCGCTTAATTCTGATCGTCCCGATCAGACACCAAATTCCCAGATCCGTATGGGGCCAATCTCTCGAGATGGACGATTTTCATTTTCCCTCGCCTCGCCGTGTAGGATTGTATGCGGTATACAACATCGTTCAATCGATTTATGATTTTGTATGGCCCTTCCCACGACGTTTGTAGTTTTGGACACATTCCCTTTTTTCGTTGCGGATTGTACAGCAGCACAAGTTCGCCCTCTTTAAATCTCTCGGAGTTCATCGCTTGATCGTAACGATCCTTCATCTTGTTGCTCATCAACTGTGTTCGCTGCCTTACTAATTGATGAATTTCATTCATGTCGTCCTGAAGGGTTTTCCAGTAGTCGCTTCCATTTCCAGAACGTTCACTGATGCTTCCAAACTTGAGGTTCGATGGGAGTCGCAAATCTGTTCCAAAAATAGTCCTTGCTGGTGAGTGGCCCGTAGTGTCATGGACTGCCGATCGGTAAGTAAGAAACATTTGGATGTGTTTGTCCCAGTTCCGCTGACATTTGCCAACCACTTTCCTCAAGTGTTCTTCCAGTGTACGGTTAAATCTTTCTACCATGTCATCCGATTGCGGGTGTAGAGCTGTCGTTCGAGTCTTCTTTATACCCAACAGTGAGCACATCTCTTGAAATATATCAGACTCAAAGTTCCTTCCTTGATCTGAATGTAGATCCATTGGTATTCCAAATCGCGTGACCCAGTTCTGCACTAAAGTCTCAGCCACAGTTTTTGCCTCTTGATTCGGTATTGCGTATACTTCTGGCCACTTGCTGAAGTAGTCTATTATCACCAGCACATATTTGTTTCCTGAATCACTGGTGGGAAACGGACCAGCAACATCTATAGCAATGCGTTCGAATGGGGATCCCGTATTGTACTGCTGCAGTCTTCCTCTACTCCTTGTTTTCGGACCCTTGGCCGCCATGCATTGCGGACAGTTTTTTATCCACTCTGCAACTGAGTCCTGACAGTTCACCCAGTAGAACCGCTGCTTAATCTTTTTCATGGTATTTGTAACGCCAAGATGACCTCCACTTGGTCCATTGTGGAACTCCTTTAAAATAGTTGCTATACTGGATTCCGGGATTACAATTAAATCTCGGCTATGTTTTCCATCCTCACTCTCCCATGTTCGGTGCAGTACCCCATTGATCAATTTCAGGCTATTCCACTGCGCCCAGTATGCTTTGGCCAACGGGCTTTCTGGTGCCATCTCTTCCTCAGTCGGCCTCTTATCTATTTCTTTTCCTTCCATTATTTTCACCAAGTCTGCGTCCTCCAGCTGGCTCCTCCTGACCGCGCTGGGCTCCCATTCAGCAGCAGGCTGTAGACTCATCAGTCGGATGTCGACTATACCTTCGCTCCTCTCGGCTTTGGAGCGATGAGTGCATTCCAGCGCACATGGACATCGAGAAAGTGCATCAGCGTTTCCATGTTGCCCACCTCACCGATGCGATTTTGAAGTCATAGTTCTGCAACCTTTCTATCCATCGTGCAATTTGTCCTTCCGGATTTTTGAATTGGAGCAACCATCTGAGTGCTGCGTGGTCCGTCCTCAAGCGGAAATTCTGTCCATAGAGGTATTTGTGAAAATGTTTCACGCACTCGACCACTGCCAAGAGTTCTCGTCTTGTGACGCAATAGTTTCTCTCCGGTTTTCCAAGGACTCGACTGAAGTATCCGATTACCTTTTCCTGGCCATTTATAATCTGCGACAGCACACCTCCTATTCCATGGGCGCTGGCATCTGTGTCTAGAATGAACATCTCGCCGGGAACTGGGTATGCTAATATTGGAGCTGTGCAAAGCAATTTCTTCAGCTGCTGAAAAGAATTTTCCTCTTCCTCTCTCCACGCGAATTTGCAATTTTTCCTTGATTATCTGGCCCGCTTCCTCTCGTTTTGCTAGCGGAACTCTGCGTGGCGCCTGCTGAATTGGTCTTGCGTCGCCAGTGTCTATCCGATGCTTTACGATGGAGGTTCTCCCCAGTTTATTGCCGTTATTGGCAAACACTGAGCTGTATTTCTCCAGCAGTCGTCTCGCTTTTGCCCTTTCTGGACCACTCAACTCATCGAGCCAGCTTCTCATTATTGAAGTTTCCAAGCTTCCTTTTCGCACCTCCTTGCTATAATCCTGCTGTTTATTGTCGCAGCTCACCACAGCCTCCACAGCTTGGCATTGTCCGATTATTGCTCCCTTGTCCAAAGTGATCGGCGATTTGAACTCGTTCATTACTCGATTTGGGATCCGCTTATCCTTTTTCATTTGTACTAGTGTTCGTCCAACCAATATATTCCTCGTCTGATCTGATGGTTCTACTACCCACAGCTGGTTTGTCCCACAATTTCCTTCGACGTATGCCCACAGGATTGCTTCGCACTGTGGTGGGATCTGTTGACGGTGGCTTACGCTCGCATTCCTGATTTGTGGCTGCTCATATCCAGTGTTAAGCGGTATTTCCATGTTCTGGCACGTAAGCATTCTTCTTCTCAAATCTAAGGTAAGACCATGGGCCAACATAAAGTCCACGCCGATTATGACTTCGTCCATTATCTCTGCCACCAAGAAAGTGTGAATCACTTCTAGCGTTCCTATCTGAACGGTACACACCACTTTCCCAGAGAGCGCAGCTTCTTCTCCTGTAGCTGTTCGCAGTTTACATCCAATCAGCGACTCGATATTATCTCCTGCTAGGTCCGATCGAACGATGGAATGAGTTGCACCAGTATCCATGGTAAAGATCCGCGATCGTCCACTAATAGTCCCGTTCACGGTTAAATTATTGCTTCCTCGATGTATTTGTGAGACGGATACTGTGGGGCCATCAGTAGTGGGAACCAGCTCGTGCCCCTTTGAACTGGTCCGTTTTAGTTTAACGGCTTCTTATTTTCGCCAGCACCATTTGCATCTTCGGCGGTTCTCTTTCCTGGATTTTCATTTCTCTTTCCAGCAGCATTACAATTCCGTGCGATATGTCCTATTTTTCCGCACCTGTAGCATTTAATTTTCTTATCTTTGCGCGAGACTAATTGCGAAATAGTTTGCATAAGATCCCTCATGGTCTTTTCCAGAGATTCACTTGGTCCGACCTCCAGCCGGTGTACTTTGTGCGCCTGCTTGCTGAGAAGTCCGGCTGTTTCTTGTGTCAAGGCCAACGTTACTGTTTCGGCGAATGTTTTCTTTGGCGTGGAGTAAACTGCACGTTTGGTATCCGTATCCCGTATTCCATTCATGAATGCCTGAGTTTTAAGTAATTCGATTACTTCTGCTGGGGCATCTGCGTTGGCCAAATGTGCGAGGCGCTCTATCTCTGTTGCGTATTCTTGCAGCGACTCGTTAGCCCTTTGCTGGCGATTCATTAACTCCATTTGGAATATTTGTTGCCTATGGTCGCTGCCATAACGCCGTTCGATTGCTGCCATTAACGCGTCGTAATTACCACGTTCATTTTCAGGAACTGTTTGTAACACTTCAGCGGCGGGACCTTTTAGTGATACTACCAATGCTGCAACTTTCTCTGCCGTAGACCAGTGATTAGTTCCTGCTGTTGTTTCGAATTGTAGTTTGAAAATTTTGAACGGTACTGTTCCGTCAAATGTGGGCGCTTTCAATTTCGTAGCACTGGTAGCTGCATCTGGTCCACTTAAATGTTTTTCATGGATATGACCTTCCAGTCGCGCAAGCTCCGATTCCAGTCTGCGAAATTCGTTCTCCAAGACATCTTGTCTGGCCTGTAATTGGCCAGAATTTCCCTCGATGCGTAATAGTTGCTCCTGTAGTTTCGAGGTATTTTGTGCCAACTGCTCCATGCGTGTGGAAATTTGCTCCTGCAATTGAGAGGTGTTTTGTGCCAGCTGCTGCTCCATGCGGGTGGAAATTTGCTCCTGCATTTGTGCCATAGCTGTCAAAAGCATATTCATATCGAATGAAGATGTCTGCTGTTCTACGGACTGCTCCTCCACTTTTGATGAGACTTCGAAAGAAAACTCGTATCCATCCACATTGATGCCTTCACTCTCCATTGCATTTCGTAAGCGTAACTGCAGGTCTGTTTTATTACCTGCTATAGGCAATCCGCGAGACTCCAGCTCGCTCTTTAGCTGAGGTATTTTTAAATCGGCAAACTTCACCATGTTTGGGATTAATTGGCAATCCCACTTCTGACACCAATTGTTACGTGTGTTTCTTCTTCGTAACTGGACAATCACTTCCCCTTGATTATTCTCGGGGCCCGATCGCTGGATTGCCGATAATCCCTCACAAAAATACGCGGATTCTTCTAGCTTTAATTTGAGGTTTATTTATTTGATTTCCATCAAGCACTTTATACAATTTTTCACTTGTATGTTCTTCACGGAACAGAATTTCTCTACCACGTTCTTTACAAGGATCAGAATATTACCGCTACGTTCTTTTTACAAAGTCTAGAGTTTCACTGCTATGTTCTTCACAAAGTCTGGAATATCACTGCCCTCGATGAGATGCTCGTTTGCTATTTATAGGCGTTCGGCTTCCATTACTAAATGCAGTTTCCTTAATTGCCAAATGTCCTTCGGCTCTGAATAATTAGCGCGTAAACATCTGCGTATCCGCGTAATTATCTGGTGTGGAAATTCCAATATTTTGATTGCTGTCCTTCCGCGAATTTTGTCTATGCCTTATTATGCGCTGTGGCCGTTCTGGCGCCGCCGTGTAATTACCATCTGGGAATTCTACCATCATTTCGAATTCGTTACAATATATATATATATATATATATATATATATATATATATATATATATATATATATATATATATATATATATATATATATATATATATATATATATATATATATATATATATATATATATATATATATATATATATATATATATATATATATATATATATATATATATATATATATATATATATATGTTGAAAATTGTTAATGTAGAAGAGCAACTTAATATTTTTATCCACTGTCGAATTTCAAAGATACAATTTACATTTGTCAACAACTCTATCTAAAATATTATCTGTCGAAAATTTTCTCATAAATTTTCACTTCGAAATAAAAGTTTCTACAAATCACACGTCTGTTTGTTTTTTTCTGGATCTGCTCAAAGGTAGAAAGAATATCCGAGGAATATTTTTTCATCAGGTTATGGGCCCAGGATAGATTCAAGAGCTGAAACCTATGGTAATTAAATAAATTCAGTGAGGAATATATTAAAAAAAAAAAATCGTCCGTCGACATGAGTTCGTCTCTGTTCCAAATTGAAAAACTTGATGATGGAAACTACGATTCATGGTGTGTCCAGATGAAGAGTGTGCTTATACATGCAGAGCTGTGGCAAATTGTAAGCGGAAAAGAAAAATTAGAGAATTGCAAAAATGAAGCCGAGAAAGCAACATGGGCTAAGCAAGATGAGAAAGCGTTGGCATCCGTCATACTTTGTGTTAAACCGTCGCAGATCAACCATATCAAACATTGCAAAACATCGTTTGCTGGTTTAAACTGGTGTAAACTTACAGATATACATATGCCTAGTGGTCCGGCTAGAAAGGTAACTTTGTTTAAACAATTGTTAAATCATAGTATGGATGAAAGCTGTAATGTTCCAAGTTCTATTAATGCATTCAATGATATTTTGGAGAAACTGGCCGAAATCGGTGTTTATTTGCCAGCTGAATTACAGGTAATAATTCTACTCTCAAGCTTACCTAAATCTTACGAGAGTTTTGTAATCGCAATTGAAACTCGAGATGAATTGCCAGACTTCAATTCATTAAAAGTTAAAATTGTCGAAGAGTATGACAGGCGAAAAATTCATCGATCCGCTGTTATAAGTGATGCAGATGGTCAGCAAGCTTTTCTTGCTCGTTCTAATGGAAAGAATAAAAATGCTTTCAACAAAAAGATTTTTAATGGTAAATGCTACAACTGCGGGCGTAAGGGTCATTTGGCAGCTAAATGCAGGGAACCCAAGAAACAACAGTCGAACGCAGGACTGCCGCAAAATTTTTCCATCCTTTGTGGAACTGATATGCAGAGTCTATCACGCCAAAATTGGTGCATCGATAGTGGCGCAACTTCGCACATGTGCTGTGATCGCAACATGTTTACGTCCCTTAAGGAGTGCAGAGAGGTAATTTCTTTGGCAGACGAAAACAGCATAGTGGCGCGAGGACGAGGAGAGGTACGTGTAATAACGAAACATTGTAGCATTAATCTTATGGATGTATTATATGTACCAAATATGCAAAGTAACTTTATATCAGTCAGTAGAGCTACAAGTAATGGTTACAAGGTATTTTTTAATAACCAGTATGCTATTATAAAAAACAAGCACGGTAAAATAATTTTGAAAGGAGTTAACAGGAACAATCTGTTTGTAGTAGATACTCTGTTCAATTCATGCTATTATTTCAAATCTATAGAAAATGACGTCATGAAATGGCACAATAGATATGGCCACCTAAATTTTGCGAGTCTTAAGGAACTTTCTAATAAAAATTTGGTACATGGCTTGAAAATAAATGATCTCTCAAAAAATCTTAGTTGTGTCACATGCATGAAAAGCAAAATATCAGTAAAGCCATTTACTCTAACAGAAAATCGTTCTAAAATTGTACTGGAACTTATACATTCAGATGTATGCGGACCAATGAGTAAGAATTCATTTGCTGGTTCTCGATATTTTGTATCATTTATTGACGATTGTACACGACATATTTTTGTATACTTTATGAAGTCAAAAGATGAAGTTTTCAAGCAGTTCCAAATTTTTAAAGCCATGGTAGAACGTCAAACTGGACAAAAAATAAAAATTCTTAGAAGCGATAATGGTCGCGAGTATGTAAATAATGCGTTTACCAGCTACTTAACAGAGAATGGTATTCGACATCAGCTCACAGTTCCATATACACCACAGCAAAATGGTGTAGCTGAGCGTGCTAATCGCACTTTGGTTGAGATGGCCAGAAGTATGATTGTACATGCGCGTCTCGATGAGTCGTTTTGGGCAGAAGCTATAGCAACTGCCGTATACTTAAGAAATAGAGCACCTACTAGAGCATTAGAAAACAAAACACCGCATGAAGCATGGACAGGTCAAAAGGCATCCGTGAGACATTTGAAAGTTTTCGGATCAGTTGCAGTTGCGCTAGATAAAACGCAAAAACATAAATTCCAAGCGAAAGGCAAGAAATATATATTGGTTGGATACTCCGATACGTCTAAAGCATATAGCTTATTTGATCCAAATTTTCGTAAAGTCATCATAAGCAGAGATGTATTTTTTATTGAAAACGTTTTTTCGCATGAGCATGCAGAGGATAACAGCAAAACTTTAGTAGATGTTGACGAGTTGCAACAAAAAATTACAAACACAACTCAACTGTTGACTGATAACGAAGAACCTGCAGAAACTTCTGCCATCAACAATTTTACAGATGTTATCGAAGCAAATGATGTAAATGAACCAATTGCACCTAAAATAGGGCCAGGTAGGCCTAGGTTAGTACACACTGGACGACCCGGACGGCCACGAAAAGAATATAACGTTCTAAACGCAATGAATTCAAATCATGACATAAAAATACCGCAAACAGTTTATGAAGCTCTTTCATCATTAGAATCTGAAAAGTGGAGAGAGTCGATGGAAAAGGAGTATGAAGCGCTGATAAATAATAGAACATGGGAACTAGTCGAATTACCAAAAGGCCAAAAACCTATAGGCTGTAAATGGGTTTTTAATTTAAAGAAGGATGAAAATGTTAACATAAAACAGTTCAAATCTAGACTGGTGGCAAAAGGTTGTAGCCAGAAATATGGAATAAATTATACGGAAACATTTTCGCCGGTTATTCGATATGCAACAATTCGTATGTTAATGGCACTATCAGCCGAGCACCAATTGTACATTCACCAGATGGATGTTTCAACCGCGTATTTGAACGGTGATCTTTATGATACGGTTTATATGAAGCAGCCAGAATGCTTTATTGACAAAAGATATCCTAATCGCGTATTACATTTAAGGAAGTCTCTTTATGGCCTCAAGCAATCAGGGCGTGAGTGGAATAAGAAGCTTGATTATGTTCTGAAGAAAATTGGTTTTTCTCAATGCAAGAGTGAACCCTGCCTGTATACTAAAAATTCGCAAAACAATTTCAACATAATCGCAGTATATGTTGATGACATTCTTTTAGTTAGTTCAAATAAAACCGATTTAAATGAGATAAAAACTAAAATTGCTAATGAATTTAAGGTCACTGATAATGGTCCTTTGCATCATTTTCTGGGGATGGAGATTGAACGGGATGGAGAGACTGGTAACATCGAAATTAGCCAAAAACAGTATATCCAGAACTTGCTAAAAGACTACAATATGGAGAATTGTAAATCAGTGTCTACACCTTTGGATCCTGGTTTTCAAATAAAATGCACTGAAAAGAAATGCAAAGAAGTTGATAAAACCCAATATCAGTCATTGATTGAATCATTAATGTATTTAGCAATCTCTACTAGACCAGATATATTGCATTCAGTGTGCAAACTTGCTCAAAGAAACATGGACCCACATATTGAGCACGAGGCTGGGGCGAAGCATATATTAAGATATCTTTATAAAACTAAAAATTTAAAACTTAAATATTCCCGAACCGGACTGCCTGTTAAAGGGTTTGTTGATGCTGACTGGGGAAGCGATCCAACTGATAGGCGATCATATACCGGATATGCTTTCTTTTTGGGCGGAAGTGCAATCTCCTGGGAATCTAAGAAACAAAATACAGTAGCTTTGAGTAGCACGGAAGCTGAATATATGGCACTTGCTACTGCTTGTAAAGAGGCAGTATACTTAAGAAAAATACTTTCCGAAATTAATCTCAGGCATTCATCAGATCCAATTAAATTGTTTGGAGATAATCTCAGCGCTCAACAACTCGTACGAAATCCGGTGTACCATTCCCGTAGCAAGCACATTGACATCAAATACCACTACATTCGGGAAATCTTTCAAGAAGGTCAAATAGATCTGGACTATATTTCAACGAACAACATGGTAGCTGATATCCTCACCAAAAACTTAGCAAAATTAAAACATTCTAAGTTTACTGAAAGTTTGGGGTTAACATAATGTATGTAATGAATTGTATGAAATATTAATTTGACGAGGAGTGTTGAAAATTGTTAATGTAGAAGAGCAACTTAATATTTTTATCCACTGTCGAATTTCAAAGATACAATTTACATTTGTCAACAACTCTATCTAAAATATTATCTGTCGAAAATTTTCTCATAAATTTTCACTTCGAAATAAAAGTTTCTACAAATCACACGTCTGTTTGTTTTTTCCTGGATCTGCTCAAAGGTAGAAAGAATATCCGAGGAATATTTTTTCATCAATATATATATATATATATATATATATATATATATATATATATATATATATATATATATATATATATATATATATATATATATATATATATATATATATATATATATATATATATATATATATATATATATATATATATATATATATATATATATATATATATATATATATATATATATATATATATATATATATATATATATATATATATATATATATATATATATATATATATATATATATATATATATATATATATATATATATATATATATATATATATATATATATATATATATATATATATATATATATATATATATATATATATATATATATATATATATATATATATATATATATATATATATATATATATATATATATATATATATATATATATATATATATATATATATATATATATATATATATATATATATATATATATATATATATATATATATATATATATATATATATATATATATATATATATATATATATATATATATATATATATATATATATATATATATATATATATATTATTCTGATAGCATTTCATAATTTATAACATTTAATTATTATCATATAATACAATGAAACCTTGATATAAAATTATTTTTATTTTTCTTATTTTTCTATATATTAATTTTTGGACTTAGAAAAAATATGTTGAAATTAAATTAACATTTTGGGTGCATAATTGTTGAGGAAAAGGTAAATAAAAATTTCCTTTAATTGAGTTTACATTTTCAGTTAAAAAGGAAACTTTTCGTGATAATTATTCAAGGAGTAACTTGAACAAGTACAGTTCATTGCGAAAGTTTCCCCATGAGAATACAAAAACAAAAGCTGAAGTTTCCTTGAGGAATATCAAAAAGTAAGTGCTGATATTAGTGAGCACACACACATACATACCGACCTTTAAGAAGATACAAACTGGATAGGCACAAACGCATTTACGCACTTGAATAACCCCCACCTCTCACGTAGGTACTTACGTTTTTAATAAAAATAGGCCAAATTAATTAAAAGTTAGCAAATGTATAGATTCACGTGAGTGAATATAAGAGTGAGCATTCATTAACGTACTCAATATTATTTATATTTCTTTTATTTGTATTTTATAATTTACCAATGCTGAATTAAAGTATCGTTTTTGTGAGTGTTTATAAGATCCAAGTACACAAGAAAATAATAAAAAATATAAATTAAATTAAGAAATTAATTTATAAAATTAATTAATTTATTAAATTAAGAAATTATAAATTAAATTAAGAAGGTCAAAGGTAAATTGAAACGAAGACGGAAGCGGAAACTTCATCACAACCAATGATGAGCATTACCTTCATGTCGAAGTTAAATTGAGTAATTTAAAGAGACCTGAAAATGCTGTTTTACGGTAAAATTTCCTTTTCTGAAAGTTTTGTAGTAGACACATAAAAAACAAATACGAATGCTAACTTCGACCTGTTCGAAGCTTGTATACCCTACATCCATTTATAGTGTGATCTTAATATTCAGTGGACGATGCTTGTTTAGTTTTACATTTTTCTTTGCTTGGTTAATTCAGATTTAGAAACTCATCATCAACACGGCATTTCTTAAAAAGCCACACATGGTGTAATGTAATATTGGAGCGTATTTTTTTGGTGGGCGCGATAATGTCGCCAGAAAATTTCACACATCTCAGTTATAAAATTTCAGCTTCAGAATTTCGATAGAGATTGAAAAAATGTGGCTTTCCAGTTTTGTTTCATAAAAAAGTAGACGTGAAACTGTACCGATTTCGCCACTTTAAAGTACTAAGCAATTTATAATATCAAAGAATATTCATAACACGTTTCATTGCAATATCTCCAGTTGTTCTCTTGTAATGTAGTCTTTATAATTGCGGTTCTGGTATGTTTTTTTTTGGAATATTCTCTTTTCGTTGTTTCTTATGAGAATATAAAATCAACTTCATTCTGCTCAGGAAACTATAAAGATAATTTTATATACATATATCGTCGTTTTTGTTAAGATGAATGGATGTGACACTAATCCGATTTTGCCCACTTCTGGTCAGACTTTGCCATTCTCAAACAGACTATTATGAGAAATATTCGTGGTAAATTTCATGTCGATACCTTTCCCATTCGGCTGTAATTGTAATTTCCACAGACTGGCAGATAGACAAATTCATCGGACAAATATATTTCAATACCCACCACACCTTCTTTAATGTATTACAAAAAGAAGTGCAAAGTGAATAGACCCGATCCCTTTGCGTGTAGGGTCATAAATATATAAATTAAAAAAGGTGGTTTGGAGTTGATGTGCCTGGTAAGATGACGAACAAGAAGAAGAGATGAAACAGAAAGAGGCAAATAGAAGCAGAGAGTGTATTGCGAAGAAATAATAACGACTCATCAAGTTAATGAAAGACTTTCTTCGAAATTGTAATTCTACATATATTTGCATAATTTTTTTTGATAATAAAAAATGAGCAGAAAGAGAAAAAACTTTTCTTTCAAAGTGCTCTTCAGCTAAACAGATGTCTTTTCTTAATCACTTCACCATTTTAATTTACTTTAATACGTAAACACTCTTGAGAAACGACTATAGAATTTAAATTGATTAAAAACTTTCGAGGAAGAACAAGAATCAATATAAGCTCCTTTTAAGAAAATTTTCTACAATATTTTCTATAATGTTTTTTTTTGAAAAGTCTGCTGTAGATACAGAGGCTTTAAATGTATAAGAAAATTAATGATATTAATATCTATCAAAAGAAAGAGGAGAAGAAGGGCGAAGGACTAAAACCTTTCACATTCCATCTGCCAAAGAAAACAGCGTAATCATTACTCAAGAAAAGGCCTGTCAAAACCGGCTGTCAAACTGTCAGAAAACACAGACTTATTTTATGTATTCTATATTCCTTTCTCTAATAAAACATGATCACTGTACTCAAGTTCGCAACGTAATATAGCTGAGTTAGCTAACTTGTCTAATTTGTGTTAACTATTCTATTTTCACACTTGGAATCCAACTAATGTAAATTTCATTAATTCTCTCTTGAATCATACGTTAAAGAAGAAACGTCAATTAGTATTAATTCTGAATTTTAGCAATTTTTATTCTGTTGCGAAATGTTTATCCATAATTTTTGAAAAATGGAATTATTATGAGAAAGCTTTTATTATATTATGAATTAATGAAATGGGTTTTATTGTTTCTGCGTACTTTTTTATTTATTTATTTTTTTTGAGAAAATGTATTAAAAAAGGAAAGTAAAGAGAACACAGTCGGGACTAATAAAAAACGGTTTGCGAAAAAATTCGCAGAGCAATCAATTATTGTCAAGTCGATGTCGATGCCAATGTCGTGGAAATTCCTGCCGGGGTGGGAAAAACAAATACTCATGCAGTAAATGGATTCGAATTTTTACCATTTTGATAGCTGTTTTTCGCAATTTTTTGTTCATTCGTATAATACCATTTTGTTAACTGATAAATCTTCATCTGGTAATTTTTATAGTTTGATATGTCTGAGAAAATATCGTTGCTTTCGTAGGTGTTGTTGTTGTGGTGGTGGAGTGTGTGTGTGTGTTATTATATATTTTAACGAAATACAGAAGCGACATTTTGTACAGTAATGTATGCTTGCAATTATCCTTCTGCGTACATTTAACTATATCCAAAATAGAAATCCTACTCAAAACACCTTGGGAAACAAAATGACATAAAGAGTTGATAAAACATAATAACAAATTTGTTTGAAATTAGGAACATTGAAAGATTTCAGTTTCAGAAGGCTACATTGCAGGCTTAAGGATAAAGCTAGTTTTTGTCTCCTAAAAAATTCTGGTGAATTTAAAGAATTGCCTCTATGATTTCTGTACTTTTTTAGTGATTACGTGGTTCAATTACGATTAACTTTACGACGCAGTGATTTAATTTTATTGTTTATATTTCATTATTATTGTAATCATTTATCATCACTGCAACTGTTCTTATTAATTTATTAATTCAAATATTCTTTAATAATTATATGTGAACTGATATCGTGGCGATTTTCCACCTTTACGGAATGAGAGTATACGCTCGGTTTTCTCTTTTTTTGAAGATTATGTAATGAGTTAATTTACTTTCTAAACCTCGTACCTTCGCTCTTTTGATGGTTTTGATAGAAAACATCTTCGTAATTCGTTTCAAGCGCGTATTATTTCATTCGTGATGAACGTAATTACTCCAGCTAAACACATCAATTCCACCGACTGAAATGTTTCGAGATATCATTCAAGGTTTCAATTTATTTACAACACCATCATAGTAATTGGCGCGCTCATTAAAGGCTAGAACAACTCATTCCATTTATTACTCAAGAAAACGCAGGAAATCGCAATTGAAATTGAATAGCCACTTTTAAGTTTTATTTATATGCGGGATTAATAAGCGTGTGTTTTTGCTACTCTACGGTTTCAATACTTTCTAAATAAACAAATTTGAAAATTAGTAAATTTTGACCAAAATATAAATTAATATGAAAATATTACGCTT
The DNA here is from genome assembly GCA_963966595.1 of Physocephala rufipes. Lineage (NCBI taxonomy): Eukaryota > Metazoa > Arthropoda > Insecta > Diptera > Conopidae > Physocephala > Physocephala rufipes. Next base: position 28,917,133 of record OZ016502.1, read on the forward strand.
CGAAAAAATCAAAATTAATATAATAATTCAATTTTGATATAATACAAAATAAAGAAGTAAAATTGATATTTCTATAAGATATAATAATACAATTCTAATTCGTACTCTGCAGAGTCGATGAACTTAATTATTGAAAGTTGCTGAACATAATATTGAATATCAATGGCATTTGTGTTGTCCGAAGCATTTTCACATGTGTTGCGTATACAAATTTTATGACTAAATAAATGATTTAAGTTTTAATTGCGTAAGCAAGTGATTACAGAATAATAACATTTTGTTATGGGTAAACATAAAAGGATTTTCGCGATGAGGGCGATAATGACAAAATAATCCACGGTGTGAACGCGCTATTACACATATTTCCTTGTTTTTTTTTTTGTTTTGTTGTTGTTACTGTTGTTATTGTTATTTGTTATGGCAATTTAATTTACATAATGTTATCGCATCAAAGCATTGAATTCAACAGAAATTCTTATTACAGTTTTTTTTAAATTAGTTATCTGTTTTGATATTAATTTTGGTATTAATAACGTTTTTTTGCTTCTTTTAAAACTGTTTTCGATTAATATCATTTGATTGGTTGTCGATTAAATCAATTTTTTCAGCGTTTATATCATTAATTATTCCTCTGTTTAGTCCTTTCTTGGAGAATCTTAACTTCGTAATTATAAAAAATAAAGTATTTATAAATATTTAGTGAGAGATTTTTATGATTTGTTTATTGCTTGGCATAAATATTCAAGGCCAAGTCAAAAGTCTTCACAGCGTCGTCAAAAGCCTGGAAAATGTTTTTCCTAAAAAATCTTCGTAAATTAAGAAGAAACCTTCTGGAAACTACGCCTTTCAAATTGAATATTTGTAAAAAGGATTAAAAATGTAACTCAAACGTTCGATTCAGATTTTTTCCTTTCTCTTATTTTCCTACACAATCATAGGAAAGAACCATAGCCATACCATAGAAAAGAAATAGTAGCTAGTAATGGTTTAACTATAGGAAAGAAATAACAAGAGTACGAAACCATCTAAGTTATGCTAGAAACAGATAGAAAATCGCACGCGATCTCGATCTAAGAGAAGAGAAGAACAATACGAGCGACTACGACGAAAATAGAAATGTTTGATTCGTTGATGGCCCGTGAATTCTGCTCATTATATATGTTTCTTATTCTTACTTATTGCCATTTATTGGACTCACGCCTTTCGCAAAAATATTTATTGATGCAATTTTTATCGCGTAAGAATTGATAGTTTTGACTATCAGCTTACGCCTTAATCACAACAAAATTCATAAAATTTGTAGATTCGCGAACTCTTGTTATTTCTTACTCTATGTTTCCCCTTATACGGTTTTCAAATGAAATGGAATTTTACTATAGAAAGCGTATTTTTTACATGATTTTTATTGACATGAATTTCTGAAGAAAATACATATTTACCGTGGAAAAATGGTTTTGGTAATTAATTTCTCAAAAAAAGAAGAAATATGTTAAGAATAAAGAAATTGTTACAAATAAAATAAATAAAAAAAACCTGCTTTAATTGAATTTACATTTTCAATGGAAAAATATACTTCTAATGATAATTATTAGCAACTTGAGCAACTTGAGTAGCAACTTGAGCAATGAGCAAGTACAGTTCATTACAAAAGTTTTTCATGCGAATACAAAAGCAAATGTATGGAGTTTCCTTGAGGAAAATCAAAAAGTAAGCCCCGCTATTGGCAGGCATAGATGCACGTACCAATCTTCAAGTAGAGACAAATTGGATGTGCACACACGTATATACACGCATGCATACGACGGAAAAAGTTGCATGCACAGGCGTAGAAACGCTCACGTATCTCACGATCCACTTGAATGCAAATACATACTTGTGATTAAAATAAAATTAGTATAAAATAATTAAAAGTTTGTAAATATTCACGTGGGTTGTTAAATGAGAGTACTAATTAACGTGCTCTTTTTTATTTGTATTTGTTTATTTTGTGTTCTATAATTCATCAAATTGTTGAATTGAAACATCTTTTCTGTGAGCATTTGCATGGCTTTTAGAAAACAGTTTCCTCCCCATAGGCATTTAATTCATTCAGCCTTCAAATTAAAATTCGTTAATAAAATATCGGTTCTAATTGTGAAGGATATGAAGGATACTAGAAATATTTAACGAAGAAGATAAATGTGAAAGCTCAATTGGAAGCGGAAAACGGAAGCGGAAACGACAGCAAGACAAATGAAGCGCGGTAGCAAAACAAATTAAGTTCATGATTAAGTTAAATTGAAGAACATTTTACGATAAAATGAACTTTTTTCAAATGTTTTGTGGTAGATCGATGTATTCATAAAACAAAGTGAAAGAGGTTGGTTTGGTGGCTAGTGTGTTGAGAAACATAAGAATGAGATAGAGAAATAGGAAGGAAGGGTAAAAGGCAAATAACGTTTCGCCTCAAAGTGAGCAACAGCTAATGAAATTAATGTAATTGCAGTTTTACGTTTATTTACTTAATTTTTCTGATGATACAAAACGAAGAGAAAGAGGAGGAACGTTTCTTTAATGGAATTCTTAAGACAAACAACATATACATCCTTGAGCATTTCATCAAAGAATATAGAGTAGACTACTCTCTATATTCTTTGATTTCTTAGTTTTAATTCGTTTCAATTCGAGAACATTCTAACAAAACTACTTGGCGGTTTTCATTACAAAACTTTTGGAATAAGAATTTATATTTAGTTTCCGTTTAAAATAAATGTTCTTCAATTTTTTCGAATTTTTTTATAAAACTGACTTTGGAGGCTCACATTTAAGTAATGAAGTAAGAGAAAAGCATTAATATTACTATATTTCATACGAGAGAAGAAAAGAAAAATGATAATGATAATGGCCTTTTTACACCATTTGCCAAATCAAGCATCGTCATCATCATTCATTGAAACGCCTGTTAAAATCAATTATCAAACTGTTAAAAATCTCAGAATCATTTTTGGGTTTTGTATTTATTTTCAAATATATTTCCGTTCTAACACATTATATTTATTCTATTTAGCAAATATCATTGTGCATGAGTAAATATGTGTCAATTAAGATATGGATTTCATTGACTTTATGATACATAAATGTTTTCACATGTTTTTTGTTATATAACTGTTTTTTCTCAGCCAGAGTAGGTAAAGCAGATAAACGTTTAACGCAAGTACGTTAATATACAATCATCACAGATAGTTCACGTAAGAAAAAGTTCAAAATATATGACACGGTCATCCTTTTTATGAGCTTTTGACTTTGCGAAGCACTAAATAGTTCTATAGAATGCGTCCATATTTTATGGCCTTTCAAGATTTTAAACTCAGAAAAATGCTGAAGGTAATTTTTATTAAGTTTAATACACTTTTAAGGAAGATTATAGAAGGTGAGGAAGAAATAAAGCTTACACCAGAAGTTGAATAAGGCAAATTTTAATAATGTAGAATGAAATTCTCGAGAAGGCTTAATATTTCTTCTACACTTATATTTATTATATTAAAAAATTACAACAAAATATATTTCTTTTATATAACAAATCGGCTAGAAATTTGATGGCGAATACTTTAGATGAACTGCAGAAAAGAACAAAAATAAATAGCCGGTTTGCTTGAACAATATTTAATGCTGAGGACTCAAGAGACGAGGCTCTGTAAACCTATCCAACTTATTGCTTATAAGGGGGCAATCTATTACTTTTCATTGTAAGTATTTGGTGCATTGAACTTGCCAGTTTTTATGGCAAACGTTAAGGTTAAGGACAAGATAGGACATAAAAAAGACATTACCAAAACGAATAAGGAGGAGAAGACGTCTTTCTACAGTGAATGCAACCGCCATAGCAATCGGCTGCACGGCTACAAATACCGCCAAAATCTTCATTACGAGTACGAGTATGGTACGAGTTTTTATTGGTATGAGTTTTAAAACTAATATGAGTTTTTTGTTGATAATTAAGAATGTGTTGACACGCATAGTTTATCTTAAACAAAGTAAAATTTCTGTAAGGAAAGCAATTGTTATAATGAAATTTAGTAGCCTAAGGATTCCAGCTTTTCACACAGAAAATATCCATCTATTGCACTTTATGTTCTTCAAAATTTCCGACTAGAGAATGAGCGGGAAGTGACAAAATGACAATTTAAGAGATTATATAAAACAGGCGGCTGAGAAAGTATGGATAAAAAAGCAGAGAGTAAGAGAAAAGAATAAGCTCGACGACAATCTCATATATCTCAAAGGAAAGACATTTCGACAGGAAGGTTTAATATAAATCCCCTGAAGTGTTAAAGAAGAAATGACGGTGGGACGGAAAATTTGTTTTGGATAGGGATACCCGCCAGCATCAGCAACTATTGGAATGGAGAAGAGAGCAAAGTGCAAACTAAAAAATGAAGGAATCCTTAGCTTGATTTATACTTTTCATTTTTCTGGTTTCAAAAATTGAAGTAATAATTAAATTTAGATTTTGATTTAAACTGAAAATTATGCTATTGTAGAGAACTCACAACGCAAGTAAGATGATTGTTTTAAGATTATAGTTTTGCATTTGCATTGCGGGTATATGTTATATTTTGCGAGAGTTCGTTGTTTTTAATGAGAAGTTCGTATAGTGAATACTTATTGAAAAAATCCGAAATTGTTGGCGAAATCGTCGACAGTATTTTAGCCCTTATAATGCAGGTAAGAATATCTTTCATAAAAATAGGCACTTATTACGCCTTATTTTTTCAATATTTTAATATATTAATACTCTTAAACGTGTTTCTAAAACCTCGACATTTTTTATGATTATCAAATTCAAATTTATTTGAACGAATCTTTTTAAAATATTAGTAGACAACATTTTAACTTAAAATACTCGAAGAAACAATTTTAATATTTCACTCAAAAACTGCGGAAACATGACAATCAATTCCAAATTTCAAACGCAAGGAATGAACGCATGTTGGCGCAAGACTCATATTTTGGTTGATTTTTGTATCACTCTGCAAAGAAGAAGCAATGCGCGACGCTATATGCCTTTATTTAGGTTAGACGCTAAAAGGGACTCTGCTTTTCCCCTTTATGGTTACTTCATTCATCTTTAGGACTACCCACGGCTAGCGGATGATTGAGTAATTTGGGGTGTTCCGGACTCTCCTTATTTCTTATGTAATTTAATAATTAACGAGTGACCGAATTTTAAACAACGAAATTTTTCTCTGAAGTGATAAATGGTTAGAGCTTTTCCTTTGAAATTTTCATATCGTCCAAATATGTTTGATGAATTTAAGGCCGTTGGTGTTGTTTCGTATTGCAGTAATCCTTTGAAATCGTATCTAATTTATATCAATTAGTTTTAGTACCCGAGGCTTATTCATTCTCTTTGTCGAGCTAAATGTACTTTGAGAGGAAGATAATACATTTCTGAGATTAGAAATGACTGTAAGGCTCTAAAAGCGGATAAGTATTATGCAAGCTAACAATACATGTATTAGTTTTGCCCCAATTCATTGTATGGCAATTAGTTTTTCCTAATTAAGTAAATGGAAATTCAAGCTGGTATTAAAACAATTTGTCAACTGTTTTTGATCAGAAATTTTGCAAATTATTACGTAGAAGAAGAAGAAAACTGGGTGAATCATTTTAAAATCCTTTTCAAAATTTACCGTTAGAGCATATACTGTCCTCAAACTATTTACAAAGTAAACACAATTATTGTTATTGTAATGAAGTATATAATCAAATCGATTGAAAAATGTTTATAACGCTTTCACGAAATCGCTCGTTTCATTAAAAGTTGCATAGCTTAATGAATGACTATACACTGGGAGAACATGAAACATGAAACGTCCTTAGCATAATGGTTGAAATTGTTAATAATATGATTTTCGCCACAAAACACACCACAAAAATGAATCTACCTTTGGTTTTAGAAATTGGAAACATCTTTCAATCGTATTATTCAAAGTACTATCCGATCCTTTAGACACATTCTATTGCATAATAAGATTCATAATCATTTTGCTGCAGTTAAATAACATGCGCAATTTTGAGTAGAGTATGTCACATATATGTATGTATGTATGTATATGTACATATACGTATTCCTCCTGCGAATCCCCCCACTAATATTCGTACATGCTCATACATGCTTCTAATGAAATGAATGCTTGTGGACATTATATTTTGTTCATTTGTACGTATTACGGACAACATTATCTACAGTAGTTAAACGTAGAGAATTGATCGTCCTTTGATGGCACAGCCCTTGGAAACATTCGGTTATAAAAGTGTTTTGTTGTATTGCGTTGTGTTTGGTACTTTGAGTAATTGAAAATGGCTGCGAAGGAGATAATTTCTGTTGTTTTAATTTACTAAAACTATTTCTGATAAATACAATTCCGATAGAGGAAGTACATTATTCAAACAACCGATACTACATTTTAATTATTTCTTCACTGGAATAAATAAATATAAAAAGGCTAAAAAATAATACCTAATTCCTCTCATTGAAATACAAATAAAATAAATAATAAACTTGTAATATTATCTTTTTTTGGTCAACTTATATGAATTCTCAAATCTTAGTCCAAGAAATTGTTTGTAATTTAAGTCTAGTCAACGTTAAATTGAGGAGGGATGAGGGAGAGTGTGTCCGTGGTGCGGGCTAGCGGATTTGGATGGTAATCGCTTGCGATCGCGGTCGCAATGTGTCAATGTGTCAATATGACTTATGGGAATTAAGCAAAAATCAAATATCGGTGCTGCCTTCGTCGGCGTCATTGAGAAAATTGCGATAGTTTCTATTGTGTAATGGTCGCTCGTCTTGTTCTTCTTTTCTCTGGGGATTGAAATCAGATGTATGGACCTACACAAACAATGTTACTCTCTCTTTATGAAGGCACTCTTTTGGCATCTTGCCGCGAACGCAATCGCGAGAGATTTTCCATCTGCTTCTGGCATTATGCGACGATCATGGTGAATCCCCTTATTTCACCTCACAATCTTGTGGTATAACTTGGCTATCGATTTGAATGTATCGGCATGTATTGGCATGTATCGACATCGCAAGGTGCAATTAACACGTAAACACTTTTTTCTTAACTTTTATGCAATGTTTTAGCCATTATTTTATCTCAAATATATGTTCCCGGAATATTGGGGATGATTTCTTTGGGTTTTCGTGGATGCCAACGAATGTTGTATCAACAGCCGCTCTTTTTTTGCTGTATCAACGGAATACGGTCATTTTATATCTTCTTATTCCCTTTAAAAAAGGAAAAAAGGATATATTAACGTTGATACTAAATTTGTAACGCAGTGAAGGAGCTACAATAGATATAGAAAAGTATATATATTCTGGCTCAGAATGATCCCTTGAGTCGATATAGCCCTGTCTGCCTGTCTGTGGAAATCACGATTACAAGAGAACGAATGAAGCTATCATCATGAAATCATATCATGAAATTTTGTATGAATGTTTCGTGTTAGGATAGGCTGGTCGGTATTGAAAATGGGTGAAATCGGACAACTTCCATGCCTACTTTTGGCATTTAATGTGATTTAAATTGTGTTTATAGCTCAATTTCTCAGCTCCGAGTACGAACTTAAAGGTGAAATTTTATATCCGAGTCTACTACCTCATTTGAAAATATAATAAAAAAATGGGCGTGGTCCGCCTACTAGAGACAAAATTCGTACAGGCGTAAAGGCATAAAAATAGAGGTATCGTCATGAAAATTGTCACATAAAACTCTATCGTATCTTGTAATCGTATCTCATTATTGCGAGTGGGTCACACATGCTTTTAAGAATATGTTTTTGACGGAAACGCTTTATTGGAAGACCTAATTGCAACTTCAAAATTGCGATAAGTTCTGAGAAATTTAAATATAAACACGAATTAATTTATATTTAGTATAAAGATGGCGCATCTTTTTCCGATTTTGTCCATTCTTAATCTGAAACAATCTATAATGATTCTCCGTTCAGATTCGGGTTCATTCTCTGTTACGGAGAGGGCTAAATCGAGACTGTTCGCAGGTTGTTCTTACCAAAAATATATATAATTTCTATACGCACCACGCCTCTTTTAATGTGTTACAAACGGAATAAGTGTAACGAATAGAAAGGTTTTCAACACGGTTTATTTTATTCCGTTTGTTTAAAAAGCCTGTTTTGTTGAAAGCCTTTTAGTATGCTTTATACATTGATCAAATTTTGTTAAAAATAATCAGAAATTTTCTAAATTTTTCAAATGTACATCTATAAGCTTAAACATTATTTTGGATATATTAGCATGTTTTTTACTTTTTAAAATTAAGAATTTAATTTGTCATGGGATCTTTTTCTAAAACGCAATTAGTTCTTGACGTCATCTTCGGAACCACGATTGCAAACGTGTTTTAGCCACGAGTTAATTACTTTAATCCATTTATTTATTTAGTCGGTATGAAGATTTGATTGTTTCAATTTATATGAATTATAAATTTTTAGATCTTTTATTCTCCGCCTGTTAACAATTGCTGATTGTAATCTATGTTTTCTTGAAAATGGTAGAAAAATAATGAAATAAAAAGATCAAAAAAATGAAATATGGAGTTTCAATTTAGTGTTCAAATGTTAGGAATGATTCTCCGTTAAATTCAAGTCAAAATAATTACTAAAGGAATCCACTAATATTTTTTAATGAATATAAAATAATTGCGTACGTAAAATTTTTGGAAAAGCTCTTTACAAAATTGTTTATGTGATAACTTTTTATGGTCGAAATTATATTATTTAAATGACGAAATTTATTTCTGTCCTTTTATTTTTATTTCTTCCGTATAATTTTCATTCTACCTTAGCAGATACATTCATTTGTTTTTTTTTGTCTTTTTACCTTCGTCCAAATTTTCAAATTGGTTTTCTCATCTATTCCCATTAAAATCATCTAAGAGCTACCATAAAGTTCGCACTTCTTGTAAGCTCCCCTTACTGAATAAGCTAAATTTACTTAGTTTCTTTCTGATGGTAACGATTATGTTCATGGTTGCGAAGGCTGCGATGGTGATGGTAACTGTGATTGTTTCCATCTCTTTTTTGTTGACACTTTTTCATTGTAAATTTTCTTTTTATAAATGATGAAACTATCTTTATAATAATAGAAGTTTCTGAGAGAAGTCCCATTGATATGACCGCTAGCGTGGGTCATGGAAACTTTCATTAGTTCGGTCCTTAAAACTCTGAGAATGATGTTATTTCGTAGCTTACGTGAAGTTGGAGGCTGAGGCATTACGTTATAACGACACAACGATAAATATAGATAGGAGGAAAGAGAGAGAAGGAAAGAGAGAGAAGGCGGGAGAAGAAGAAGAGAAGTTTAAATACGTTCTATGAATATTAACTACTCTTTTTCCGGTCGCACGATATTGACATAATTTACAAAAATGCTAGCGAATGCTTTTTAGGTTTAGTATAAGTCCTTTGCTCCTTTTTTATATTTTTTGTGGGCATTTTTTTAAATAAATATATTCGCAGCAAGGAATTGAATAAAAGAGATGAATAAACTCAACCCACAAAGAAATAAACGAAAGTGAAGGAAAATAAATTAATGATCAAATAAAAATTTACGAAATAAGTAAACAATAAAAAGTGAGTATGAAATAGGATTAAAATACATTAAATAGAACATATAAAGAAACAATGAAATTGACAAAAAGATAAACAAACAATAAATGTAAAACTGAAGTAACAAAAACAAAAGCAGCGAACAAGCAAACAAATAAATAAAAAACGGGTTACGTTCCACAAATTCTTGTTCCCCAAATAGAGGAACGGGTGTATAAATAAACAATCAAATAAAACAGTTAAGTTAATCAAGAGTCATAGAGCAATAAAAGCCATGAATAAACAAATTAATTAAGTGAAAAAAAACAAGTAAGAACACGAAGCATATGAAGCATATGTGTCGAGCAAAAGATATATTTCTATGAAATTCCGTAAAATTATTATTCCGTTGAATTTTGAAGCTCCGCAGAATTTATAAATTTTGTCGAAGTTACAAATTTCTTTAAATTCCTAAAAGCCATTCTTTTAACAAATTAAATCTTATCTATCTTATCTTATCTTAAATTTCGTTAAACCTTTAGAATTCTTTAAGTCTTCCTGGATTGCATAAACTTTTAATGTGCTCACAATTAGGATGCGAATTGATGCCTAAGCTTTTTATACTTTTCATTTATGTTCCGTCGGTAAATTTTAAATTTGGGTGAATACTGATTAGCCTTGCGTTTCTGTCTTCGAAAACCTTCCGACATTTAAGAGAAAATGTACTTTATTCATCTTCCTCTAACGGTTTCTTTCTTCCTGTTTTCAGATTAAACCGACTTGTCGACTGATCAAAATTTTCATTTCCTTTGTGAAAACAAAAACCTCTACATGAAATATTAATTTTATACCATCAAGTACAAGTGTCCAACCTTTTCACCTTAATATTTTACAATTCTTCCCTCAACATTTTCTCCTTCTCTCTTCCTTTTTTATCTGAATCCTTGACGGATTAGAACTCATAATGGTTGTCAATTAGAAAGCTTCAAGGTTTTTCGTGAAGAACGTTGTTCGAAATCATTTTAAATTGAGGTACAATCGGTGAGGTAGTAGACGAGAATGAACAGACGGGAATGAAATAAAAGATGAAGAATGGACTGGCCGCCACTTAATCCTTTGCTGTAGCCTTTATTGTCACATTACGATAGTACGCACCATAAAAAAGGGAGAAAACATAAAAGCTTAAGGAAAATCATTTTGTCACGAGCACGATGTTTGTCATTCCTATGAAAGGAAAGTACGATATTGCTTGTTTCTGTGGTTGCGGGAGTGTGTGCGTGGGTTTCTCAGAGGTGTAATAAATTTGAAAGTATGCTGGTTCATGTTAAGAAATTGTAAAATTTTTCCTATGCTTCTCTCTCTACTTCTATCCTAAGAAAATAATGTATGTTCACAGCTCATGTTTTTTTAAGAAAACTTTGACCTATTTAATTTTTAGTGTCAACGATTATTTAGGCTGAACCACGTTCAGCCATGTGTCTCAATGTTAACGTATCCAAAAATAAATTTTTCCTTAACAATCGTTCAAACAAATCTGTGTCTTTGCCTGGCCTGCCTGAATGTTAGTGAGCATAAGTGCGAGGGAATTTATTGAAATTCCAACAAGACTTGTAAATAGTCGCTATTTCGCTCTGCCATATGACTCCTGAACAGAATGGAGAAAGTGTCTCGATCACATATAGTGAAAATGAGAATGAGTGATAGGACTTTAGACGACAAATAGGAAAAACTGAAGCTATGAAATTCGCTTTTGAATTGGTTTTGATACATTATTCAAAGCATGTGTTATAACATTTTGAAACGTTGAAACCCAAAAATCTTAAAGAAGTCTTAACCTCTCGATAGTTCTTAGGTATTCATTCGCATTTATCCTGGAAAATGTAAGTGTTTCAAAGGATTACAAAGCCCCATAGTTATATTTGATTTTAAACTCGGAAAGATATGAAAAAGTTTTGAGTCCTGCAGTTAAATTTCGTTAGAGATTCCACTAATAATGTAATGTTTTAACTATATGAAAGTTGCCACACATATTCAATAATAATGAACGCATCAGAATAATCAATCAATTTCGCCACACCAAATCGGTTTAATGAATTGCTAGATCGAATGTAATTGAATGTAATGCAATCTTGTTTCGATTTTCAAACTATTTTTAATTTTCGGGGAGAAGCAGCAAAACAACGGTTTTAGCTTTAACCCTTCAAAACACTTGGCCCTCAGAAATCCGGAGACACTTTTCAAAAGAGTTTTTTTCAAAGCAAGGACTAAATTGAATTGAAAGGAGTTTTATCTTTCCTTAATAAGATATGATGAAGTAGTTAGGATATTTTCGATCTTGTAGAATCACACATGACATCTTGTGGGACAGGATTTCCTAGGCAGAAAAATGTATGATACATGAAGATAATCAGTTCCATACAGTTCTGAAAAAATCGCCTTAAATTACTTTAAAGACGATAAAGGATTTTGAGGATGGTTTTCATGATGTTAGAGTTACTGGGAGGACCTCCCTTCATTTTGAAATCGAAGGCTCGCTTCGACGCGTAAAGATGAATGTCTCAAAATAGCTTTCATGCAATTTATCTTCATTTGGAAAGAAACGGAAGTGGAGACTAGAAAATAACTGACATTATTCAAGTTCGAATTTATGAAGAAGGAAAACAACAAGAAAATGAAATGGGCCATTCTAAGAAATAACAACAACAACATGCAACTAGTGAAAGCTTTTCACGTTTCTCATCATTTAGATAACTTGAAGTAACGAACATTTTGAAATATTGTTATCCACTTATTCATTGATTTAGTGCAAGATTCATTTCGTTGGCAGAGACGCGTTGCCACATTTGTGTTTTATTTCGTGAGCAGAGTTGCCAGATTTTTGTTGGCAATGAAGAGTTAAGGCAAATTTATGCCATTTCAGTTTGTCTGCCTATAAATCCAAATTTTTGGAAGTTTGTTACGTATGTTGTTGTCGTTATTGTAGTTGTGGATGTTTTTGTTTTATTCATTAGGAATATCATTTTTGGCACTTTATCGAAGGTTTCTTTTTCTTGCTTGTGTCACTTAGTTTTTGTATTTTCGTTTTGGCTTCGACTCCTCCATCGCATCTCCTTCATTCCTACATTTTCATTGCCATTCCATTCAAAATCCAAACATTCCATTCAAATTCCAGACAAAATCACTCTTTTCGTTCGGTCATTAAACTATTTAGTTATCCATGTTTTTCTTTGCAAGGCCTTAAGTATCTTCGGGGATTTATTCGGTTAAATCCTTTGCCATCCTTCCTTTCATTCAGTTCATTTCGCTGATCTTCATTCTTTAGAATTGTTTCACTTTCATTGATGCATTTTTTATATTCCTGATAAACCTTTTTTTATGATTGCTATAATGAAAAAAATGCCATGGATCTCCATCGTGCATAACTTTTACAAACCTTGGGGGGATGAGATGCGGTGTTGCTTATAATCGTAACGGCATATCACGAATAATTCCTGGCAATGCATCCAACGACGACACACTCATAAAATTGTCGTTTATAATATCCTGTAAAGGCTCTTAAGGATTAAAGAAAAGTAACAGAATGCCTCTTGCACGGGCTCAACTGAAGTGGAATTGCTGCATGCATAAGAGGGAGAGAGGGAGAGAGGAATCAAGAAAAGTAAGAGAGAGAGAGGGATAGGGAGCGGAGATATCCGAGTAAGAGGGCAATAAGGAATATAAAGGGGTTTATCCGCTCCGGCTGAGCACACGTATGTGCTTTTGCACGTACATCCATGTGTGTGTGTTTTCATTCCGCATTTGATTACGTGAAAATCTCGTCGTAAAGCTTATTGATGGCTGCAAGCTAAAATGATAAATCCTTTGGTAATGATGCAGGACGCATTACTTTCTGAATCATAAAAATCAATTTAAGACAAGAATACACTTTTATTCATTCCAGAAACTTTGTTGCTTGAAACTTGTTTGCACTTTTTGTGGAAATTATAAAAACACAAAGTGAATTTTTCAAAAAGAGTATTGATGATATAAAAAAAATTAAATTAAAATAAAAAAAATTTAATTGAAGGAGTAGACAAATCCTTTTTGGAATCTTCGGATGGAGTCTTTAAATACTAATTTAAAGGAAGAATATTTTTCAGAGGTTCGGACATTATTAGGCGTTTCCGAGAAGTGTATTGTAAATATTATAGAAAGTAGCGGGTAGATTTCCAACTTTTAACTTCTAACTCTAAATTTTCTACATGCTTTTCTAAAATGAATTCCAAAAAATTTTTTTATCGAAAATTTATAAAATTTTTAAACGAATTTGTTTTAAAAGATGATTTCATTGCTATTACTGTACTTTTTAATTTAATATATCGTATTTTTTCCATTTATTCAATATTTTTGGTTTCTAATTAATTTCGTAAACAGAATTTGCTTTAATTTTTGCAATAGTTTTATTATTTCCTGGCATTTTTTCTGTTCTTATTCTTCACGCATATGCACACTTTTGCCATTATTTTTGGAGCCACCGGCTTTGTATGAAATTCTTGAGTAAGTAATATTCCTGATTACTTCATGATTATAAGAAAAATATCAAAAATTCAGATGACCATAGATCAATTAATCAATCGTACCAGTAAATTAAGTTGAGATCATGTGAATCAATGAAATTATATCAAAGAATAACCAACGTAAAAATTCTTCACGTGTACAATGCGTGCATTTTTTTTCCAGCCACTGAATGTTCGAACTGAAAAAACTCTGACGTCAACTCTTTGACAAACAAAACATAAATATTATGAAGCACAAACACAAAATGTTGCAGCAAACTTTTCTTTCAAACAAATCTAACGGATATGGGGTTTTTTAGATACAGAAAAGTGTAAAAGAAGTGAAGGCGAGATATGTGATAGAAAAGTTAAGCCCTGACAATTATGGACAGCTGCTTGACAATCTCACAGATATTGTCAACAGACAAATTGATTAGATAGATATTACACATGAGAGCAGAATGGCAATCGCCATAACAGCAGCAACACTAACCACTAACACCACCACCATCACCACCACCCGTCATACGACTCGGCTCACAAAATGTTTTCATTCGTCTGTAAACAATCTCGAACTTTTTAAAATCCGCAATAGAAAGGAAGGGCGAAAATGATGCTACCCGATGATAGCGTGGTGTGTTTCGCCGATAGTACGGTCACATTAAAGTTAGAGTACACTCACGTTTTTGGCCTTTTTTGAGAAATTTTAGGAGGGTATGGTAGGGTTTATGAGTTCTTAGAACTTCTTCAAAGTATTCAAACTTCAAACATCTCCCTTCAAAGATTCTCCGAATTTTGAAAGAAAGTTTAGTTCTGTTTAAGACCAATACTAATCTTCAGTTTTCAACGAAGCCAAAGCTCAGAGATATCAACGCCTTTTAAATTTTTGTTGATATTTTCTATGAAATGCCACTGCAATGCAATTCGAATGTATCTGTTTATATAAGGAATAAGTATATTCCCGATTGTTGGGAGATACAAACAAAAAACGAAATTTGTTTTCCTTCGAAGGATTGAATGATGATGAAAAAGTTAAATATTATAAAAAAATATATCGAACAATTGATTCGTTGATGATTTCCTTTTTCCTAACGAACCGTTCCTGTAGCTAATCTTCTTGTTCTTCCTCCTCTTATCAAAACTCATGAAGGAAGGAAAATAGACAAATATATTCTGTGCCGTGGTTTATTTCCTACTTTAGTGAATTTGATTCGCATTTAATAATTCTATTAATAACGAAACGAACAATGACGAAGTAATCGCAATGACAACGACAAAAATTAGATAATGCTCGACACAGATAAAAAATTTCCCGCTACTTTGGTCTTGGCGATGTTTCAAAATAACACACATACACACACAATGGGCGACACCAGCGTATTCCCAAGGAACTTGTGCTGAAACACTGAAGACATAAGAAGAAGACAAACAAAAATATTAGGTAAAAAATTAGAAAATTAGAAACACAAAGCACTCAGCATTTAGTGTAATGAGGAACCATTAATGGACCCTCCATACAAAAAGTTCGTTGCCCAAATTTGAATTCTTGTTACTTCTCATTCTATGTTTTATCGTTCGTTCCACTTAAGAGGCCGCAAGGACTTATATTTTGAGAGTGGTTTTGAGGGCATAATCCCAATCCAAAAAACAAATTTCAAAGTTGTAAGAGGAATAATTTTTATGTAAATTTTAGTGTAAGTACTAGATATAATAAAGTGTATAAATGAGATGTTATTTTTAGAAAAATGTAGTACTTCTGAAATGCCAAAATTCTACTGCCACCAGTTTACAAACTCTGGAGTAGAAATAATGGACTTTTGCTTTTATTTGAATGGATAAAATTAAAATTTAATTTGTTCTTCTTTTTCATATCCGGCAAAAAATTTTTAAATTCAGTGAATTATTTTCTTTATTAAAGCTCTTTTAAAAGTTTTGTTAAACTATTACTGTTAGATGTTTTTGTTTCTGTTGGTTGTTCCTTTGGAAAGTTTTCGCTTAAGTGAATAAGCGTCTTTTATTTAACGCTACAACGCTACAAAGCCTACAAAACTTGGAAAAATGCAAACCTTTAGGACAAAAAAAAAAAACAAAACTTTAGGAATTACGAAAAAGTTTCTCTTCAGGAAAAAGAAAAGCAAATTGGATATGTCGCATTCTTTTTCGTTTTCAACTTTTTGTCATTATTCCTGTGTATTTACTTGTCGCTGTCTGTTTGTGTAGACTGGTCTGTTAGCCTGTAGTCATGTGTTAATATGGTTATACGTCTAATTGTATTTGTTGTCAGTACATGTCATCAATTAAACACAATATGCTTCATTTTAACAAAAACTTTTCAATGCTTTAAATTCCTGAAGAGTTTTCCGATATTTCCCCTTCACACCAGCGAAGCCTTTTTATTTTATATAGCATATAATCTTATTGTCCGTATAGTCGATTTTTAACGAACACTCTGCAAAATAAAAAATAAAGTAAATCAAATCTAGTGTGATATTTTAAAATATTTATGATACTCAGGTTCAAATGCATATTGTGTAAACCGGTAAAGTTTTTGAATTTTTTTCTGCTGAGCGAACTTTTAACTTTTTATTATTAATTAAAATAAAATTCTAAAATAATAAAAACAGAGACTCAAACTGAAACGGCCATGTCACAAAAACTATAAATACATACTATATTCAAAAAGCAATTTTTTGCATAATAATTTTAATTTTTTTAAAAACGAAAACAAAAAAGTTCCCATGAATTTTAACGAATTCACGGATCCTTATTATTATTATTGTTGTAGATTATGTTATTTGATCACTTATGAAGGTGAAAAGCGGAAAAATGTAAACTAATTTTACCAGACGGTTGAGAATAAAAATCTAAATTAAAAAATTAGATAAAGAGTTAAAGGACAATTAGAAAATTTGGGTTATTTGGGTATTTTAATTAATTTATTTAAATGTTTGCCATTTTTGTTACTTTGTCATATTTTTGTCATTCTCTTGAAATATTCTTTGCTGGAAATACTAATGATATAAGATATAGAGAAATAGTGATGAGAAAAACCTAATGGTTTTGTAAAATTTGCTTTAAAGGAGCACATTATATTTCATCCCATAGATAAGCAATCTTTAACGATATATTCAGGGAAGCTTACCAGAGGCTACTCGCCATTCTGGCGCACGACACATTGTCATAATTCCCCGACCGTCCCAGTAAAAGTTACTGAACGCTAATTGCATATCGGTACTTTCGCGCATACGCGGAGTTCAGTTCGATGTTCGACAATGGATGGAGTTCAGTTCGACAATGCGTCCACGAAAGCTTACTGTTTGGTGTGGGTTTTGCGCTGCCGCTGTATCGCCGATATATAACGTTATTACTCCGTACTTTTTGAAAACAGGTACAAAAACACGATGTCACTTTTTGAGAACATCACCATCAACGGCGTGCGCTACAGAACGAAGGTAACAGACTTCCGTTGGCTCAAATTGAAACATGTGGACGTAGACGACATGTGGTTCCAGTAGGACGGCGCTAAGTGCCACACAGCGGTTGCCACGATTGGCATTCTGCATGAATACTTTGAGGATATGGTTATCTCGGCTAGAGGTATCGTGAATTGGTTACGAAGATCATACAATTTAAACCCACTAAACTTTTTCTTGCGGATTTTCCCGGAGTTTAAGTCTATACCAATAACCCGCAACCGAGCGATGCCATTACAGTCTATATAATCCACGTCATCGCTTAAAATCAGCCGAGGCAATATTTCAACAGCAACCAATTCTTTAGAATTAGATGTTGCTCATACGTTCCGTTGCACCTGTAATCTGTAACCTTCCTATATTCTCATAAAATGCCCGATATTATAAGATCGCATTAACTTCAGCTTTACGTAGCGTTCTGAGTAAAACATATGTGTTGATTAGTGGAATAGCATGACCTAAATTGTGCAATCATTCTTAATACCTACCTACATTTTTTTAAGAATTTGCTAAAAAATTTAATACATTTTTATTACGATGCGAAATACTTTGGTTACAGGGTATAAAAACCTTGACCTTCGTCGTTTTTTGTGTGAACTGCAGGATAAATTAAAAATTTTGTCTTCGCCAAGTAATTTCAAATATTTTAGCATAGTCGACCGTTCGAAATGAAAGCGAAATCGATTCTTTGATGCTAAATTGCAGATAAAAAAGCAAAGTAGTGACAGGGATGGACATAGTGGATAAGATTTAGACAAAGAGTGGGAGACAGAGAGAGAGAGGAAGAGAGCGTGATGAGAACCTAATAAATGTTATCCTTGAAATCTATTATATTCTTGTGTTCTATGACTAAGGAGCGTATACTTCCACCACTTCCCTAATTTCATCTTTATTCTCATCTTTTCTTATTTCTCATCTCTATTTCATCTTTTTTTTCGTCTTTTTCAGCGGGCCAACAAAATCTATATATAGACTTATTGTGGAATGATTAGCAGTGGTACTCACAGTTTTTTTTACCGTATAAGTGAAAGTTCTTGATACTATGATAGCCTCTTCTTCGTGTTGTTTTATAACTTCCTCTTCAGAATTTCAGCAAAAAAATGATTACAAATTACCTTATTACCTAAATTTACGTCAATATAAAATAAGTAAATCAGAAGAATAACTAAATTTTATATTAGTTGTATGGAATGAACACATTTGAAAAACAATAATTATTAAAAATTTATATATAATAATTTAAGAAAACTAGTTTAATGGCGGGTATTGCTCAAACGAATTAGCTATTGTACGAATGCACGTATCTTTCTCTGTATATGTTGGCTATATATTGGCTATATTTCTCTTAACCGTATACCAAGTGGAGGAAAAGTGGATATACTATGTTCTCTTCAGACATCATGATTAAATAAAAGTATAAGAATGTGCAGATGGTGGTAAATATTTTAATTTATTTTGTTTTTGAGTTTGCAATATTTAAATAATTTTGTAAATCTTTAATTTATTTTCAAAAATATATTTTGAATTTGTTTTCATATTTTTTGGGTTTTCCGACAGACTGAATTCGTTTATGAAGCTTGGTTTGTAGACAAATCGGTTATGGTGACGTATTGTCTTCGGTGTTTCTTCGTATTTTGAATTTAGCTTATTTTGAAATAATTCACTGTGTCTTAACTAATTCATAAAATCTCTTTGTCATTTAATTTACAAATTATTTTATTAATTATTTCATATTATTATTCCATACTTATTCAACTTATTTACGGTTATTCATCATTAACTTAAGGAACGTTCTGTTTGTACATTTATTTATTGAGTTTTTTATAACAAATAAATCATTCTGACTCATTGTAAACGCTTTTTAAATAATTTAATATTTTTATTGAATTGAACTCTGTCTGCATTCAATTCATTCATTCTTTCAATTCTCTTATCGTTTTACTATGTTTACCTACTAATTGCTTTGTTTAGTTAAACTCAGAGATTTATTCACTACATTCGTTCGTTCACAAATGTCATTTGTTCATTCTAACTTATTAATTTATTCAAGATAAATTTATTCGCTTGACTTGATTTTCTTAATTAATTATTACAATAATTCAATTCGTTCTTTTATTGACCGGGTGAAACTAGATCTAATTTATTCGTTAAATTTACTTCTTTATTCATTGATTTATTTGATTGGATTCATTTGATTCATTTGATTCATTTGAATCGTTGGCTTATATTTATAATTAAGTTAGCCTATTTAGCAGATATTAAAAATTTAATACGCATTGGAATTCAATTCTTGTATATATTTTTCAGCATTGTAGATTATTTAGTCAAAATTTGAATTCATCCGTAAACCGCAAAAATGCATACGATGTCTTCAAAATAAACTCATCAAAATAAAGTATGCTAAAATTAAGAAATCGTTTGTAATATTTATAACTTAATTTTATTTATTTAAAATACTCTTCAGCTTATTAATTCTTGGCATTCCCGACAGTCATTTGCAACCCAATTTTTCTTTCAAGAAAATCAAACGGGAAACTCAGGTGAAGGTCTCTGTGAATAGACACATTCTCTTTTTCTCTTAATATTTTACGTTCTTTCATTTTGCTCCTACTATTCTTGTTTATTTTTTATCTCTTCAATTCACGCTTTTGTGCACGACGTGGCGTGGCGCACATCATGGTGTCATGATACGGAAAACGACTGCAAAAACTGCGAAAACAATTGTCGGTAGACTGCGCACGGACAGACGGAAAGACGGGTAGACAGACAGGAATAACGTAGAATGTGCAATGAATGAGCGCCAAAAAATGTAGAAAATTCATTTTATACTTTTCATGCCGCATCACCGAAGTTGCGTCAACCAACTGAGCACATACTACCGTCTCTTTTAAACGGTATGTCTGGTCTAGTTTATAAAGAAAGTGTATTGAGCTTCTTGTAACTTTGTACTTGTGAGTGATCGCAATTGATATAAGGAAAAGGATGGTGAGGGAGTGGGTGGAGAAGAAGGAACGCGCGTCAAGCGCGGATATGATTGCGGAAATGATTGAAATTTTTTATTTTCACAAACGTAATCTACGTCAAAAAAATGGAAAAATAAAAAATGAAAAGTAAATCTTAAAGATGAAAGGAAACATTTTCCGGCTCATTACCGCTACTAAGAGCCGTCACTGCTGCTGACACTTAGGCTGACAAAATGTGAAATTATAATAAAAATAAATTGTTGCGTTTATTAAGTAATATAGTAGTCTTCTGATTACTTCCGTTATTAAGTAGCGAAAATATTATTATGATGATTGGCGCATCAAATGTTGAAGACTACTGTGTAATAATTGTTACAATATAGTCATAAAAATTGGTCAATAGTATAGTGGTCATAATAATTGGTCCATAGTAATGACTAGCAGTAATGACTATTGATAATAACAATGTCAAAAGTAACATAAAATTGATTGGTAATGGGAACAGTAATGCCAACGGTGGTAATAATAGTAATGGGTTTGCTAATGGTAATTATTACGACAATGGTTTCTGTACTGCTTTGATTAACGGTATTGATTATAGTAATGGTATTTAATTTTAATATTAATTCTATTGGTTACACTAATAGTAATTACACGAAATGTAATGAAATATTGGCAAGTTTTGATGATAATCTCATAAAGCATATGTTTGAATTACTCGTTCAAAAATTGTAGGCGTCTTTTAGATAATTCTTTAAATTGAATTCTTTAAATTAAATGCTTAATAATACGTAAAAAAATAAATGAAAATACGTAAAATTTTTCATAAGTCGAGAAATCTATGCAAATCATATCCCATTCCTAGAATAAAGTTTTCATAAAGTCATTGGGGGTTTTTAATAATATTTAATTTTAATAATATTAAACATGAAATCAATGTAAGATTTTAGATATTTGTTTAAATACGTGTTGAAGGGGATAATGTTGAAGAGGAAAGGAAATAGTGATGGGGGGGGGGGAGGCGTCGAGGGTAACATATACTACTTGCATATATATTTCTTTGAGACAAAATTTATTAGCGAAATTCCTATTCGAAAAAAGCACCGCTCGAAAAATTTTCGGCAGATCATTCTGTCGAATGGATTGCATTTGTAGATATTAAAAAAGAAACCTAAGCAACATCAGGAACAATAAGATCAGTAAAAAAATAAGATAAAAGCGAAGTTTTCACGAGGCACTAAAACTAATTAAGCTACTTCATCAATCGATTTTATTTAATTTTCCTGTGCGAACAGGAAGTCTTTCCATCCACGTCTTCTTCTACTTCATTAGTGAAGATGTATTGCTATCCTGGTCAATGTTCTCACCAATGAATTCGTTAGTTTGTTTGCTTAATGTGTTCACTTATCGAATTTCTGTCTTCAATTACGCTCCGAATAGTAATTAACAAGAATCACCGATATGGTGCATATATATTCCTGGTATACATATATTTTCGATTCATCTTTGAACAATTTAATTTGCATTGTCTTTTTAATGCATTTTTAATGCATTGTCTTATCTAATGGTTGATTAGGTACTTGCTTTTTTATATAGAATATTTGCAACAAAAAAGGTGACAACATTATTCTTATGACGTACAAGATTTTGAAACTAGAGGGAGGTTGTTTAAATGATAAAATAAATAAAATAAATAGTAAACTGGAAGAGCAAAAAAATATCTTAAAAATTGTGTCCATAAAATCTACGGGTAAAAAAGAGGAATGAGAGAATACTACGAAATACTACGGGTAAAAAAGAGGAATGAGAGAAAAAAAGAGGGAGTGGGAGAGAGTAAGTTGGTGAAGCATAAAACTTGTTCAAAAGACTCATAATAAAAATTCTGCGTTTATAACTTGTAGTCGAACATGCACGCTTTTTTGGCGGCTTTTGAAAATAGCACAAAATAGCACAAAATGTTAATGAAATGGAAACAGTAAAAGGGTGGAAGAAAGGATTGAAAAAAAATTGAAAGACGTATAGACAAAATATAGGGAGGAAGAAGGGACGAAAAAATGTATTGAAGACAGTAAAAATCGCAATCGTTGTTAAGTTCACCATCAGCAACATTAGAATAAGCTTCAGAAGCTAAAGTGAAAAAGTGTGCAAACTCCATACGTGAGAATTGATTACAACATCGCACTCGTTCAGAAACAGCGCCAGTGCCAGTCACCCTCACTAAAAACAAAAACACAATCAACAAAAGGCGAGAACGATTCCAAGAAAAAAAAATTAAAAATAAAAGCAATGAAAACGAAAAAAAAATGAAAAATGAAAAATGAAGAAAATAAAGAAAATGCGTAGATAGAATTTGAGCACGGGTATTGTTTTTAAAATGTTCAGATAACAAGAGGGAGGAGGAAGAGAGAGAGAGAGAGAGAAAGATCCAGATAGAGAAAGTAAGAGAAAAAGTGGCGGGGTCGCAGAATGAAGAGCTGTGGGAACAGATATTTAATAAATAAAAGTGACTCGAAAAACCACAGGCGACTAAAATAGAGGAAAATAATTTTATTGTATTAAAGTAACAAACAAGAATAACAACGACATAAAGAACAACACAAATTACAAGACAAAAGAAATAATAAATAGCGGTAGAAAATATAACGGATATTTATAGCAATAAGAAGCCTTGTCGTACTATAGACCAAATAAAAGTGCGGAGATATTACAGAGAGAAGGAGAGAAGATAAAAAGAGTGAAATACTACGAAGGGAATGCGAGTGAAAAATAGACAAAAAAGATAACTTTCAAAAGAAAAATATTGGTGACCGCCAGCGATTTGGCTAACAAGAAGGTTGCTTTTCAACGCTCAGCGATAAAAATAAACACGCAAAACAACACAAAGCAATAATGAGAAAACCACTGCATCGTTCAACTTTTGTTTGTTTAGCTTTTATGTTTATTGAAATAAGTTAAAGTTCAATGAAAATCTCTGGGGAAAACAAGAAAGAATACTAACTTCGGACCGGCAGAGTCCGAAACTCAGTCGACTCAGGAGTTTATTCTGAGCAGGAATATATATACTTTTCTGTACCTGCCTTTCAATACGTTTAGTGTGTTACAAATGGAAGGAGTAGGTGAATATACTCTATCCCTTCAGGAGCATTGTAAAAAAAGGGGGGGGGGGGAAACATTATCAAAGGAACGCAAAAGTACAAATCATAAATACAAATCATAAATAGTAGTAAAGAAAGCAAATTGAAAATTAAATATAACAGGAAACAAAAACTTAGAAAAAACTCAGAAAAACACAGGGCAATAAAAACGAGCTTCAACAATCCAAACTGTACAACCTGAGCGACCGACTGACTCGTCATCCTAGCCAGATGCCGGAATTACCGATCCGGTCAGCAAGTCAGCAAGGCTAACTTTGTGTTGAGTTAGGGTTATTTAAAATTCAACAAGAGTCATCAACGAAAAAAGGGGTGAACGAACGGATGTAAGCAACCATCTACCTCACCAACCCATCTACCTGTCGATTAAACGAAGTCTTAGAAATCTTATAGGAATGAAAAGTGTCGCCTAATTCTATCAAAGTAACGGAGAAAGAAAAGAATAAATTCCAAAAAATATATATAAATATTTTCTATTTTTATTTCATAATAATCCTCTTAAATTCGTTCTCCTCTCTCCTACTTCCTTTCGACAAAATTTGAAAACTTTGCATTTTCATAAATTAAACAAAAATACTTTTTTCTCAGAAAAAAATTTTTTTCTCACCAAAATATAAAAATTTGGTACCATAGAAAACTGTGTTCTCGCGTGTTCGATATTCAACGTTGTCACCAGTAAAAAAATAATTAACACTTAAAAAGAAACACGTTGATATTGATCCCGAGGGAATCGTATTGAAGAGTCTCTCAGGGGGATGAAATGTTTAAGTGTGCTCCGATGCTTCACAAGGATTTGCTTGATACTCGTAAACCAAAAATTTAATAGTCTCCGATCTCTATTCCTTTTACACGGTTTCGAATAAAATGCTGAACTGTCAGAAATACGAGTCATAATCATAAATTCTTAACTGTTTATAATTAAACTGTTTAATATAAAGTCTATGAGATATGTTGTAGAACTTTTAGAAATGGCTCCACCTTCTCCAAAAAATTGAATAAAATCCTGTAGATTGAATTTGGGCCTCATAAGTCGTGGAGCCCATACAAGATGATAAATCTACACCAGCAAGTGGTGACAATAATATCGGCAACATTTTTCATATTTACTGTTGGTGTTTCCGTGCTGTTATTGTTGTTGTTCTTGTTGTCACTGCTTGTAACGCTGTTGTTTAGGAACTTTCAACACCCACCGATTTGTCACCGAGATTTTCGACTCGGCGATTTATTGTTGCTACTTGGGCAAAGCCAACATGAAAACTCTGTTGCGCGGCATCCTAAAAGCAAAAATGCGTGACGGGCATTTATTTCGAAAATGAAATTTATTTTGACGATGCTGGCTTTGTCATAACGAATGTAGATGATGAAGACAGTGACAATGATGGTAATGGTAATAATGATGGCTATTAGAATGGCAATGACAATGAGAATAGTAATGATGATAAAGAAGCTGGTAGTGAAGATTTTAGAGAGACATTGTATATTGTACGATAGCAATGATGATGTTGATGTCGATGTGAATAATGATCGTAATGATGATGAGGCTGCTAAAATAAATTTCTGTTATAGCTGTTTTGCACATGATGCCCTGTGTCATTGTTGTTGTTATTGTTGTTATTGCTGCTGTTAAATCGTACTTCCACGGAAGAAATCAGAGAATGGGAGGAACTAGAAGAAGAGCGTGTAGTAAAGAGGAAGAAAAGTGGAGTAATGTAGGAGGAGTGATTTTATTGATATCTAAAAAAATTATCAAGATGAATGGATGAGAATTAAAATTAATGAAAATAAAAGACAAAGGACGTTATTCTTCTTCATCCTTATTTTCAAATCTTTAAAACGGAAGGTTGATTAATGCACGATATTTTTGGGTCTCTAAATTTCAATCTTTTCTTATTATCATCTCGAGTTTCAAGGTCGGGTCGGGTTCGAAATATGGTGAAAAAATGTAGGCTTTTTTAAGCATCTGCTTTTTTCCCACGATATAGAAATTTGTAGTGTGATCATAATTAAGAGTGGTCGGTACACGTCCATTTTAGTAATACACATCCCCTTTCACGATGAATTTATATATAGTAACTATTTCTCAACACAACTCTTCGAAGAAGGGTCCATTCATGGTATATTATAATAAAGGGCGTGTCATTTCTTGGAGGGTTTATAATGGCCAATACTGTTATCCTGACCTTACAATTTAAGTTTCGAAGTTTCAACAGAGAATGAAATATTTTGGCCGTGCAAGCTTATTTGATTAAAGAGTAGACGTGGCACTAGCTCGATATCTCCACATCAATACTAAATATAAACATCACCAGATCTTCACCTTCATGCTGGCGATTGAAGTTTTGAAGAAGAAAATTAATAAAAACCTTGAATCAACTTTTAAAAGAACATCTTCATCCATACGATGCCTTTATCAGTATAATCGGCCATAATCGGTAACATTCACTTCACTATCACATCACGGAATTCGATGGAAATTATCCTCGAACTCATCGAACGAACGCTAAATTCTGTTGCAAAAAGTGGGTGTGGTTTGCATGCCTAGACCACAATCATAGAGGAGACCTCAATACAGGAGAACCAGTATATGTATTTTCAACATTCTATGTGAGTATGGTCATACCCATTATGGTACCTAATAATGTGTAGTACTAATATGTGTAATAATTAACCTCCAACGTTTGATAACAGAACTGGATGAGAAAGCTTAACCTCGATATGATCCACGAATATTCAATTATATTTTAAAAAATGGGCGTGGTCCTGCTACCAAAAACATGATTACAAAGAAAACACTATTACAAGAATTTTTTCACGAATAGATTGCACGAATAGATGATAATTCCTAATAAAAACAATCTGATCCAAAGGAGAATAAAACATTTCGGTGTGAATTTTCATTAAAGATTTGCAATATATATTTTTCGGCAATTTTTAAGAAATTCTCAATTTAAATTATTTTCGTTCCCTTTTTCCAAATATCCCAATATTTGTTCGATAATCCGATAAACTATTATGCAATTTTGGAAAAACTGCAATAAAGTGTTTACAATATTTAGCATTTCCCCCCTAAATTTTTGACAATAATTAATATTATTGTCTGATATGCTTAATGGTAACTGTTATTAAATAGCAATGCTCATCTAAATGCGGCGTTATCAGAATTAGTCTTAACTAACCATCAATATCCTATAGGTTAAATCTCTCGACAGACTCACTTTCAATCATTTAAAACTAGCCGTAATGATATTGAAATGTTATCATGCGGTATTCGTAGCAACTGTTGTTGAACCATTTAAAGTTGAATTCATTATAGACGATGCTGCTGGAGAAGCCTCCGTATAATCCATGCCGTTAGAACCATTCGTATCATTCGTTCTAGTTTCCATTTCGTTCTTAATCGGTGTCATCTCTTTCAAAGGGAAATCCAGATCCAATAAGAATTCTTCAATATGACGTAAGTTTTGCTCTAGCTCGGAGCGAACGAAAGATCGACGGATAATGATGGAATGAATTATATCGTCGCCATATGGCAAGTAAGCCAGCAGGTCTTGATGAGGATTTTGTTGGCGATATATTGTCTGATTGTAGTTGACAATATCGTAGGCGACATGCGTTGGTCTTAGACAATATTGTACCAAAAGCCAGACGCTTTCAGCTTCAACAGCATTTTCACCTCTCATTGCTTTATTCTCGCAACTATTTCCTGAAATAATTTCAGAGTAGCTCGAGAGAGCACAAAATTGCTTCAACTTTTGTAATTCATTCAATAAGAATTCCTCAGAATCGTGAGCAAATAAAATATTAGCCTCATAATTGCCCGTGTCTAAATGTAACGGTCCGCTTAATTGGCCGTTTGTAATCCAACCAACCCGATTTTGAGGCACTATAGTGAACATTATTGCATTCCGATTCATTTGATGCACCTCTTCTTCTACCTGATCCTTCTGATTTCTGTGATATTTAATAAGAAAATATTGAAAGAAATTGTGATTGTAGATTAAGGCATTCTTCTGCTCATGCAGTAATTTTCGTTTCTTGTACTCAATATAATCGCGTGTAGTCGATGCTGCTACAACTCGTCCTTTCAATATCGTTTTAGCATCCTTGCGAAAACTTACGAGATCGTTATAGATTTCATTGATTCTATTTGTAATGATTTGCATTAAATGAACAACGAAAAATGTTTTCATTTGAACAATTTCATTTCGCTCAGATGGATCGTTGGATGGCGCTGACGATGATGATGATGATGCTGATGATGATGAAAACTCATTGCTTACGACCTCAATAAGAAAGTACGATGGTCGTATACTCATGATAATAATGGTCTTTATTTATGAAATTAAATTAATAATCTTCTTCTTTCGTCATACAGAAAATCGTTTTCATATAGACAGATTTTTAAAAAGGACCCGAGAAGCCCGAGAAGTGTATATTTGCTCCGCTTCTATTTTATTTTAATTTTGTTATAAATATCTTCTTCAAATTTTGAATATTTCTTTCACAATTTTCTTTTAGAACTGAGAAGTTAAAAGAAAATCTTTCCGATTTTATACCCCGGATCAGATTTTTGACAATGTCGCGACACCTGAAGTAACTTTGCTAATTTTCGCTAAAGTGCTAACCTTTTTTCTTGTTAAAAGGACCTGCTTTAATTTGTTTGCTACCTAAGCTAATTCACTTTAGATGATTATTTTCCTGAAATTTCATTTAATTATTAAAAGTGATTTATATTTTAAGGAAAAGTTCGTGGAAATTATTTTTTATTTATGGATTTATCTAAGATTGTAAAGCAATATCATTACTGTATTGACATTAAATTTTGTTGCATAGAAATTGTTGAAATGAATCGATTTCTTAATAGCATTTCTTTTAATGCGAAGAGAAAAAGTGAGCATCACAAACTTTAATTTATTCCTAAGATTTGCTCAGTCATGAAACCCTCACACACGTATGCATACTAAAACCTATACAGAGAGATTTATTCCGAGATATATTACAATATACTTGGACACAGGATAGAGGCATTCTTACCGGAAATCGAAAGAAGAATTCTGATAAAAATCATACCAAGAAAAAAATGCAGAAAGAACGAAAAATAAATAACTTTTGAATTATTCCTAGATTTGCGAAGTCACATTATCCTTTTTTAAATTATATACAATGACGAACAATTTCGTTGGAAGCAAAGCTTTTTAACTGTGTCAATAACCAGCAAGAGAAGACCAAAAATAAAATAATTTGTGATAAAGTCACGTTGGCAATTAATTTCATTTTTTATCCAACAACAATAACATTGACGGAGTGAACATAGGACCAAAGAACGGGATGAGATCAGAAGAAGAATAACAATTATTTTGTGGAGTTTAAAAAGTTGCGTTCATTATTCATTCATTTATTCAACCGCAGACCGCATCCTTCTGTGCTATGACTGATGGCGATTGTAGCGACGCGATGCAAAAGTTATGACGACAATGTAGTCCGTCCCTTTGATAAAAATGCTACCAGATAAACAGAATGCAGCACCCTATCTGTCCCCATTCTGAAGTTGTTGGGATATCCTGAAGTTCTACAAAACAAATCTCAAAAATTTACTCGTTATTTTTGAGATTTGTTTTGCAGAACTTTACAAGATATCCCAAAAAGCTTCAAGATTGGAATAGATGGGAGAATCGGGCATAAATACCCGAAGCTGAAAATAATAAAATCACTTTAAAGACAAAGTCTGCAGTCTCTCTTGTTTTGGCGTAGAAATTAGTTTAAAAAAGCAGTATATGCAGAAATTTTCCTCTGGGTTGCTTTTCTTTTCAACAAACGTTCTTCGTGTGGATAAATTATTTATATTAAATCATGACCGAACCGATGTGAAGCAAAGGAGACTGACAAAAGCGCAACTTTTGAAGTAGAAAATCTCTAAGAAAATGTAAATGGTGGTGCTTTTTAGCTCTAGCTGAAGTGATTTCACTTACGGATACTCTTCTCTGAATGGGTCGCTACAAGGATTTATCATTTCAATTAATGTAACACTCGTTTTCTTAGAACTTCGAAACCAAAACAACCAAATTTCGTACGTCTTTTATAAAACGGGTCATCACATTAGCTACAACTGGAAACAACAACAACCGGGGAATAACAACACAAACCAATAAAATTAAATGGAAAAAACAGAATTGCAGAAGAAATTTCATCTATCAGTTCAATTGAATCGTCAATTGAAATATGCCTTTATGAAAACCTAAGACATGGTTCTTATATATCTAATTTATTTCAAACGGAACTAGAATAGATAGAGATATTAGCTTTATATCTGAAGAGGATTATCCCTTCATTCAAAGTAAATTTCTGTCTTCAGGAGATATAGGAGTTTTTGGAAGCTTTTGGAAAGACAACCCTAATGGCTTCGATTTTTATACTCGTAACAATTTAGAGAGCTTACTTTTCTCTCCTAGTGAATTCTAATGCCTTCCAGATAATTTGAAACCTTATTTTTCAAACCTATGTATTGATCATTAAGTTTTGGAAAGATCAAGAGTGTATGAACTCACCGTGGAAGTCGCTAAAGGACACCACTTTCGAGGACGTTATAAGGGTATTTAATAAGTCCTTTAAAGAGTCCTAGATGGTAGACGTTTTTAACAAATTATGGAATTATTTATATTTTACCTAAAGATTCCTAGCAGGAGTAATAGTTTAGATAACAGAATTAAATGACGGAATTTCGTTTATCTTCAAAAGCGATTTGAGACTATTCACAAATTCCTTAAAGAAGTCAGAAATTGTTTGCTCAATATTTGGATTAATTTTTTCGTGGCTACTTTCTGCCAGAAGTAAAATAAAGAAAGCCTATTCTAATTAACATTAGAATGTCATAAAATGAGGTCTAATCACTTCCAAGAAGTTTAAACGCTAAAGTACCCTAAGAGAAGCACACTAAAACAATGAGACAAAGCAAAAGTAATCAACATTTTCAAAATAAAATAATCACTTACATTAAGACTAATAATCTATTTAAAACTCGTTATACTTACCCTAAATTATTACTAAAACAAAAGCTAATAAAATTCGAAAATTAGGTGCAGGTAGAAATGACTATTCTTTAAAGTACAATCCAAACATTTCTTTGTCAAACGCCAGGTAAGGTCAGACCCTCGAGTGCCTAGATGAGTAAGGAAACGAAGTGTGATCGGGATAACGAACAAATTATAGCCATTTTTGTCTCACACAAACCCATTAAAGAGTAGTTGAAGTTTTCTATCAAATAAAGGGTTGATAATAATAAATAAAGGGCCGTATGAAGGAAGACGAATATATAAGAAATTAGAAATAGTTCATACATGTAAGTAATACGACCTCGTAGAAGAAAATGAAATTGATTCAAATTGATTTTGGAAGTGGAATAATTCTTCTCATATTTTTTCTCTCCTCCTACTCTTTTTTCTTCGCCTATTGTTTTTTACTTCAGGGAAAAAGTTCCAAGAGCATTTTAAAAATGTCAGAAATAGCTTTGAATATCCCCGTAAATCCGTAGGAACATTGACATGACGTCGCAATACTATATGCTTTTAATAATTACGTTAATACCATTGCATTATTTTGGAGGAGTTCCTAATGCACGTTCCTAAAGACACGAATGCTTTTGTTTAACGTGCTTTTGTGCTTGTGGTTTTAGTAAACACCTGATATCGGTTCACCAGCGGTCAATCGAATATGTTTCGATGATAAAAATTCTCATTATTTAGAGTTTTTGAGATAATTTGCCCTTTGAAGGATATAAGCCAATATAATTTTTCGAAAAAATCGCCAATAATTGTTAGTTTTTTGGAAATTTTGCAGCATTGATGATTTGGCTCTACCATGCTGGAACTTTTAGGTTCCGATTTTTTTGATGTTTCGACACATTCCTTCGATACACCAACTAAAATATTCAAAAGTGAAATTAGAAACCGGATTTATGTGGCAGTTGTTCAGTGACTACAGGGCATTGAATGATTATCGGCGTTCATATTGAGATATTCACTTATTATGTGTCTATTGGACATCTCTATATTACAGTTTTATGTTAAAAAACATTCTCGCCTCTTACGACGGATCAAAGTCTTGCCATGATGAGTCCATTCCAATATAACGGTTATTTAATTACAATGTAAAGATCGCATAATTTTGTATTCACATGTTTGCACAAATTGCAGCTACGAAGTTGAATTTACGAACAAAATTAAATTTGGAGTTAATGATCGTAATGCCATGAACGTAATCATAATGATTACTTAATAATAAGTAGGTGGTAATATAGGATTATTACCATATAATTATTACCATATAATCGCCATTTAATTGTGGATATTATTAAAATGAATACAAAAATAAATTAATATTAAAATAACCATTATTTAAAATAATGATTACTAAATAATTACATATAATTGGACGAAATTATAAATAAAAAATATATGTCATCCTCCCGAATAGTCCTATAATTATTATGATTAAAATAACTAAAACTGAATGATTACATTTTTATGTTTGCTGGCCAAAATTAACGTACTCTTCCGGGATGATTTCAGCATGATTTGGTTTCATTATTATGCTATGATATGTCATAGTAAATATGTCGTTTTCAGTAATAAGTTGCCAAAATTTTATATCAGACTAAAAGCTTATAAAATTACACGACAATTATCCAAATAAGTTGGAGTCCTTACACCACTAGAGATATTTCTCATAGAAATATTATAATTTTTGATCAGTTTTTAGCCAATTTTAGAACTATTATAATTATAGTTACTTTCTAAATTTCTGCCCAATATCGGAAAAGGTAATCGGTTTAGAAAAAATATAAAATAGAAAAAAAAAGCAAACGTGAACAATTTATCGAACAAATTATTAAAATTTTTAGCATAGTAAGGGCTTGTTTTAATTGTAATCGTGGTAGGCCCAATATTAAAATAAACAAGTTAAACAATAAGTATTTTTATTTGTTCTGGCTTAATGAATTGATAGCCTTGTGAAAATATGTATCATAAATTTAATTTGTCGCACATTATCTCATTCTACGAAATTTTTCATTTAGAAACGATACAAAGTGAGGCGGACAAACAGAGAGACGTATAGACAAATGCACGACCTAATAATGTCAAAAGAGAAAGAGAAAAAGAGAGAGAAGTAGTGGGAGAAAAACACATACATTTAAACTTATCATATTTATATATTTTATGAAGAAGACTCGTCTGGCATTTATAACAGTCTTCAAAATGGAAGCAACAAAAAATCCTTTATGGAACCAACAAAAGAAAAACAAAAAATACCCTCGCATCATTCTGCGAGGATCTCTGCGGCAGGTCACCCTATTAAAGTGAAACGGGTAATTAAGAGACGTAATTTCTGTTTTTGCTCCTGTAAAGGGATTTGAGCTTTTGTGCTGTTTTGTCTTTTTAGGAAGTTTTTTGCTTTTCGTTGCTTTTGTTGAGAGTTTGTCCTTGTTTTTGATATTCTACATGCTTATGGTTTGTAAAAGTTTTTAGAGAACTTTTTACATCGGTGTCAGCGGATTTGTTAATTCTCTGGTCCGTTACAACAACTCCGTTAGATGCGTGGTTGTAGGGGAGTGGTGGAGGAAGAGTCAGTTTGTTATACTTTAGTACCTTACTAATGTATCTACTTAGTTTGAAGGTCATTTCGATTTTTGTTCCACTATAATATATTTTACTCTAATCTTTACTTTGTTTTACTTAACAAGATGATGCGAGTGTCATCGATGATTTGGGATCTTGTTTTATGGCATTAATTATATGGGATACTATAAATCACAGTTGTTTTCATCGCAGTCGTAAAAAAATAAAAAAAAATACAAAAATTCTTTTAGGAGTTTAGGATTCTGTAATGATGAAAACCAAGATTATGTTAAGCGCTTGTTTTCATGGTGAAACCAAGAAAATTGGTGTGAAAACCTGTCGTCTCGGCAAACATCAAAAGGTCATCCGTTCAGGTTAAAGTTTTAATACATTTTTGTTTGCGCCCAAGAGAGAGATGTTTAAATTTCTGTGAAACGTAATCTAAACGTATAAGAAGAAAAAAATCGGGAATCGTTAACACAACTGCTCTGATCTTGGTATCATTGTCGGAATTTTGCCACAAAAAACGTATAAACAGATTGCTATTGGTTCAAACGTTGCGGAATTTGGTATTATGGATTTCTTTTTCGAACCACTGTGCGATGCGAAATCGCCGCAATCAGCCCGTCGTTTCTTTATGGGTATATTCCAATATTGCAGGAGTGCTAGTCAGGGCGGTAGCGAACGGTAGCTATAAAAACTTAAATTGGTATTAATGGAAAATGAGAGAATAAAAGTTTCCCTCATTCTAAGTGATTGTTCTCTTCCCAATGCGATATGTCCTATCGCTTGCATATTATTTAGTTTTTTGATTGTTTATAACAGAAATTTACATCCTGTATTGGAATTATATTAAATTAATTAGAATGCTAACATCGGGCCGGCCGAAATGACATCGATCATTTTCAATACTGAAATTCATGAGAATTTCTCCGTCCGTTCGCGTGTAATAACGAATAAATAATGATAACCAGACAAATAGGAAGACCGACAGATAGGTGGATAGATAGATAGACAGATAAGTCAACTTAGAAGACGGATCTGAGAATGAAAATGCATATTTTAGATACCTACCGCGCCTTCTTTAATGCGTTAAAACGGGCGCGCGAAGTGAACATAGCCTTAATCGTCGGATGTAGGGTACAATGAAGGAGCTAAAAGTGCTCCTTTATTAAATAACATAAATAATTTATTTAAAAATACATATTGTTTTTTGTTTAGGTTTTAGCGAGATTAATTGGTTTGAATTTATAAGAATTCAGTATATTTTGTAAATATCACGAAGATTTCCATCTTCTATAATTTTTAAATTGTATCTAGCGTAATTGAGGAAAAGTCAAAATAACCGCGTTCTATCGCAACATACTCGATAGCATACGCAGCATACGCATAAACGTGAAAGTAAAATAATACAAGACTTGTAATGACGGCACTGCTATTTCAGTACGTAAATTCAGATTTAATGCCATGAAAATGATCGATCGAAATATTTGATGCCGTTTCTTTTATGCAAAATTCTTTGAACAACAGCAAAATCAACAGCAAAGGGGGGAAATCGAAGAAAAATTAAAATGAAATAATCGATAACAGCACTTACCATTTGTTTGTAGCGATGTAGCGATCCAAAATATTTGAAGCAAAAATAAAAGAAACATCAATGAAAAAAAGGGGGCGGGCGGTGGTACGGACAAGAATAAGAGTAAAATGCAACGATCAAAGGAACAGCGAGAACGACAAGGGCGGCTACAACGAACATGATTACGGTTACGATACTTCCTGTTTAAGAATGCAAATGCTTTGGAGCGTTGATTCTTGTTGACAATTGAAAAAATTAACTTCACTTCTGCATTTGTTGTCTTCAACAGGAGTGCGTATACTCCTACTCGCATGGACACACATATATACACACTTGTGCGCACCTACATACAAGCATTTGCATACGCAATAGTAAGTGTAAATATTTATCACACGTTCACGTAAATATCATTATCATAATGTCATCAACGAGTCATACATGAAATACATCTTTATCTCGCATAAATATCATTATTTAAGCAATAGGGCGAACAATACTATTTATTTGATTTTGTATGATAATATTTAAATCATCTATAAAAGTTACCCGGGAGGCTTGGAATTACCAAGAAATCGATAGAAATTTCAAGACTAATCACATACATGCACGCAAATTTTATCCATACTCACGCTCAAGAAGTTTATTTTTCTTATATCAGGATAGGCACGATTAATCGTGAATGATTGTTGAACCTCCAGCTCGAACACACTTTTCTACCTTCCTTAATACTTCTGCATTCCTTAGTGCTTCTCTGAAGTCATGCGTGTGTCTGAAATGAAATTTTAAAACCAGACAGGAAATGAAACGCTCATTTCCGTTCGAAAAAGATAGATCATTACTGATGAAAATAGTGAACGTGTATTATATATCTTTTTCTTCTGATCTTTATTTTCGTAAATAAATTAATCACAAATTTATCAAATTAAAAGTGTGAAAAAAAGGACACAAATTAGAGCTTTTAAGAATTTGCTAATTAAAAAATTTGAATTTTAGAAAAAATGTATTGTACTTTTTTAAAAATGTTTTATGCATTCGTAGGGAGTAAAGTGTTGTAATCGCAAAAATTTTCGAAATTAAGATTTCAAACGAAATATGCATATGCATTTTGATTAGTTTAGGAGAGTGTTCAAAAAGTATCGTGGAGGTTTTGCTTAGAGTTTTCTTCGAATGCTGATTGCCAGTTATGCACATTTGTGCAAAGAAGGCTCCTAGTATAGACCTAGGCCTAGTATAGGCCCGAGAGTATAGATATTGGCTTTATATAACCCAACACTATGATACCACTGCCCACACATAGTGCGAAAATTTTGTTTGAAAAATAATAAATTCGAGCCAAATTATTAAGCTTTTAACAATTTTGACTTTAATTGATGTGTGCGAATTTATTTTAAAGGAAAACAAAATAGAATTGGAAACAGAAGAAAACGAGAAGACTAAATTGTAAAGATTATGCAAAAGTAAAAATCTGCAAATCACGTCAAGTTAAGTTATGAATTCTTTCATGTAAAAATTTGAGCGCTTAAAAATCCTTTTTTCCTTTTTTGAAAGAGATTTGAATAGTTTTTCAAGCTTTTATATTATTAAAATAAATATCTTAATTTTCAGTAAAGCTGTTTTTATTCTAAAGTATATTCTATTAAATTCGGAAAGAAAATTCAGCCTTCAGAGAAAAGTAATCGTCTAAAACAGATGTCGAAAGTAATACGGAACACAAAAAGTGTAAAATGGTAACAAATAAATAGAAAGAATTTCCAGAAAAACTCAAATGAAAACAAAATCAAAAACAAAATAGAGCAAATGATGCAACATTTTAAAAAGAGTGTTGTGAAAGGTCGTTGTAAGTTAAAACGCCTCTTTGTGTTAGTGGAAACATACTTTTGAAATGTATGTTTTCTGTAAGTATGCTTTGGCTTTGTTTGTGAACTGCTTAGAAATAAAGTGAATTTATTTAATCTTCCCTTGTTTGTATATCTCTCTCACTCCCACTGATTATGAATTCATAATGCGAAAAAAATTGTAAAAATATCTGGAAATAAAAGATATGTAGCAGATGTGTATATTGGATTTGGAATATACGTTACTCCATTGAAATATAAAACTAATATCAAATACATAACCGTTCTCTCCACAACGAAACCGAGAATACATCGAATGTTCTTCGTACCGAAAGTTTCTAATTTTGTTATTTTTAAAAATTGTGTGACTCATAAAAATAATAAAACTAGACAGGAATTGAGGAATATATTCCAAAATCAAACATTTGTTAATTTATATATAAAAAATTTTGATACAAAATGAGTCTTTTTGAGTAAAATAAATTATTTTATGTCTAAAAAGAGAGTATAATAAAGCAACGAATATTCAATTAAAATAAAATTTAGAAAAAGGAAATATTGCCTTAATAGAAATTTAATGCACAACTAGAGAATCCATTTATTTCTCTGAATGTTTCAGCTGCTCAGACTTCTTTACATGAAATGTACCGAAAGGACTCTTGAGGATGGACGGACTGACTGTTTAAACCTTTTTAACCACAACATTAGTATGCCCTTTCAGATGAGTGCGTAAGTATTTTATATGTATGGTTTGTTGATAAATGCATACATACATGTGTATGCATGTATGCATATTCAAACTTTGGCAACAAAACCTCTGCCTCTGAACTCATTTCCTGCGTTGATGAAAATATATAACTGCCGGTCATGAAAAGCATTAAACTCAAACATAAAATTTCCACAACTTCGCTTCAAGGCTTGAACGAATAAATGAAAAATCATGAAAAATTAATTTTTAATGCGAGAGAAACATGAAGACATTATGATCAAACTTATTTTTATTACATTAAATTTTCGTCTCTCATAATTTTTTTTAATTTGAATAAATAATTTCCACAAAATTTTTATTAAATATTATCAGCTTTGAAGTGCTCAAATAAAAGTATTAAACTTAATCAATAGTTTTTTCTTGGATTAAAATTTTTGTGATTTATTTAATAGATAATATATGCAAAATAGGAAAAAGTTGTAAAAATAGGTATTGTTCAACTACGTTTAAACAGTAATGTTTGGTGGAATGGCAATTTTGATAGGTAGGTTAAACATTTTAACTTTTTAACTTTAAAATTTTTTTTCGTTACGGAAAACAAGCAAAAGTGTTATAAGAATGCATTATTTTCAATTATCTTTCAACGTTTTTTTTAAATTAAAAGGAGTATGTTGCGATTTATTGCAGCAAACATAATTTGTATTCAATTGTGCTATCGAAGGCTGACCCTTCATGGTCAATGCAGAACCATTGATTTACACCAGGATACCGTAAAAACACAAAAAGGGAACACATAATCTCTTTCCTTTATATATTTGTCACGTAAAAGGTTCGCTTAAAAAGTAAATAAAACCTGAAACCAAAAAAGATTAAAAATACATTTAGTCTATGCACGAAATCCATTCATTATCAAAATACGTCCGTCGAAATATCTAAATTTTTTACTAAAAAAATAAAAAAGGGTACAAACAGGCCGCCAGTAGCAATCTCTAAAACGCTTTGCAGCGGCAAACTTGCAAAACGGAATAAGAATAACAGAAGTTTCGGTTTTTATTTCAAATATTTTTCAAAATCTCCTTCCATTAAAATCCACTAATTATTTAACTTCCTCAATGGGGGATTAATTTTTTGTCAGTGTTTGATTTGAAGATTAAAAAATAATAATTGGTTTAGGTTAAAATATTTTCGTTTTGAGCAAACACAAACGCGGTAACATTTCAAATGGCCTTTTTGTTAGTTTCTTTCTTAATTAGTTTTTTATCTGTGCTTATTTTTAATACTGTAAATATTTTATTTTAAAAACCGTAAAAAATGTAAGTCTTAAAATTAAAAAATAAGAGTGCTAATTTCAGCCCCGCCGAAGCTTATATACTCTACACCTGTGGTACAAAAAAAGATTTTGTGTTTTTATATTGGGTCGAGTTATATAAAGTAATAACAGACAATACAGAGTTAAATGCTCGAGATGTGTGAAATTTTCTGGAGATTATAAATCCACCAAGAAACCGTCGTAACGCACCCACTATCTTACTTCTGGATCTACTTCCGGACTGGATTTATAATTACAATAATATCATAACAATTAAAATATTTCTTAAACTTTAAGAAAAATTTTAAGAAAAATTTGACGGCATTGAATAAAATTGTATCTCCTGAAGCCTGATTGATTTTGTAATCTATACAAAGTTATCACACAAATCTAAAATTTCAAAAGTAAAAACAATAGTTACAATGAAATTAACAATGATTTCATAGAAAATTGTATATTTTTTAAAGGAATTTCATTAAAAAGTTCTTAGATAATTTTTCTGTAATAAGTATAAATTGTTTTAAACTTGAAGCACTTTTTGCACAAAACCAATTCCAATAAATTATTCTTTACTTGCTATGTAAAATAAAACTTTTTTTGAATTAGAAACAATTTTTTTAATTAATTTTTTTTTATTTAATTTAAGAGATTTAAAAACCAACTATTGCTCCAAAGCTAATCAAATTAGAATTTGCAAACGAAGTAAAATTTTTTCGCATACAACTCTCAAAACATTTAACCATGGTAAACGCTTTGTTTACTAGTAAACTATTATTTAAACAAAATTTAAATTCGCCTTAGGATAGTTATCCACATTTCCTATGTGGATAATTCTCAATTTGAGGGATTATTTTCCAACTTTCAAATGCAGACTAACGTGAAAAAATTATTTTTAGGATTAAATTTCTAAAACCTAAGCAAAAGATTAGACTTCACATGAATAACTGAAATTTATTAGTACTGCTACAATGCAATTATTAGTGCTGCGGTTATACAGAAAAGGCGAAGGAGAAAAAAAATTAAGTTGATTTTATGCAATGCGCGCCTTTCTCAGAAGTTTTTGGAGACTAATTGAATTTCAATTAATTGAATTTTTTTTCAATTAATTGAAGGATGTAGAGAAGCAAGAGGTGCTGAAGGAAGATGCTTCAAATTACAAAATTTGCTACGAAAGCGTTTACATCTGCCGCATCGACCCCAAAGCAGTTAATTATTAATAAGGCGGATTTTTTTTGTTTTGTATAAATTTTTGTGTTTTTTCCCTGGAGGCGCTAAATTTGAATAGAATTTTTGTAATAAAAATAACCACAACTGCGCCCTCCTAATGGTAAAAAAGTACTTACGAGGAAATAAGAAACGATAGTCTGCAAAGTTTTCAGTCTTTGTGTTTTTTCTATTTGAGAGTGAAAAAACAATTTTAATTATTTCACATGAAAAATTCCGTGAAAGTTCAAGAGAGGAAGGGAGAGAGAGATAGATAGAGAAACAGAGAAATCGTCAGATAGAAATGAGCACGTTAAGAGAGAACGACAGGAAGTAAGCAGGATATGTGACAAAAGAGTTAATTTAAAGACTGATTAGCAAGAAATTACGTAGTGGTAAATCCAGTTTAAGTTTTCAAATATTTCATTCCTTTTTAAAATTTTTTAGCAATAATAATTCAATATCAATGATTTTATATATAATTTTTAAATTAAACAATTTTATTTATTTTCAAGTATTTGTTTTTATGCACGTAGATGTTATGCACCGTCTCGTATCGAGACATTAAGCCGTTTAAAATTATATGCACCTCTCAAAATTATACGACTAAATTAAATGCGAGAACACAAAAAAACAACAATTTTAACCTCATTAAAACCAGTGGTCTTCAGATGATGAACTCGATTTACTTTTGCTTCAACTTTGAAAGTCACAAACGTAGCTGCCCCTATATCTGCCCCCATTTCTGTTTGTGGCCTCGTAAAAAGGTGAGTTATTTCCATCAGAAACCATTTTCTTCGTTATGGTTTTGGATAATTCGTTTATTTTCCTACTTTTTTTATTATTTCTTTTTTTGTGCCTCGTTCTCTCGTTTCGAATACACTTCAACTTCTACTTGGCTTGACTCCCATTTTATACATTTTTAAACGTTCCCACACTTTCACGTTTCCAGTTTTCTTGTTTCCTTGACTACATTTTTGCCCTTTCCTCTTCTTTCGTCTACACTTCATTTCTCCTTTGCTTTTTACGCTAGGATAGTTATTAAACAACTCTGTTTATTGACAACTAAATGCTTACTGGGTTCTCTTTAAAATGTGATAAAAGCAATTTTATACCAAACTCATTTGCATTTATCCGTTACATTTATAATGATGCTCCATTATCGAAACTTTAAAATGCTGTTTGCCAAAGAAATTTAAAATAATCAAGAATTTAAAAAGAGTTATAATTTTTTCAATGGGATATGGCAGGATCTTCTTTGGAGGAGGAGATATAAAGGCGTAGAAATGTAGAAAATATAGAATATTTAAGAATTATAAAAATTGTAAAAGAGTAATTAAAAGAAAAATGAAGAACAATTAAGAACGCTAACTTCGGCCTGGTCAAAGTTCGCATAGGCTATACCGGTAATTTAATTTATGGTTTCCAATCCAACAATCAGTGGGTGTGACACGCCTCTACTGACAGTGATAGTTCCCCTTTCTTTGGTAAATTGAGATCTTTTAACTCATCTTCAACATAGCTTTCCCCAACATTTCACACATCGCTAGCATGTTGTTCTGTATGATAGTGGCAGTGCCGCCATTTGAATAGAGACTGACAAGCAAATGTCAGTATTTCAATTTTATTTTATAATTATTTCGTGGTGTAGCTATACCCATTTTTCTTATTTCAATTTCCGAATTTCATGTCGATACGTCTGATACTTCGACACTTCTTTCCGTTTGTTTGCAGTAGTGATTTCCGCAGGCAGGCACAAAGATACAAAGACCCACAGACAGACGGATTGACAGACCAATGGACGTCGCTCAATCGAGGAGGTGATTCTGAGCAAAAATATATACACTTTCCTATACCAACAGATGCATTCGATTCATATTATTCATATAGTACTCACCACTATATGAACACCCGCTCATCCATTTATTCATTCATCCATCGTTTCATGGCATTTCTTTTGAAACGTTTCATGGCATTTCTTTTGAAACGTTTCATGGCATTTCTTTCGTTTATTGAGGCGCATACAATTTCAAGCGTGATATGAACGTGTGGATGTTTATGCGCACGTATACATATTCAGCAAACAATCAATTTTTAGACAGCTATTGGCAAGCAGGTGAGATAAAACCTTTATTTGCAACGAAATTTTACCTCCCTTTTTATGACGGCATGCGCTGGGTATTTGCGACAGTAATAAATGGTTTATGCTCTTTTAGTGAGAGACAAATTAAGAGGGTGAATATTTCAGACTTTGACTTTTTTGTGATTTATCAAAAAAAGTTGTTGAATTTTTTATAGATTTCCTGTGTTGGGTCTTCTCGATTTTATTTAGCATTTTTATTTTCATTCATAGTTAATGAGAATCGAGATTGGTTAATGATGATGATGATGATGATGGTGAAATATTTTGCATTCATTCAAAATATCAATTTCCTTTCTTATACGGAAAATGCATTTTATTGTTATTAAGGATATAATCTATTCATCTACATATTGTTATATTCTTAATACAATTGCTTTAATATCGCGCGAATTCTCCATTTCTTTTTAAATTAATTTTTTAAAGTTATTTGTTTACAATTTACAATCTCTTCGTTGACGAAATTCTACAAAATATGGTCGAATGGTACCATCAGTTCCATCAAAAAAATGACAG
The DNA here is from genome assembly GCA_963966595.1 of Physocephala rufipes. Classification (NCBI taxonomy): domain Eukaryota; kingdom Metazoa; phylum Arthropoda; class Insecta; order Diptera; family Conopidae; genus Physocephala; species Physocephala rufipes. The sequence continues at coordinate 28,959,752 of OZ016502.1, forward strand.
AAAAAATGGACAGGAATATATTTGATACCTTTATCATTTATCAAATGACTATAGTTGGAGTGAAGGTTCGTGCCTATGCTGACGTCCATATAGCTCATTGGCCCATTGGCCATGTTTCTGAGAATATTTAATAATTTCATTTTTATGATTAATTTCTCGGATTTTGTTGTTAATTTTTGTAACTTCCATCCGAAAGGAAGGACAAATTGAATACACACTCAGTAACGCATAGGTCTGGTAGGTATAAGAAAGTGTATATATTCTTACTAAGAATCACCACTTGTGCCGGTTTTGCGATTTCGGTTCGTCTGTCTGTCTGTGAATCTGTGTGTCTGTATGTCTATCTGTAGGAATTACGATTCAGCCAAAGGGAAAGTAGTATCGTAGTCTTAGGAGTGCCGACATGAAAAGCTGCAGCAGCAGACGTCAGAAAAGGAAGAATATATAACTTTTCGAAGGTTTTACTGTAAAATATTGTTAACAATTTCCATAGTCGATTGTTTATAAAGTTTAATATAAGTTTCGGTACCATAAGGAAAGGAATAATCCTATTGATTTTTGTGGTTTTGATTCATAATTTAATCCTTCGAGTGCTTCTAACCACCGTTATTTATTTCTGAAGATTGCCAAATTCTCATTGTTATGACAGGACAGACGCCGTCGTCTTTTACTTTGCTTCAGGCTGAAGAGAGAAGAGAAATTCTTTTCCCTAAAATACCCCAAGCGGTTGCTTTGTATACAATAACGTATAACGAGTTAAAGTTAGTTTTTGCTGAAGTTAGTATGGTTTTTTAGTTTTGCTGTTTTACATTTGTGTATTTTATAGTATTTGTGTATTTTATAGCATAGCATATTATAGTATTTTATACAATCTTTTTATTGTGATTTTTAATCAAGTTCTTTTACTTAGTTACCTTTGCTGTTGTTTTGTAGCTGTTACAAAGCTGGTTTTAAATATACTGCGAGGAAATAGTTGTTGTAGAGCGATGATATGGATGACGCAAAGGTCTGGCTTTTATTTCTTAACTAAGAAATGGGTGAACGCGTTGATTGCTAATGTCTAAGCTAGCTTTTATTAATTACTAACGGTCTTTTATAATAAAAATAGAAGAGAGCGAAGAGAACAAATACATAATAAATTTGTTACAAAAATTATTTTTCATTTCCGCAGATTATTCTCGGAGAATATTCTCGCGGGCAGGTAAGGCTGTTTGTTAGCGTTCATTGTTTTGTTTTCTAATATGATTTTCCTAAATTACCTCCATTCCCTCTACTTGTTTCTATTTTCCTTTAATTTTCTCTTCCTTTAGTTTTCATTCCTACATATTTCTAAGCTCATAATCCGCATGTTGAACGGTATGCTACGTTTTTCTTTCTCTCTTCACGACCCACAAGAGGAATCTACAAGGACATTAGCAATAAAAACAACAACGGGAAGCAATAAGAAAGAAAAAGGTAATTGTTGTTGTATATGTTGGTTGAAGTAAAACCAAAGCTCGTAATTTGCTTTAGTGTTACCAAAGTGTTACGAAATACAATACGTTGATATTTTGGATTTCTCGATTGACGGATCGGCTGTTCGGTCGGAAATAGCCTGGGTGCTAGTCCAGTCTAGTCTAGTTTTTTTTTGATGGTGCGCTTGTTCTTGCGCTTGTTGATGCTACTGAATGCCGATATTGCTGCATAAGCAGTTATGCATTGTATTATAGACCTTTTTTATTCTGTAGGAACGAGGATTTTCAAAGCATTTGCAATTCATTTCAAAGCATTTGCAATGAAAAATTCGCTTGCGTCGTTGCTTCATTCTTTTATTTTTCTTTCGTTGTCTATTGAATTTGTTTGTTTGTGTTGATTATGATGGTTTCTTTTCGGATTATGTCCATGAACTACAAATGATGGATACCGTAGTTACGACCAATAACTCAATAAGGCTAATAAGTTTCCCTGTGCTCTTTTCTCTTTCTCTTGTACGAGTCAGCAACATCCTCAAGAACCGCAGCAACAGTAACAATATTTTCAACAGCAACAAAAGCAACAGCGGTAACGGCAGCATGAGTTAAAGCTGTAGAAACGGCCAATTATCGAAAATTTTTAACTTTTTCCATTTACGTTCGACTGATATCAATCACACAAATCTGTCTGCTTTTTTGCTTCAGCACTGATCTCAGTCAAGCAGTTTATCTGTTGATTTGGTTGCACATCCAATCTAAAAGTCAATAGGTTTATTCGTCTGAAAATAGATTAGATGTGTCTTTGTTAAAATATTCATGTTCATTCTTGATTTCTCATTCTATTCCTATAAAAAATATAGAAACAGTTTGCGACGTGCAATAAAAATATTACGGTTAAAAAAATTGTTAAAATAGAAATGTGTCGCAAAATATTGAATTGGATTTGAATCAAATATGTGGGGATCTAAATTTTATAAGTTGTGCTAGAAAAAATATTTGGACAAAATGTTTCGACTCGGCAATTAGTATAAATATGTAGTCCTTGCAAATATTCGTATTTTGAAATAGATTTTTTAATTTTTCCATTGAATATAGATTTATTTTTCATTGCGAGTAAATACATTGCGATTCAATCCATCGTGGTTAAATTTCTATTCCCAATTTCGGTGTGTTGTTTAAAATACGTTTCGCGAAGAAATGATACCCAGAAAATTAAAAAAGTATTTTATTTATTTTTTCTCTATAAAGTATTTTTTCTCTATAAAGTTTAGAATTTTAATTAATTGAATAAGATATAGTAAATTGTATTTGTGTATGTTTCTCTTTTAGTACTTTAGCTTACAGAAATTCGTGTAGGTGCAATTCTTCAAATATTATTAATATTTATGAAAAATTCAGTGAATCGATATTGTTTTCACTGCATGCAATAAATTGGCTATTTCCGAAACAAATTCGCATCAATAGTGTTGAAAAATAAGAGAATATTTTATAAAAGTATGAATTTAAAAGGCTTTAGAATAAATATCAATGCAATCGAGAAACATTGGAAAAAACAAAAGTGAATTTTTTATATTTTCGTAAAAGCCTTCAATTCCAATATTCGGAGTTTTGAAACATGCCCTGTCATAGAAGTGATAAAAGGTTGGTGATGAAAGGGGTGTAGGGAAGCTGAAGAACTAAAGATTGGCTTTTACTTGCAAATAAATAAAAAGGTAACCCTATAGCGTAGAGAGCAAGGGGGAATCCATAATATTCACCAGTTGCAGCTTCATTTATTTTTTGCGAACTTCATCGCAGTCATCTATTAATGTTTGACTTGCTACGTGTTCGCCGAATTCGTTTTCAGCAGTCATGTCCATCGTATACAATGTAGAAAACAGCGTTGCTACATGATATGGAGGATTCATGAAATATAGGAGGGGCAAAATGCAGTATGATGAACAATAAAAAACATTAAAAAAGCGCGATGGATCTGTGAAAAATTTGCTGATGTTAACAACGCGGCGTTCGTGATGAGAGGAAAATTTCGAAAAAAAGCAAATATTGCAAATGTGCAAAACATTTCAAAACAAGCGAGAAACGAAAAATTTAAGAGCAAAATTGCTAACGATTCAGCAATTGAAGAGCGAGAAGGACGATCAATATTTTTGTTCATTGGCAACACAAAACATTTCACTCGCCAATAATGTATAAGACGTACACACGCACGCACTCGACCCTACCCCCGCACACACATACGCACACACAAAACACGCACATGCATACAGGTTAATCAGAGTGAAGGTACCACCAACAAGCTGACAAAAGAATGAACACTTTTAATATACCGAGATATTCTAGTTTTTCTCATTTATGTTAAAACAAGATTATTTCAAGCGTTCAATAGCGAAAGGTGAAATTTTTTTAAATTTGGAAGAGTTGCCAGATTGTGGATTTTGTTTGTGGATATCATTTTCTGCTTTGGTTTTCTTCTATAAAGATTAACCTTGAGATATCATGCATGTCATGCAATTTCATGAGAGTTGGCTGATGTGTGACCATTATATTCAAAATAAGTGCTTAATATTTCCGCAACGTTCAAAAATCGCGTTCTTTTTCTTGCAAAAAGAATTTCGAAGCAGCAAAAATAAAAACTATTTTTTGTTTAGAAACGTTTATGTTTCATGGCAACATTTCGGAACTCGAAGGAAAGTCATCGAATATCATTAATATTCTTATAGAAGAATGTTTAAAAGTTTATGTTTAAAAGTTATAGAAGATCATTAACATTATCGTTATGCAACACAATAATTGTTCTGACAATTTTTATAAATATATTTAGTTTCAACCATAAATAACATTTCGATTGAAAATGCTCGATAATACGAACCGGAGGCGGAAATTGAATTTGTTGTAAATTTCTTGAAAATTTGTTGTGTCAACTGCTGTCAAGATTCTATTTTTTAAGGAGTGGCGGTTCAAGTAATTCTTGCTGACCTCAATCAATAGAAATCAATAGAAATAGAAATCTTTTTCATTTGTCCAACCTAAAGTCCTCATCTAGTGAATTTCGATATTTGGGTCAAGTCAAGCAATATTTCAAATTCATGATTTTTCGTTGAGGTATTTATCCAATATAATTCTAATTTGTTTAGAATACAAGATATTATCTCAAAAGTGTATTCGCTACGATCTCGCTTCTTCCAGCAAGTATGAAAGCTCGTCCTTCGAAATTTTATTGTTTGGCAATCTTTAATCTTCAATTCCAATACAATTTTATAATTTAGTCACGTTAGTTAATATTCGAAATGAATTTCATTAATAATATTGATCGAAATTTGTTTGTATTCGTTTTACGATATCATGCCAATTGCGATTTCTTTGTTATTAGTAAAAAAACTACATGAAATGGACAAAAGCTTTGGAAAACTCGCTGAATTTTTTTTATTTTATTCTTCCTGAACTTTTTTTGGGACGATGGGATGACTTTGTTGTTCCTCTAAATTATTTAAAAATAGTTTTTTAATTTTCTCAAAGATTTATTTTACGTCATTTCTGTTTAATTTATGTATATTCGTTGCTTGTGACGACATCAATAGGTTTTGTTAGCCGAGAAGAGAAACGATAACAATTTTTAATGAAAGAAAGTTTCTTCTTCGATTTTCTGTTCAACCCAAAATGAGAATGAAAAAGTAAATGATGGCGCAAATTACTTTTATGAGTCCCATTTGTTTGGCATTACAATTTCTATTAAAACTTCTGTAAACATTTTTTTTATTTGCAAATTTTTGTCTCTTCTTCAGTCTTGAATATAGAAATATTTTTCTTCCAATTTGTTTTAGACAATTTTCTACAATTTTTTACAATTGTCTGTATGACTTTGTTCTATTTTTGCGTAAAAAATCGATAAGAGAACATTAAGAGAAAATGCGAGTTTTTAAATCACTTTGGTTGATTCAGTTTTAGTCGATTTCTCCCCCTTATCTCGTAATTGAAAATAACGTATTTCTTTTCTACTTTTTTTTCTGCTTTTTAAAATTCTGCATTCCTGAACTTTGCCAATTAATTTTTTTTCGGTCTAATGATGGTAACAACGCATTATATTCTTTACCTCGCACTGCCCCAGTTTTCTCATTCTCTCTTTTTTCTCTGTTTTATTCCTTCACAAATTTAAATCAGTCTTCACCTTTCTTTCATACGCGTTATTTATTTTAGCCAATTATGTGCTGGTGGTGTTCTTTGTTTATTGGCATTTGTATTTCTTCTTCTCTCATTAATTTTCGATTTTAAATTTAATCTTCGCGTTATTTGATTTACGGCTTTTGTTGTTTTCAATATTCGGTTTTATAAAAGATTTTTCTGTTATTTTTTGTGTTTTAGTTCATTGACTTATTTGTTTTCATTTTGATTTCTTTATAGTTGTCGTTTCCTTCTTTGTTTCTTGCAATACTTTCCCCACTACTATTCCTTTTCACTCTTCTCTAGAAAATTTATCCTTCGGGAGCTTTTTTCAATTTCAATTTTGGTTTAAAACTTTTTAATAATAATTCTTTAATGTAATATTATTTCTCATTAAATATTGAAAGTTTAATGAACCCGATTAAAATAAATATTGATTTAAAAATTTGATTTTGATTGCCAACAACGAATTACACTTCTCAACTTCTCATTCTGCTCGATTTAAATGCTGATGATGTTGGTAATTAAATATGATTATTTTAATTTTTCACGTAACAATTAATTGTGAAGCAGTTGATGGTTATGACGGTATGATTGTCGTAAATTGTTATTTTATGCACAATACAGAATTATTTCAAATTTAAAAATACTTTTATAATTTTTCTGTATATTGTGAATTGATTTTTCCTCCTATTGCTTCTGATCTCACATTTGAGTCCACTTGTGACTGTATCTAATTGAAATTAACTAAAGTTTAATGTTTTCGATGATGCCTCCCCAAGATAAAGATGGTTTAGTTAGTCATTTTTTTGACCCCTTTTTCGAGCGTTAGAGTCTTCAATTAAGACCTGCTGCTGTAGAACATTTTTACATGCATTCATGGTATTCTTTTTCTTTCAACCTGATTAATAACTATGCAATTATAATTCCGAGGTAATTAAGTTTGTAATTACTCTAAAGTTATTATGATTCATAAGCGCAAAAAAGAATTACATAATAGCGATTTATTTATTTACTTATTATAGAGACTGTAGAAAAAGAGATGTCAGTACGGCAATTGGATCGATTAATCAAGAGAAAGCTATGATTTCAAAAAGTTCGCTTTCAAAATAATTGCCTCCATCAATTCTTTTACTTCATTTCCTTTTCTTCTCATAATTTCTTTCTCTATTCTCCTTCATAATTTTTTTCACCCTCAGTCTTGGTGGTTAGGTGACATTCTTTAAATCTTCTAATCGAATAGAAAAAATTAAATAAAATATTAAATAATGTTGAAATTTAACGCTTCTTTGCTTTTTAAGTTTTCCTTTAAGCTTTCCTTCTTTGCTTTTTAAGTTTTTCTTCTTTCGAGTCTTTATACCTTCACCCTACACTCGAAGTTTTTATAACTTACACTTCTTTTTCCATTTGTAATGCATTAAAGGAGGAGGCTCATAATAATTTCCTGTGGGTTTGTGGGTAGTTCGAGTGCAACCGAGACGAGGGAGATATGGACATGAAATCTAGCATGGATATTCATTGTTTCCATAGGCTGTTTGGGATTTCAAATAATTGTATGTACGTAAGCTTCGGTTGGCGTTCTTTCTTCTTTTTGTACTAAATTCTCTGTCGATTTTGTCTATTCATAGTAGTCTCTAGTAGTCTCTAGAAGTTTCATAATAGAAAGAATAAGTATAATAAAGAGAGGAAGAACGAGAGAGCAGCGAACATATATGGATACAAATAGAATGTCAATCAATTGCAAATTTATTTCAAATTCTTCTTATTCCTCTCATTATCATACCAAGTAACTTAACTTATTGTCTAGTTATACCCTACACCAGTAGTGTCCAAACCAACTCAACGTCAAATCAGTAATTGCGTGTTAGAGCACTCTAACGCGTGTTAGAGCGTGTTAGAGCAGTAATCAGTGTTAGAGCACTTGATACACTTAAAAAAGTTGTGTGCAGAAACTGCTACACAACAAATTCGAAATCCTAAGGTAAGGCCTAAGGTAACTAACTGCAGCACGAATTTAAAACCTATTCTAAATGATCTCCTCTTGTGTCATTAAAGACCCTAACTCGTTCTTCACCTGTATAATTTTTATACTTAACAACAAATAAATCTTTTTTAAAATTATCCATTGTATTTACAATTCTATATTAAAAATATTGATAAATCATAAGAATTGGATAAAAAAGTAACGAAATTGGTTTTATTCGTCTTTATTAAATTAAAACTAGTAATAACGTTATCTTCGGCCTGGCCGAAGCTTATATATCCTATTCCAGAATCTCATGATAACAACGTTCAAATAAAATGTCGGCGGCTTATTTAAATATATTATATATTTATATTTAAATTATTATATTTACTTTTATAACCAGCCTGTAATGACAGAGAACATTTGTACCAAATTGCATGCTTTATTTGTTCTTTTTATTCTATTTTTATGCCTGTACGCTTGTATGAATTTTGTCTCTAGTGAGCGGACCACACCCATTTTTTGGATTATAATTTCAAATTAGATAGTAGACTCGAATATACAATTTCACCTTTAAGTTCGTACTCGGAGCTCCGTACCTTTCACCTTTAAGTAACTCGGATAAATTGAGCTCCGTACCGTAAAATAAAAAACCGTAAAATAAAAAACCGTAAAATACAAAGTGAATCATACAGGACATTTTTCTGACTGTACTGCAAGAAAAATTGACAAGAGAAATTGCAAGAGAAATGACCGCATCTTCGAGGGTAACATGTGGAGTGAAATGGTTTCGATTGCCGAATGAAACAAAAGCAGAACCATATACGTATATCAACTTCATACTACTGAGCAGGCTTTGATCATCACTGCCAAGGAGATAGCGTATATTCACTTTTACTTGCATTTGTAACGCATTAAAGGAGGTGCGGTAAGTATAGAAAATATGTATCGATTTAGGGATATCCATCCGTCCTTGTAATCGTTTGTTAACAACTGTGTGATTTTGAATCCTACAGAATAAAATCCAACTCTGTAAATATTAATAAAAGTTGAAATATTTACAATAAGACTGCATAATTTCATTAAAAGAAATGCTCGAACGTAGATAAGTTAGTTTGGCTGCTTCATTAATGCATAAATCCTAATAGTGTAAACGAATTTTTTTAATAATAAAATCTTCAAATCCCTCCCAATAAATTCCAAAGAAAGAAGCTTATTCCTGCTGGAAAAGGACAAGATCACGAATAGTTATTTATTTTATTCTAGCTTAACAAAATTGTGAATTCAATTAAAAAGTACAATTAAAAAGCGAACAGGACTGGAGAGTGAAAAAGAATACTAAAGTTTGTTGGATTGAATAATTCAAATTAATTTATGAGTAAGTGCCTTCGCTTTTGACCCGCTTTTGCTTTTCTTTAATATTTGCGAAATAATACATTTTGAAATATCTTCGAGTATATGATTTTGATAAAAGTTTTAATTGGATCTTTTAAGTGCATTTTTTGAAGTACTAAACTTCTAAAGTAGTTATTTTTCTTATTATTATACGTTTTTGTTTTTTTCTTCCTCGAATTGGTTCAATTCTCTTCTGTTCTTCTTTTGTTAAGAAGAAACACCTTTGAAAACTTTCACCTTGATGATATCCATACTTTTATTGGAAGTGCTCCACAAGGACCGAGTCTTTCTGTCGATATGATGGGTTATGATATTCATGATTCGGTGTTTTGTTAAACTTTGGGTAAATTTCCTAGATGTTATATAATCCATCTCTGAAGATCTTAAAGAATTAAAGAATAAAAACAAGAATAAAATTGAAAGAAGTTCAAAACAGGGTTAATTTTACTTTGGGTTGTAACACCAACACCAACAAAAGTTCAAAATTTAAAATTGGAACTAACCAAAGATTCAACGGAGAGGTAGAAACAATCTAACGAAAATTGGATAAAAAATGAGAGTGGTTGAAAGAAAGAAAAATTAAAACAAAATTGATGTTACTAAAAATAAGTAAGCAGGAAAGGAGAAGATTCGCTGAAAGAGATGGACAAAATAGCTAAAAATTGAGAAAAGTCATTTCACCGACAGGAATGACTCTTTTTTGCTCTTGCCCTTTTTCATTCTGAAGCACTAAAGCGGAATAGAGTAGTTTTGATTGATTTAATGAAGGGCGGAAGAAATGAAATAAAAATAAATAAAATCAAAAAAAAGGAATAAAATGATTATATTTAAAAAGAATTAAAATAAAAAAAAGGAATATCATAATAATATTTTCTATCCTTTAAACGTAAGAAAAGAAGCTTGAGGAGCAAATGGCAAATTGAGCAAATAAAGTACTCACTTGGATACTTCCGCGGATACTCTCTCGAGAATGGTAAAACCAGATTATGTTCAAACTTAAATGTATTTAATATATTTAATTTAAATTAATAAATTCGATTTAAAGTCACTTTTAAGGTTTAACAAAAAGAAAGTATTATTAGAGGAAAGGTTTTATGAGATTAGTAAGCAACAGCATTGCTTACATTTTGGTAAAAAATATTTTAAAAAGTTTTAATATATTAAATTTAAATTTTAGTGATTTCAAAATATTTTGGATGAATATAACAATTTCATTTGTCTCCCCGTGGCCTGATAAATATATATTATATGAAATTCTTTTCACCCTTCCGTTTTATGTCATCATTTCAAAAAATCTGAAAGTGGAACGAATTTCGTTTTGGGTATCATTGAAATAATAAAGCATGTCAATCAATGACCATATTCATTCTCTTCCTTCCGATTCTTTGTTTTCAAAACTTTATATCACTTCCTCTTCTTTTTTTCGAAATCTTCATCTTCCTGTTCTTCTTCTTCTTCTTCTTCTTCTGTAATTTCTTTGCTCACAGAACTTATAGTATTGGGTTCTGGAGAATCCATTTCAAAGTCAGTTAAAGGATGCACTTACATATGAAGTTTCCCAACCTTCGTAACGACTATTTTTCTTCTGGTCACTTCTCATCTTTCTATCGCTCTGCCTCTTTCTATTCTCACCCTCTCTTTTTCTCACCAAGGTTTGATGCAATCGTTTCTTCCAACTTGAATAATCTCATTGTCAATGATATCCGCAATTTATTCGTTCTTATTGTGGAAAGTTTTGGTTTTGTTAGTCGTAATAGTTGTACGTCGAGTATAAGTTTTTGCTTAATTCATTTAATAGTCTTCAAAATTTTTTCATCTGAGGAAACGGAGCGGATCAATACTATCCTTGATAGACGAAAAGGAAATATTTATCTAATTTTTTTTAATTTATACAATTGCTCATCCACACGTGTACCGTTTTCCAAAGATTTTTTTTGGTGAACGACGAAGAAAATGCTGTGAGAAGTTAGATTTATAGAAGTAATCAAACTTGTTTTTAACTACATGGAAGTTCACAGATGTATGAGAAAGACCGAAAAGGAATTTTCCTGACTTACTTATAAACACAAAAATATAAATTTTGAATTTGGAACAAAGACTGATAGACACTATAGCAGTCATTACATTTATATAGTAACAGTTATAATAACACTGTTATTTATGTGTTAGGCCGATTACTCCTTGGGCTACCTTAGAATATTGTGTTGGATGTTAAAGAACTTTTATTATCTTTCTTACTAAATAAGCAATCTTCTGTTAATCTTCAGTATAAAATATTTCTTTGAGATTCTTGAAATTCCGAGAAAAAATCATAGGTGTAATTTATTCATCGGCACTCATATAGCTAAACACAATAACAATATACCACTAGAAATTATTTCCAGTATAATTTATCTTTCATTCTATTAATCGTTATAAGGAACAAATTGCTTCTTAAATTTCGAACTTTCGAACTTTTTCGAACTTTCAGATGCAGATTAGTCTAAAGATATAAAAATTTCTTTGATTGAAAACCTACTTTGCCCAAAACAGCCCTCACATTATCTCTGCCCTTAGTTCTCTTTTCTATTCTGTGTTTATAATGTCATTCCTATTTTCCATTTACAATGTATTAACTTCTCCCAATTATGTAGAAAAGCATAACGAAATTTTGTTATTATAAATTAAGTCACTCTTCACTTGATTTTTTTCAAATTTTCTTTCCTTTCATATCTTGTCATATTTCTAGTTACGATAAGTTTTACACTCATTGATTACTGTAGTGTTTGATTTTAAACTTAAATTTCTCAAACCTTATGAACTGTAAAATAAAAATATTTATATCGTTTTCCATATTTTTCGTTGTCTAAAGAATATAAAAAAATTTTCATTCAATATTCAATTCTATTCATGTATAAACATATTATTCAAATGTGTGAAATAAATAAATCATAAAATATAAAGACTACGTATATATTATATACAACCGGATTCCAAACCAAACCAGGACCCGTACAATTACAACTAAAGAAGTTGCTTTATATTCCACTTTTAAAATAATAATTTCAATTTTTATAGAATGTCTTTATCTCAGAAATTTTGTCTAACGAAAACAATTTTTACATTACCAAAGAGATTAAGAATTTATATTCTGTTTTAACTTTGGCATTCTAAGGAATGTGGTTAGCATGAATAGAGGAATCGGTAAAATCTTGTTATATTAAATTTTTACATCAAAAAATGCGTATTCGATTTTGCTCGTTTCATTTTAAATAAATCCCATGCGCGTAACATAGGATTTTCTTGTGGGGAGTCTTAACTGAGTTTTATGAAAACTTCCGCAGGACGTATTGCGAAAGTTTCTTCTTTCATACAACCAGTAAAATCCAGAATCATAGGTACATATTGTTGTTTGAACGGATGTTATATTAGATGTTATGATAAATGTTATGTCAGTCTAAAATGAAAAATGTGAACGTTGTATGGCTTGAGCTATAATTAAAATTGGCACGGTTGAATGCAATAAAAAGTGGTGATGCAACAAGTAGATTAAAAAGAAAGCCAGAATAGAAAAATTCCATTTTCTATGGTTTGCCATGTAGGCACTGCCGGGAACGTTGGATTACTAGATTTTTCCTACAAAATTAGTAGCCCCACCATTCACAATTTGGAGCAATCAGAAATGAAACATACATGAATTTTCTTTGCAGCGGGCTTATCTATTATTTCAACTTATAAATTTTATATATTATTTAACTTTAGATACTTTTTAAATTGATGAGCACAGTTTGTAAATTATCTGATACAACAATTCCTTTTGAAAATAATGACTTTTGAAAACGATGAAATTGCTGAAGACGCCTTAATTGGGTTATTACATTCAATTATATCAAGGATTTTTTATCATAAAAGTCCAGGGAAAACAACTGGATTCGAAAATAGGTTTGTAATAAAAGGCCAGCAAATTTTAAATGTTATTATTTCTATAAATATTTCCATACATTTGCGGCTATAACCGACAGTAGCATAAGGTCGATTAGTTAGTGGACATTACTTATTTTCTTGAATTTTTTCCAAAATTCATCTTTGCTTTCCCCCCGCCTCAATCACTCACCGTATATTGCACTAAAGTAACCGCAATTTATACAATGTACCCCGAGGGAATACCATAAAATATCTAAAGAACACAAGTGAGAAACGGGACAGGCAAAACGGAAAACTAATAACGGGTGCAATACAAAATAATAAAAAAAATCTGTAATCAACACCAACATATTTACCAACATATGTATGCAACCAAATGGCCAAGCAGCGTACCCTCGTTTTCTGTGTAACAAAGGATACATATGTTTCTTTCACCCGCACATTCACACACTCGCCTATATTTGCCCCCATAGCCCGTTTCATATCCGTTGCCTCGAAGTAAAAATTCGCGGTTCGGTTTGGAAAGCCAGAAACAAAATGAGTTCCGGCATTGTTGTCCAAATTCGTTTGTTTATTTGGTTTGGTAACCTGTGGTAACGCGCACTTGTTGGGTATACCGTGCACACGGACTCACATACAACCGAACAAGCACATTTAGTTCGCTGCGAGTGTTGTTGGCTGGTAAGAAAGCAAGGAAAATCATAAATTACTTTGCTATGCAATAAATGCCGTATGATAGGCGCACAAATATACAAAATCAAATAAATACAACCATACTAGTCAACACATGTATGTACATGTATGTACATGTACATGTATGTACATGTGTTCACACAGGCACTCACACGCATACACATGTAGATCATGAACTATTGACTTTGGATGAACATGTGCTGTGCTGTGTACATAAATGTAAATCTGTGGCATTTTAAAAGTCACGCATATTAACTTAGTTCGCTGCTTACCTGCATGGATGGGGACTTCCTTCACCCATATTGCCCGAGTCGATTGATTTTGATTCGCGCTGAATTGTGAATTACCTACCGAGGTGCATGAAGATGAATTCAGTTGGTAACTCAGTAATTTCTCAGCTGACTCTTAGTTTGACTAAATACAGCAAACATTCCCTTATTTTTAATTCTCGCGGTGACATGGAGCGGATCTAATGGTGCCAAGGATTTAATTTTCAATAACTCTGTTACATAGATCCGGCTGAATTTGATCGATGGCTTGAGTTATATTGACTTTAAGGGCATCAGTCGATTACGGATTGCTGGAATAGACCTGAGTGTCCTGCGGCACCACTTGGCCCCTACACCCATATCGTTTAACATAAGCTAAAAGGTGTCTGTTATATTCGCTCTGCAGTGCGCGCCGTTAACATCAATACTGATGATTTATTGACGAAAATTATGCATATTTTGTTTTGTTTAAATAGTTTTGGAGAAAATATTTTATTAATAATTTGATCAGACTTATGAATTAAAATTTATTAGAATTGTAAAATCAAAATTAAAGGCAGATATTTTTTGAGTTTTCACTATACATGAATTCTAGCCATATTTGAGTCTGAGCTATTATTTGAGTCAATATATAGAGTCTTTTCGATATCCATATCCATAATGAAATCTCATACGATCGGTCGTAAAATGTAGCGAATCCTGGAACTTTATATACGTTCGAAATTTGTGTGATGGTTCTGTTGGTATGTCTGTCTGTCTGTCCGTGGAAATAACAACTGCATTCGAACGAAGGGAGATATCGACAAGAAGTTTGACATGAATATTCATTGTCGCCACAGGTTGTTTAGGATTGAAAGTGGGGTAAATCGACTTGAATTCATTTTAGAGGCCGATTTTTCAGTTTCTACACTAGTGTTCACGATGAAATTTGGTAGCCGAGATGTTGGTATTAGACTTTATTACAGTTAAAGGTATAGGACCGTCAACAAATACTATTAAGGAATTATTAATAATAAGTTCATTCGTTCGTGTGTTTAAATTTCAGCTAAAAACCAAACCAGAGCCAAAGCGTCATGGTTTGCCCTCAGAAAAATAAACTGGCCGCCACAATATCAAAGATACTACAGGTGCTTTAATCTCTAATTTTACTTCAATTAAGTTTTGGAAGTCGATCGAAACGCAAGAGCTAGTTTTTGTTGGTCATTATTCGCCAAGATAAAGAAGCAGAAGATGAAAGTATGATTCTGTTCTTGATAACTTCAGACATCGGGAAAAAGCCTTAAAAACTTGTACACAAACTGAAGCTTTTATATTTGCATCTGTCGAAATTAGCATAAATGCATATTCAATTCTATTACAGACCAATCATTTATATTTCATCATAGTATTTTAGGCAAAGATGCTAAGTAATCATAAAACAGAATAAGGAATCATAAGACAATAATAACACTTAATAATAAATAAGAGTAAGAATAAAAGCATTAGCTGCTAAAACACTAATTTGTTAAGGTTACACACGCGGATGTAAATAAGGTTAAATTTATTAATTTAAGTTCAATTTATTCTCTTCTGGCAATTTATTTACATCGCAAAATGTAGCTTCGTCAAATACATTCACAAAAGCACAAGTAGCATCATCACTAACAACACATAAGCTCGTCGAAAATATCAAATTCATTGACAATTTTTCTAGAATTGAATTTTGATTTATTAGGTTTGATGAGATAATCAAACAGATGGGATGCATAAATCGACTGATGAAGATGTGTCTCATCTGAAACCAAACAGGAGAGAAACGAGAATAGCCTATGCCCCTCGGGTGTAGAGTGTAAAAAAGTAGTAGTAGCAACAGTTTGGTTTTGTGGTGAACCATTAAATTTCTTTTTGATGGCTTTGGGGTGATGATTTTCATATGAAGCCACAAAAAACAAGAGCAAAACACAAAAGGACTGCAGATGATTACTTAACTAATTCCGGAAAATGACAAATGGAAAAATAAGCAAAAAGTCAAAGAAGGAAATAAACAAACAGATAAATTTTATTCGTTACATCCAGAATATTCTCTCTCGCATTGTGGAGGAAAAAGTTTTATGAAGTTTTTGAGAATTGTTTTAATTTCGTTGATTTAGTATACGATAATGTGAGAACTTTATCCTCTAATGGATTTTTGATAATTTCAGTTTTAGGAGAACTAGAAAGGATCTGGAATACTGAAAATTTATTTCAAAAGATTGCAAAAAAAAATTTAAAGGGATTAATACTTTAATAATTTTACCCAATTTAATTATCTTTTATTATTGCAGCCAAATTGTTAATTAAATTTGCCAATGCGGAAGTTAGTCAGGAGTAATTAAAAATTAAAATTAATTTGCATAATTTTCGAATTTCGAAAATATAAAAAAATTTCAATTTAATTAATTCAATTAAATTTATCCAATTTAAATTTATTTAAAGCTTAATTTGGTTAAATTTTTTAGGATTTTTCAAAATTTGAGAATAAAATTATTGATAGATTTAACAAATGCCAAAGCACGAGAAATATATGCGTGATTTATTTAACGATATATGAAAAATTATCATCCTTTCAATAATTTTATTCAATCAGAAATTTTTAAAATTGTATTTCATTATTTACATTCATTGTTTATCTTCTTCAGTCTCATTATTGGAAGCGAATTAATTTTAAGTCGGAACTACTATTTAGATTCATTAGCGAATGCGCTTGTTTTGTAAATCAAACACAGAAAATAAACCACAAAAATTAACAATAACCTTCCCTATGAATTTAGTTTGAAATTTAGCATTTATGAAAATTTGAATTGATTTTTAATAATCTCAATTTAGTAGTTTTGTTGAATTTTAGCCAGTCTTTTGCCTCAAATATAAAATTTCGGTCTGTCAATGTCGATAAACGCGACACGATGTTTAAATGAAATTATGGCAGTCTTAGCTAATTGTGCGCTTTAACAATATTAATCAGTGCAAGTATTTGGAAACATAGATATAAAATTTTATATAGTTGTGAAGAGAAGCTAACTCATAAACTCACTAGAGTGGTTGCCGCAGCAATGCTAGAGGGAAAGGTATATGGGGTGAGTATTTGTCAAGTAAGTTCAGTATTACACAGTCTGGAGATAAAATGTGGGGTCATCATTACGACCATTGAAGTTGACGGAAATCAAAATATACAGCGGCAAAATATGGGTGATGATCCTCCCAGGGTACTTAGTCGTGGTCACAGTATTCAGTGAAATTTGAAGGGAATCCTACTTTTAATTAAATTCAGAAATAAAGCTGAGTTCAGAAGAAATCTGAGGGCGAATACATTATCTGAAATTACAATTACGCCTTTTACAAAGAATATTCGAAATAAAATATGTGTATGAAGTTCGGATAATAAAATACTTTTATTAATTCTCTTAGTTGATTAACATTAATGTAGACGAAACTTACAATTCTCTCATCTAAAATGAAATAAACAAATGCTCAGAAATTAATAAGAAAGATTAATATACAGATACGTAGCCAGACAGTGTGTGTGTGAGAGAGAGAGAGAAACAAGATGTGTGTATGTTCGTGTTGATTGGATTAAAAAAAAATGTGTGTAATAAAAGAAAAGGGGGAAAATGTCGTTGACAACAGCAACAAATTAAACGAATGACGCCAGCAATAAGTACAATGTTAAACAATAACCATAATAAAAAACAACAACCATAAAAACTGAAACAATAACAATTATCAGAAGAATCCACAATATATTTTGTGCGACAAAAACGAAAAGGAAAAGGACTTTATGAAGCTCTTATCCGATGGTTTATAGCGGTTTATGGTGGAAATTGCTTGTATTTGTATGAGCTACTGTCGTTAGTTACACACTTTGAGTGAATGTGTGCGTGAGTGTGCGCTTGTAAATGAGATGTTTTTGTAGTAGTCAAAGTCTTTCATTGTTTCCTTCTTATTTTTTTTTTGTTTTTGCTCTTCCTTTGTTGCATTTTCTCTTGCCGAAGAATAATTTGTCGGCGCGGTTGCCGCGATTCAATTTTTGGTTATACAAGATTTATTTATTATTTTTTTTTCATCCATTACAATTGCAAATTTATGCAACACTATCGCTTGATGAATGTTGCTGAAAAGTAAAAATCAGTAATGAATTTCAGGAAATAGGCTAAAGGGCTATTTATAAAGGGCTATAATAGGCTAAAGATAATTATTACTTATGAGTACTATGAGTTTTGAGTACTATGGGTACTATGGGTAAGAAGATAGTAGGTTTACTTTGTCATTCCTTCAATTGTTTGTTACTTCGTAGATTAACAAGAATGTTTCCGAAAGCAGAAAACATACGGAGTCCAACACGGATGTAACTCTAGGTGCAATTATTGCAGCGAAATAGCGAGTCGTAGCTAAAATTACGCTTATACTTCTGGAACTGGGAGGTTAGTCTATAAGATTACACAAAATTTTTGATCTTCTATTCCCGAGAATTCCCGTGACTCAGTTTTTGTGTCGCATACTTTGGATATATTAAAGAGGCAATATAATCCATTTTGATTAGCCAGTTTAATGCATAGTGTATTTGATTCGATTTGAATGAAAGTGAGATATAAATAAAAGTATTAAAACAAATCAGGATGAATTAATAACAAATTCTCCAAACAGCAGCACACCTCTTTTACACCCCTCACCCACCCACCAATATAAATACTTTAGGGTCAAGCCTTCGAGCACGATAACCACAAACGAAAAGTCAAGCCAAGAAAAATTCTCCGAAGAGGTTCGAAGCTCAGAAAATCTAGGGATTAAAAAGTTTCTTTAACTTGTTTTAGAGCTTAAGGATTTTAAATCTCTAAAAGCTATAAACTAATACTCATATTTATATTAGGGTCGTTTTGTTAGGAGCGCCTTGACACATGGGCCCATCGGGTTTGGATTACAATGGCTGTCGACAAAATCATGTCGGTAATGTAAAATCCTTTCGTACTCAAAGTGCTCGCGGAGAGATTAAGGATAAAATTGAAAAGGCGATAAAGAAAGGTACATAGTGAAGAACAGACACACATATGCACACACAAACGAATATCTTTTCACACAAAAGAAGCGCACATAAAACATAAGTACTGTCGATGTGCCATATTATATAAGTTGGAAGAAAACCAAAACTAAGCAAGCAAGATTGCTGACTCCGGCCTGGCCAAAGCTTATATACCCAAACCATAGTGTAAATATATTGCATGATCCTAATAATCAGTGGGCTGTGCACGTCCCTTTTAATATTACATTTGCCTCTTCAGGGTTAATTTAGGTCTACCAACTCATCTTTAACAGAACTGTATTAAAAAGATTCCAGAGATAGTTTAATATAATACTGGGCGCGCCACCATTTTTTGCAAAAAGAATGAAGGTTTTCGTGAAATATTTTGTCTCACGATTTCTTACACAAGCATTGAAAGTAAGTAGGATATCATAATTGGGATAATAATTGCATAATTTCGCTTCAATTTCATTCAATTTCAATTCAATTTCATCCATTTTCAGTACCAAAAAGTCTATGCACCTCCTTTATTACACCTCCTTTAGGCGTTCTAAAGAATATCCTTTAGTGTCCTTCAGTGGACGAACTTAATGTACCCTTCACACTCTTGGTGTTGGGTATAAAACTGAAAAGAGGAAATGTGTAAATGTGTGCGCTTGGGTGAGTGTGTGCATTCACACATAGACACGTTCTCGTGCACATGTAAAGATACGTGTTAATAGCTGTGAAGAGGGTTGTAGATGTTGGTGTTCTGCTACTACAAAAAAATTGCGAGAAATATTAGCGTCAGATTTTCCAAAAGTTCAAATTTCTTCTTCGTCAAGCTGTTTTTCTGGAATTACTGAAATAATAAGTGTATTTACGTATAAGTGCGTATAAGTGCGTCTATAAGCCTGTATTTTGTTTTTATATACACGTCTATCTGCATATATGCAGCTTTGTTTATATTTGGGATAAAATTATCCCATCTAAAAAGTAAATTTTTAATTAATAATAGCTACGTTTAATGAAAGAGTTCATATAATTTCAATATTAGTTCACTCATCCTCTGTCAAATCCTACAGAGGTACTCACAGTTACATACAATACCCGTTGCTCATGAAGACACAAACAAAGAATCGTACACACACGTTCACCGAAGTGAACACTTAGTTACATCCAATGTGAAACACTTTCAATTAATTACAAGGAAAGTTTTCTTAAGTTTTGCACACACATGCAAAGGCACGCATGAGTTTTCAAATAAAAATTGTGGGGAGGGAGTTTTAGCTTGTATGCTTGAAAAATTAATTTGGGAAGGATGTTTTGAATTTTCAATAAATATTAAGTTATTATAATTGCAATTCGCAACATGGTTTGCTTAGCATAATAATCTAGTTGTGTGGAAACATTGAATTTATTTTTTTTATGTGGAGGACATGTTTTCTTATCAATCGGAAAATGGAAAGTAAAAGGAGAAGGAATGAAAGAATAGATCAAAATCGCAAACCAGATAGTATAAGTAAAAAAAAACGACAAATTATTAGAAGGAACCAAAATAAATCACAATAAATATTACAAATCAAAAACAATGTAAGCGTTGAACGTCAACAAAATCGGCACAATAATCAAGCACGAATTATGGCCACAATTAAAAATGCATAAATCCCCATCCATTTGCGCTTTATATGTTCCGAAATAGCCTATTGCAGAGCGAGCGGAGGGGCCAAAGTGCAGATTCAACAGATTATGCGAATGGCAGTCATAGAATAGATGTCGTGGATAGATAAAGAGAGCAAGAGATAGAGAGAGTAGGGAAGCGGAAACTCGATGACAATCTGACAGAAATCCTAAGAGTACACTTATAAATGACAATTCCCACAGATTATTCGACAGAAGCGTAGTACACAAAACCTCTGATGTGGTAGCGAGAAGATGGGGCGTAGAAATTTCGCTATGGGTTGAGGCTTCCCATATAAAAATGTTGTCGTTCCCACCAAACATTTTGCTAAATCCTAAATTCGGCGAAATAGAGATTAAATGTTTTTCCTAGCTGTGAGAGGTGAATGATTTACGTAAATATCGATTTATATTCGTATTACATTAAACATAACTTTTAGCTACTAAACTCTCCTAAATACATTATACTCAGCAGCTTTGAATGAAACTCCTTATATTTGGAATTCTTTAATTCTGTCACAAACGATTGAATTAGACATAAATTGGATCTAACTGGAAGCATCTAATGTCTAGTATTATTTATCCTAATCGAGAGCTTATGTTTGCAGTAATTATTTCTTTGAATCCATTCAGACTCAATTTATTTTGATAATATTCGAATATGTTGGGAATGGGGTTGGTAATTCGGGTTAAATCCGTTCTACTTAATTTTGATCAATTTTCCGCATTTAATAGAGTTTCATTTCTTTTTGCTAAAAGCGTAGGAGCGATATTGGTAAAGGCGACGGCGGCAAAAGGATCTTTCCAGACTACATGTTTCGATATTAAAAACCTTTTTGTACGGAAATCATAAAGAGGGAAGTTTGGCAAAAATTTGTTTTAAATTTTTCTATCAAAATAATTCCTTACGAAAGCGGATGTGCGAAAATAAATAATATCATGAACGGATGAAAGAATTAATAAATGCGTAAATGAATTGTGTAACTTGACAACCGAAGAAGAGCTTGAGCCTTTATATTTGGGCAATAGTAAAAGTTTCGAAGGAAGAGATTAATTCATAAAGGAACTGTAAAACATTTTCATTAATTTTTTCTTAAGTTTTTTTAAGTTTGTGTTATTTTATTATTTGTATTATATTATTAATTATTATAATAAAAAGCAAATTATTAAAAAAACATATTTTATATAAAATGTAAAGATTTAATAATAAAATATTAAAAAATAAATTTAAAAATAACGAAATATGGAAATATGGGAATATGAAATTTGATTCCACTTGATTGCCATAACGTGACGTCGTGACATTATCTAAAACTTGCTTGCATCTTGCTTCTATCGACACAGGCGTAACAGAAAAAGCAAGCATTCTCTCGTTGATGATGATGAGGATTTAGGATGAAACTTGCAATACATGCAAACTTGCAATACTTGCAATACAAGTGCAGTGTAAATAATAAAAAACCTAGAACAAAAGCAACAGAAACGAGTCAAGAACTAATTAATGGTAATTCATGTTTTAACGCAAAATGAAAACGAATTTTCGAAGTAATTTCAGAGTGTGTGTGAAGCAAGTATTCCAGGCAGGTGCAAGTTAAAGCATTATTTGTCGCAGTATGTGTGGCGTAGATGTACACACACACGCACACACGCACTTAGAGAGACTCAGAAATTCTTACATATATGTTTGTCGAACCTTAATTGCTCACGAATTGATTTTTTGGTTCTTTTGGGCGAATTTAAAATAATGAATGAAAATGTGTGTGTATATATATTTATTTATTTACTTCGTTCGTGTGATTATAAGTCTATATATATTTGGCTGGTATGATTATTTGTTTCCTTGGTTAAGTTTGTGTGTGTACCTGTCGTGCGTGGTTTATTGCACGACATAGTAATTTATGATTTTCCTCGTCTGCCTGCATGCCGCAAAACCCACAGTGCACTAAATGTGTTTAGTGTACCATACACCTAACATATGCGTGTTATTGCATGCTATTGTACCGGCCGGCAACCAAAGAGAAAAACGAATTTTACAAAAAATTCTGGAACTTTTTTTTGGAAAGCAACGACTATAAAATAGGCGAATGGGTGAATGGACGGATGCAAGAAACATATGTGTATACTGTTCCAAAGGAAAACGTGCATGTGCTGGGGGCTCATTTGGTAACGTTCGTGAAAATACATTAGTGCTGATTTTAGATGTTTTTTGTTGTCCTGTACTGCACTCACTATTCGTTTCTCTTTCCATCTGACTTCTTCCATTCTCCTTTTTAGATTTTTTCACGCTGTTCCATTGGGTCCTTTTCGTAAATTCTGGTTATTTTATCGCAATCTACCGAAGCAATGGGTGAGGAGAGAACAAGCGATAACGGGAACTGTGAGTTTATCCCAGCAAGAGGAAAAAGTCGAGTAAGTATCCGACTTTATATTTCTTCCGGTCATGATACTTTTATTCTAACCAGCTGCTATAATTTTTTTTGTATATATTTAACAAATGAATGCAGAAAAATAATATATCTCATACAATTTTATAACGAAGGCCAATAAAAGTATCTAAAGTAGATAGATTTAGTAGTAGATTTCAGTAATAGATGCATGAATATAAAGGGTTATCCAATAAGAGCGGGTCGAAGTTAAAATGGAGTCAAACAAGCTGTATGTGAGGTCTTAACGAAATGTTTACTTGAAGACCCCACTAATGTCATTACGTATGGAATATGACATTGTTAAAATGTCCGCCGCAGCGTCACACAGTAGGGCAGATCCGAGAGGTCAAATTTTCAATGACTATGCAACATAGATCCGGCTGAAATGCTGACTTTGAGGCAATTGGTTGTTTGCGGCTTATTCGCATAGACTTGCGAATTCAGAAAACGCCACAAGAAATAATCCAGTAAGGTCAAATTGCACGATCTTTGCGGAAAATTCACGTCACCTCCGCGAGAGATAACCATACCCTCAATTCGTTCACGTAGAACGTCCATGGTCTCGCTCGCTGTGCGGCTCATAGCGCCGTCCTGCTGGAACGACGTGTCGCCTACGTCCATATCGCTCAATTTGGGGCAAAAGAAATTGGTTATCATCAGTCGGTAGCGCTCGGCGTTGCTTCACCAACATCATTTCGAAGAAGCACGGACCAATGGCTCCGTCGGCCCAAAATCCGCACCAGTAACTATCTGTGGGTGAATTGCTACCTGGAGAACCTCGTGCGGGCTGGCGTTCTCCCATATACGGCGATTTTGCTTGCTCACACAGCCACTCATCCAAAAATGCGTCTCGTCTTTAAATATGATTTATTAACGAATACTCATTTTGACGAAAGAGTATTATCATTTGGACGTGCTGCTCGATTGTGTAAATTGCCGTCGTGATTTGGTATATTACTGGCTGAAGTACAAACGCCAGGTTACCAGGCACCGGCGAAACAACATAACCACTACAGCGTCAACATCACGCTGTTTTGTTTGAAGAGAAATTGTTCTTCTTAAGTGGGTTTACTTTTGTCATCCAATTCCGTCTATAGACGATTAAAGTGAACAACACACATAGATATATCCATTGAAGTGGGCGCGATTTTGATCTCAACGTGCGTGGTTCAATACCAAACAGCTTATCGTAACAGAGAATACTTGTGGCAAATTTAATGAGAATATATCTTTTTGCTCTCTTGTAGCCTAGATTTCAACATTTACATGGACAGGTAAACAGAGGAAGATGAACCATCTGTGCTTGTTCGGCTTAAGAAATGATTCTGAGCTAGATTTTATATACCTTCACATACCTGTTGCGCCTTTTTTATGTGTCGCAAACAGATGACGGATGACGAATTTAAATGAAATACCATTCGCACTTTGGGTGTGAGTATAATCAAAAAAATTAATGTAAAGCAAAAGAAATTACTTTAAATGCTCTTTAGCATTTTTGTTGCTGGAGTCAATTCCGCGAACCTTTAGGAATCCAAAAAGGATTTCGAATTGTAAGATTTGTCTAAAAGAACTTTAATTTATACAAGATTTGCAGTTGTTAACGACAAATGTTCGTCTGTAATGTTTGCAATAGAATAAGATTTGTCGAATTAATGTTTTTCGTCGTTCATTGTTATAAGGTTTCTTTATTACGAGAAATACCGAAGACTACAACAGATAAAGAATTTAAACTAACGATAACCTAAGGCTAACGCGATACTTTTTGTATTGCCGCTAGATATTCATATACGATGAAAGTAAGCGAAGGAAACTTGGGGAAAATGTATCATAAGAATTTCTATATTTTGGTAAGTAAAAATATTAATTTGTATAAAAAATAATAAGATTTAACAAAATTGAAACTTAATTTATGATTAAAGTTTTTAAGATGTAGTTTTGTTTTGAATACAAAAATTTAATTGGGTAAAATGACTTCGAAAGACAATCGTTTACTAATTTTAAAGGGCAAGCAAGTTAAAAAGTAAAACTTATTTATCATCAATTACAAAGACGTAAAACTGGCGCCTGCCAGATGTCATTGGAATGCTAGATTTATGGCTACGGTGATCGGTTTGGGCATGTCGCGTAACTGGAATATAATGAAAAGATAATGAATAGATTATTTTTATTTATATTACGAACTAATTCTAATCAATTAATTATAGAAAATATTTACTAAATTCTGAAAGCCTTTAAGATTATTAATTTTCTCAAAGGTTTCTAAAAGTCCGAAAACAAGCCAAATATAATTGTCTTGGTCGTGGATCCGCATAGAATCAAATGGCTTTATTTAATATTGCATCTTCTATTTTTCAATTATCTATTTCCCAGCGATGCTTTTCTTGCTGGCGGCCCTTTTCTTTCTTTTTCTTCGTCTGCCTTTGCCAAAAAAGTATCATCCGCAATATTGTCTTCCCTTTTGGCTTCGTATTAAATAAAAGTCAATTCCTGGAAAATAAATGAAAATATTTGAAAATGAAAAAAACCAATTTTCAACCCTTTGATAAGTGAAGCATAAATAGTATGAAGGACAATTAAGAACTTAGGTTAACTTTTGTTCAACTTCAAACAAATGGAACGGATATGAAATTTCTAAATATCAGACAAAGGAAAGGATGAAAAGAAGATGACGAAAGACGCAGAAGGAAAATACGCTGGCAGTGAGGTCTGGAAAAGTACATGCCGGAAAAGTGAAGAATTGACAATGATGGACACTTCCTATGGAGATATTAGAAATATCTTGTTGTCAACGAGACCATGACGAGATAAGACGACGAAAATCGATGAAATCTCAAAAACATTGAAGGTAACAACAATAATAATAACCACCAACATGACAAACGTTTTCACCGCCGTCCCCAGCACCGATACTACTCATATTTTGCCAGTACATTCATTTATCTCCTAAAAAAAGGTCGAGTTTGTTTAACAATAGCAAAAGATGGGAAGGAAATTGATGATGCTATTGTGCGATCATGTATGCATACCGGTCAAGTTAGAGTGCTTTATAATTGTTTGTGTTTTTTAAGAAACTGTGGGAGAAGGAGATTGAAAGGGAGCTTTGTGTTTTCATAAAGGTGTCTTCTGCGGGGATAATTGTTTTTCTTCTATGTTGTAAAGTAAAACAGTCACAAATATGATCATAGTTTGAATAGTTTGAATTTAGTAAATAGTTCTCACGGATAATATGTTTAAATAAAATACTTTGAATTATTACGTGTATTGGTGATTAATATATCGATTTGTTACTACTTCAAGCAAAATCTTTCCAGTAAACCAACATTTTTTCCGGCCTCTTAACGTCGCTTATTTGGATCCGTTTGTGGCTTTGATTGAATAATCGGTATTTAGGACTACTGCTGAACGTTCTCCTTTAAAAGCGCTTCCATCTAGCTAACGCTGAACAAAAAATTGTCGAGTCTAAAGTATTTGCAAATTCCAAAAACAAATGCGGGTTTAGGAGAAGTAAATAGAAAGCATTTGCGGTATATTTTCCTGTCTTTCTTATTTTTATTTTACTTCTTATTTTTTCAGTTTCTTTCGTTTCTTAGAGACAAAAGCTTTAAATATTCTATTGAGAAATAAATGAAAAAATATGAAGCTTGAAGAATCTAAAGGAAGAACACCTATAACGCAAATCTGCGAGAAACATTGATAAAAAAGAACAGCATGTAAAATGTGAAAGCTAAAACAATATAAGCATAGGAAAATAAACGGAGAACAGGATGACTAGATGCACAAATTGATTGTTCTTCATTCGTTTTCGTTCTCTTTAGTGTTGTCATTTCCTACCTTTCTTCTGCTTGTTTTCATATTCAACTTTGTTGGCCTATAGTCAAGCATTGATGAACGTATGAGTATACGAGCTATTAAGCATATACGATGGTATATGCTTTTAAATGTCACAGTGTCCTTTATTTAAATGGCATTTTTAAATGCCTTAACTTCTGAAAAGTTACCTTCAGTGAAGTGTTCAACAGGTGAGCTTACGATAATTTCCCCTCACACCAACGGCACCCTTTCATTTTATGTCGTATGTAATTATTTTATCAGCTTAATCGATTTTTGATGACTGCAAAATTTTTTTTGAAAATAAATTCTGCTTCACAAGTTTTTCGTAAATTCCAAAAGTTTTTGAATTATTACTTGTGAAGAAACCTTTAACATTTTATTATTAAATTAAATCACTAACTGAAAGGAAAGTACACGGGGAGAGACTATTTGCTAGCGGCGATAAATAATGCTTTTTCCATAAAGTGCAAACAATATTGCAACTAATTTGAAAACATACCTTTTTCGAAATATTTTTACAAAGGAAATTTAAAAAAGAACAAAACATGGAATTAAAAGGAATTAATGTAAATGACTTTATTGAAAAACAATTCCCCAAAATTATGAACCGCACATCGATGTTTCTATTAGTAAGTTGACTTGTGAAAATAATTAAATTGTGAATAAAATAGACAAACGGCCTTCAATGTATTTTCGGTACTGCGTTGATCTAATTATGAAGCGGGTAGTTTTATTAATTTAATTTGATATAATTGTAATCAGTGGTTAGTAAGTTATTCCTTGGCGGTGGCGTTTGAAATAGGTAATACCTCGGAAAAGGATGCGAGTCTTGTATTGCAACCCTATTCTATTCCTAGTCTATTGTGTCTTAAACCCTTTTATTGAAAATCCATGTAGTATGTTCAGTCGATTCATTACTGGAGAGGAAATGTAGACTTAAATCTTTTGAAAGCATGAGGAGAATATTGACCTCCTAAACCATTTGGTCCATCGCTAATTCATGAAAATGCAAATTTTCGGATACTGCAATACAATCCATATCTAAATCCTAGTAATCATTTTTGGTTTCAAATTAAAAAAAACAACTACTTTCAGTCTGCTCACCTTTTAGAAAAGGAGGAAAATCCTTTTCCGCCGGGACCTTGAAATTCTACAGAGAGATAATGAATGCGTTGGGGTTATAGAAGGTTATATTGGAAGATAGTAAACATAATAATTATATGAAGGTTTTTTCATACTCATGCGGAGCAAATATTGAACCCCCCTTTTATGTCCGATCTTATCACTTCTGTGTGAAATTTTTGCTTTGGCAAAATTATGGGCACCCAATTAACGCAATTTTGTGAAGTATTAAGGGATAAATTGGTGAATAGAGAATGATAATGATGCTTGAAATGCTTGTTCTTTTTTCACAACCATATCATACGAATCATTTTACATCGCGCATATGCATTTAGTGGAATATGTGTCTACTGAATGCGTTTGGGAATAAAACATTCCCAAATCCCCAGAGGGCTATAAATTCCCCGTCGCATCTACTTTCTACAGAGTGTTTAATTAAAAAAAGAAAAGGGCAATAGTATTGTGGAAAACAGAAAGCAAGCGCAACACCATTATACTCGTAAATATCATGGACAGCTTCAGTAAACTCAAAATATTATTTAAAGTAGGCAACGAACCACTTTTTGAAGCGTCCAAGTTATTATCTCTTTAACTCCGTTATACACCAATGATGCAAAGACGCTGATATCCTGGGATCACTTGAGGGTGCGGTCATTCCGTATACGGCAATTGCTATTGTTAATATAGACATTGCAAAATTCGACTCGTCCCTAAAATTAGACTAACCACGTTCCCCCTGTGCAGGAGACTTTTTGTAAAACTCTTCTTTCACTAAATTCGCCGTTGTCTATAGTGATAATGCTGATGATAATAGTGATGATGGTCATGTTAATCGTACCGATGATAATAAATATGTCCAACGGTTTATTTGAGTCTGTCCCCGTCTGCCAAAATTTTGCACTAATCTATCCAAATATTCTTATACTTCGTTTCGTTCCACAGTTTCATCTTTGGCGCCATAGTGAGTGTGTTATCGTTGTTGTAGCGGCTTTCGTTATTGTTTTAGTCATTACTGTTTTATTGGTTTCGATGTGGTCATTGTTGTTAAGTTGTTGACATTTCTAATTACTTTCTTGTGTACTTGTTTTTAAGATTTGAAATGCTCAAGGCGAGAGCAAAAAATTAATAATAAAATTAAAAAAAAGATAAATGGAATTGATAATATTTAAATTTAGAATATACAATTTCTTTGGAATGGAATCAGTGTTGATGATTTTAGTATGCGATTAAGGATAAGTAACTATTAGCCAATTATTAGAATGACATGATTACTCATACGCCATGGTCTACGTTTACCAAAAATTATTTTATTATTAAAGAGGCAGAATTAATAGATGAATTCTGGCCATCGATAATTTGTACAGTCAATTCTCGTTAATAAAAATTTAAACAAAAATGTAAATGTTAATTTAAACCAAATTCATTTAAAATATTTCCAGATTACCTTAAGAGAAATGAGGAGCTCTCGGATGACTTTTCTTTACACCTTTAAGTGAAGTCACATATCCAGATGAAAAGAAAACAAAAGCTAAAGACAGCATAATTCGGAAATTCATAAATATTTATAATATTCAGAAGTTCAGATGTTTTACTAGTTTGAAAAATTTTTGGATTATTTATCCTGCAAAAGCCTATACAATTTTAACACCAAGAAATTTGTTAATATAAATAGATGCACACTGAGAAAAATTATTTCTCGTAAGTTATAAAGAACGGTTTCTCTCGAGGCACAAATGAAAGACTTTTGAACTAGCTTGGAATTATATAATTCTTCTTGGAACAGTTTTTACAGGAGAATCAGGAAATCTCAAGAAAAAAATGGAGAACCAACAACGGGCTATAAGGAATTCATTGAACCGTATTTATTAAAAGAGGCACATGTTAGCCAAAATTCCGAGACCAAATATTAAATTTATTTTATTTTTAAGATATATATTATAAAAGGGGAGCAGTGGGATGAGTTTATTAGAAAAGGTAAGTCTTCTGTTTGAGAAAAAGCAGTAGAGAAGATTCGAGCAGATTTCAATTTAAGATTAAAGTTAAAGGCGCGAGTGAGGATTCAATGTCTAAAAGAGGAAAATTTTCATAATACAATTGATAAAATAGTCATTAAAATACATTACCTTGATTTTTAGGATTGTCGATTCGTAACTCTAATATAATGGGTAAATCGTAAAATTGTAGTATATGAGACTAATTTAGCAGTACTAATATTTCTAGTGCTAATATGTTTCCAATCTTTAAATATAAAATTGATGCTACAATTATACACAAAAATGAATACACAAAAATGTATTCGGTGAATGGAGAGACGTAAAATAGTTTAAAATTTGACTTTAGGCTAAGAAGTTTAAATTGCGCGAAAATAATTAAGAATATTGGTTTGATCCCCTATATCGCATGTTTTTTGTAGAATTAGTATCATTATCAAGTGTTTATGTGTGAGCGTTTCTGTGGCTTGTAAGCCGAGTAAAAGGGTGTGAGTAATATTTATAAATAAAAGAAAATTTTTATTGAATAGAAAAGTCAGAAATATGACAAGTTAAAGCTTCTTATAGTTTGTTCTTTTATTCCTTTCACTGCTGTTAGAACCTTATATATAATTATTTACATTCCTGCAAAAAAGTAATAATACCTTGCTATTATTGCCGCTAAAATTATTCTTGCGTATTAGAGTAATCTAATTCCAGGATTTTATTTCTGATTACTTCTATTTTTGCATAATATCTTTATATGTTTAGTTTTGGTTTTCTTTTGTTTGTCGTTTTGTTGTTAAATGATCGCGATCGAAAACGAAAAAAGAAAAATCTTAAAAAGTAGACAAACTGGGAAAGAAATCGGGAAATAGAATAAATTAAATAAAATCGCGGTGTTATTATATATGTCTTCTTTTTATGTTTTCGCGTTCTTTCGTTTCCTAATTTTCCTAGTTTGGTCGCCATACAAACAAACACGAAAGACTTCGACGAAATATATGTGTCGAAATTTTCTATCAGTTATGACTCTTCCTAAGTTGGATCTTGTACAATTCAGGCGCAATTTCCGAGAGACAATTCAGTGAGTTGAAATTAAAGATAAGCCTATAAGTTAAGTTAAGATAAGATAAGGTGTGGATCTCCTGCATACGTACGTAGTTATTAGCGGTGTTCTAGGCCGATCCTGGCTGCCATTTTACGCATCAGTCTTCCTGAAGCTGGCTGATAAATTAAAACGAATTTTATTCTGTTTCCTTAACTTCTTAATTTATTTGTTTTTTAAACACTGCCTTCTGAGAGACCTTCGAGTCAGAGGTCACAATGGCAACTGCTCCGATTTCGTTAATTAATTTGACTTTTTATTGCTTCACATTTCCAGTTTTTCATTATTTTTTATTTGGTTATTTTTGGTAATCTTTTGCTCTTCATTTGCATTGTAAGCATGTATTCGTGTATGCAAGTATGCGCAGATGTATATGTATATATGTGTATGTACACCTGTATCGTTGCTTACGCGTACGTGTGCGTATGAGCATTCTGAAATGACATCTTTTATGTCGCGCTTCATTTTGAGTCGTTAAATTTTAACGACTGACAGTTAGCACCTGATGCGGAATTTCGTCGCTGTCGATGATTATGATGACAGTGAGAATCATAATGATGGTTATAAAAAATAACAAAATTGTATTTATTTGCATCCACTTCTGTCAATATTTTGCATTCGTCTGCCACCTCAATCTTACGTTTTGTTTATTTTTAGTTTTAGCTCTGACGTGATCATTGTGTGTTGGTGCGACTTTTTTACCTCTATTATTGTTGGTGTTGGTTTTATATTCATTGCTGCTATATTTGATATTTCAGAATGCATTTGGGTTCATAGTTGATTAAAATACGAAATTTTCTCTATAAAATTTAGGAATGAATAATAAAAAAATTAAAACAGAAAATAAAGAAACTTAAGTATTTCGATTGATGGTTAATTTCGAATGAAATTATCGTTAATTACCTTAATCTGGAATTAAAGGTAGTTATTTATTAACGCATCGGTTATTAGAGTGGTGCGAAGATTCATACGCCGTGGTGAAATTCGTTTTTAAACCTAGTGTTTATGTCTTAATTATGTTTACCATTTAGTTGAATTAATTTATTTAACTTGGATTTTTGCTCACTATATTCATTTATTTAGGCAGTACATATGCATTCATTATAGGTGTTCATATACCAAATTGTTCCTTACCTTATTTTCAAGTTGTTCGTAGAATTCATTTCTTGTATTCGTTCGTTTACGATCTTTCTAATAGTTTAGATTGTTTTCATTAGATTGTTTTTCAGCATCGTTTATTTAAACAATTTTTGGTTTATTTAACAACTTTTGCAGTTTTTTCCCGATTTCCTTTATGAAAAGAGCTTTTCGTTGGAACGCATTTATTACTTTAAATTAAAATTTTAGAAATATATTTGATGGGTTCGAAAATGATATCGATTACATTTATTTAATGAAAACATTTTATCTTTTGTCTTATTTATTTATTCACTAATTTGTTGAATTATTAGTTTTCAATAATTATTTGTTTACAAGGGTTAATAGCGATTAATGACGGGTATCGTTTATATTGCAAGCGTTTTCTTCCCCTTTCCATCCATTCATTAACTAATAGCGACTTCATTTTTTTAGTTTTTTTAAAAAAATGCCATTGAGTTCGTCCGCCAACCGACGAGAATTGGAAAAATGAGTGCGAATAACGAGACTCATACGTTATTCTAATCATGACTTAACTGTAGTTTATATAAACGTATTAGCCCATTACTAAATTCCGTTCAGAATAGTCAGATCCGAACTTTAATTTCTAAGAAAATTAATTCACGAGAAATCAATTTAGAGCGTTTTGGACAGATATTTTTTCCTTTATTTCTTTTTTCATTCACTTGCCTTCCTTTCGTAATTTTTTCCCCCTTTTACTTTGTCTTCATTTCATGCACAGCACTGCACGTCAGACATGGCGCGCCGCGGCACGTCCCGGCGTGATACGGACAACAAAAACAAAAACAATGTTGATAGTGAGCAAATAAACGGACGTAACGTTTTTACAGAAATGGGTGCGGTTGCGATTGCACAAAATGTAAAGGTAAAATATATTTACGTAGTTATGCCACCACCGGATGGCGGGGAGGAGAGGTTTACGTTTGTAAAATATTTTAATGCAGCCACGCAGCTAGAAAAGTACGTCGCATAATGGAAAGTTTCTACCTTAAGCAAACTGAGCTTAGGACCTGCAGCATTTTAGTGCGCGTGGATTGTATGCTACGTTAAAGCAATGGTTAAAAAGACGTTGAAGAAAGGGATAGGTATAGTAAAAAAATGTCTGGTAAGGGGCTAAGAACCACGACGCTGTGTTCTGTATTGCCTAACCGGTAGAAAGTAATAAATTTACAAAAATGTCATAAACGCCGGAAAAATTTAAAAAGCAATCCCAAAGGTAAAAGAAAACATTTTCCGGACCATTACCGTCACCAAGGACGGTATCGTTGTTAACATTAATGCTGATAATATTTTTGAGAAATGTTGTAAGACTCTTACGGTATGCAGCGGGAGAAAACTGTTGTCTTTGATTTTCTTATGGTCTAAAATTTTCAACTTCTTAATGAATTGAAATGTTTTCTTCGGTTTTGGCAAACAGAAGTAAAAATATTTGTCTTAACGTGAACCATGTGCCATTTGTGCCGTAGTTTCTTTGTAGTTTTACATAATTCGTGAACTTAAATTATTATCTGAAGGTCGCGTCTAAGTGGCCTTAGACCATTGGGTAAGCAAAATTTTGAAGCGTATGTGCAACAATTTCTCGATATTACTTCCAGCTTAAATTTATAAACTAAATCTAAGACGACACCAGAAACTAGTGCATCGATATTGCCGTGATTTGTCTTCTTAGGTTCAACTTTTGATGCACCAATTATTAAACGCTCCTTCCTAAAGAAACAGGCGGTTGAACATTATTATATTCTATCTGAGGTAGTCCAATGCAGAAAATTCTAAACTATTTACTTGAGCATTTACTAAAGAAGGTGAAAATTATTTTTAAAATAAGTGGTTGAGATAATGATGCATCAGAGTCCTATGGGTACTTTCATTAATGGCAATAATACGGTGACTAGCCCATCAATTGTTAGTGAGGATATGAATTAAGTTAGTGATAATGGGAATAATGCAAATAATGCGAACTAATACCAATGGTAATGATAGTGACGATAGTAATGGTATTGGTAATTGCAATGGAAGTGCTAATATACTTTATACACATTGTATAGACCAAAATTAGTTGATGATTTTGTTCACAATAACGGTGTTGATGAACATGAAACATGATTACTAAAATAATAATAATGAAATAAAAAACATTGTGGTTTATCTCACGTCCCATCCTTGTCTATTATTTGATTCATGCTTTTTTGGTTTTTCTCCGAGACGGATTGAATTCTCTTGAATTGAGTTCTCTTCTTTGAATTCACTTTCAATTCTCTTCACTTTATTTCACAGTTTTTACATTAATACTTTTATTTTATTCCTGGCCTTTACAGATCTTTCAGTCTTCATCTTCGTCAATAATTATAAAATATAGAGATGAATCGACTTAATTTGGGAGATTAATTAAAATGGAAAAATACATACGTGTCATAAAAACGGTAACGACTAATCTCTCCACAAAAATAATTTTCAGAGTCTTATAATTCCTATGGAATACATTTATTTACTTTCAAGATTTTATGGCACCTTAAGCTTACCATAATGTCTTTTGTGGACTCGAAGTACGGGAAAGAATATGTCTGAGTTTTGCTAATAATTCCGTAAAGCATATGCTCATGACTTGGTTCCAAAGGATAAAAATAATCTGCGATTTATTGCAGCTAGGGAAATCGAAAACATAGGGAAGACAGACAGACAGGTGGTGGTCGCATGAATAGTCTTACAGGTTTACTTATGCTCACAAAAGCGTACAAATAATTTTCTCTCGCTCATATATTTTCCACGAAGTTTTAAGGGCGGTTTCTTCCAAAACTTCTCCGTTCTGTAGCAGACATGAAATCAATGTAAGACTTGGAGGTCTTTTGCTAGTAAGTGTTGAGTGGAAAAGTATTGAGAGTGAGAGAAAATGAAAAAGACCGGGAAGAAGGTAGAAAGGGTGGTGAATAATATAAACCGTATATCATTAGATTTCCTAGAGGTAAAATTTATCAGCAAGCCTGGTGTTGTTCTTTCTGGTTAACTTTGGTTTTGGACGGCAAACGTCTTTGGAAACTTTGCCTAGTAAAGTTATTGCCAAACTGACAGAATTTGAAAAACAATAACAAGCAACAACAATAATAATAATAAGAGAACTAAACACAAAGGAATAGGCGAGAAAAATCCATACACCCATATCAGTACAAACTAGTTTAGCCGGTGTTGTTCCGTTTCCTGTTCTTCCACTTTCTCTGTCTCACAACAATGTGAAATTTGTAAATTTTTTACTAAATTTCTAACTAAATTTTCTAGTAAATAGTACAATATAATTTAGTATAGTAAGCAACAGGAAATACCGATATCGTATATATAACGGTTCATATATCTTCGATTAATTGCTTTAACATGATTTGTCATAGCCATCGGGGGCGAGGATTATAAGAAAAGCTAGTCAACTTTTTAAAATTCGATTACCCTTTTGGTGACCAATCACCAATCACTAATTATCACCACAGTCAATGGTGGTGATAGCATCACCATCATTGCCAGAATCATCATCATACACCAATATTTCCGCCAAAAGTAGTTAATTCTGTAAATTCTATAAATTTTTTGACGCAATGACGTACGACAGTTACGAAATATATTATTCCCTAGAAAAGTATTACGCTGTGAACTTGGTTATTCCTTTTGTATTTTCTCCTTTTTTAGAGGAATATCTCGGAAAACCAGATGTGATGAAGAAATTATAAAACTGAGACTAAGATTGAGCGCATTTGGCGCCAGTGTTGGTTTGTGTTAAATACTCGATCAGAGAACAAGCGCCAGTGAGTATATAAGAGATTCAAGTGAATCTATTTAAGCGAATGACGATCGAAATGCTGTTGACGGTACAAGGATATACGAGGGGACGGTAGGGATATGTTTACAAATTTTAAGAATTCGACAGATTGTCAATTTAAGAATTTAAAAAGGATATAAGAAAAGCAAAAGCAAGGGATAAGGAAGGAATTGAAAGAACTAAGTGATGAGTGGAAGTAAAGAATAAAGAAAGGGCAGGAGAAGGATGCCAGGAAGGAGGAAACAAATTCAAAGAAAACAAGAGTCAAGCAAGATTGACTTCTATTAAGATATCCTCAAAAGCGAGAGGTAAGAGAACAATAAACAAATGTAAGCCGGTCTCTGGCTAAAAAGAAAAAAAGGTGAAAGAAAAAGAGGGGTAAAAAAACTGTCCAGGAATGTGTGACAAATAACAAATGGAGCACCATATTTAGCAGCATCTCCGACAGTCTGAGCAACGGCAGAAAGTTCGTAATCAAAAGAATGAATATCTCTAAAATGTCAAGTGTGCGAAAATAATAATTGAGTTGAGCAAAAAACCATCCACCTTCAGAGACAGAGAGATAGAGATAGTGGCGGGGGGGGGGGGGCAGAGAGAGGAGAAGCAGCAAACGCCTTTAGCAAAACCAAAACAAACAGCGCTAAGGGAAAATTAGAGAAACTAATGTATAAAAACAAAAATAATAAACAATAAAGATATAGATAAACAGATAAAGAGATAAGCAGATTACGGAAGTGCGAGGAAACTCGGAGTGAGTGGGAAATGGAGAATCGGAGTACATTCAAGGCGAAATGTATCGGCGACTCAGCAGCTATTTAGCCAATAATGAGGTTGCTTCTTAACAATTTGCGATAAAAAGATAAGATGCGACAAAAAACAACAATAAAGGAAAACTAGAAAAAAATATTTTTCATTCTTCATTTTTTCGAAATTTTTAAACAAAAATCTCTGGGAAAACATTAAGCAAAGATAAGCAAACTAAGCTCGCAATAATATCACATAATGAAGAAAAATGAATTTCCTTAAAATTTTTTATCGTAAGAAAGAAAAAATAAGCAAAAAAAAAAAACGAAAAAACTCTAATCAGAAATTCATAGCAGTTAAGAAAGTGGAAAATAAAAGAAATGCAACAAAATACTTCTGGGGGAAAGAGAGAACATAAAAAAGTCAACCTCAGCCGTACTTGATCCGTACCTCACACAGTACGAATTAGCGATCGAACGACTTAGATGTCGAACGACTTAATTACGGCTCAAGTGGCTGGGGCTAACTGTACTTTGAATTAGACACGTTAAAGATTCCCCACCCTGGAATTTAATTGCAGTCAACAACAAGAAGGCGTTAGTGTTAGTACTGATTTATATACTATTACATCTTCGTTGATTGTGGAAAGGTCGGTAAATCTTATACATTTTTAAAAAGAGCTACCTTTTCTTAAGTAAAAGAGCACGCTCAAAAGAATCGCGAGAAAAGTACTTCAACGCTCATAAAACCATTGAATGTTTAACTTTCTAAGTAGAAAAATTTCAAAAATTTATTGAAAATAAATGCCGAGCAGCTGCCGAGTAGATTGTATTGAAAAAGTAAAACCATCCCGCCTTCCCACGACAAAAATTTAAGTTTGTTTTGATCCCACTGCAAGAAAAAAATGTGTGCAGATATTTGGGAGGCTAAGGATGTGTAAATATAGAATATTATGTTTCCTTTAGTTAAACATTCTAGTGATGTGATTTCATACCATTGGGCTATTTTGTGCCGTTAAGAATAAAGTTGCGAAAAACTTAAACACGGAAAAAACCGAGAAACCAAGAAAAAATTCGGTAAATATTTTGTCTAAGTTAGGATGTTAAAGTGTGAGACATATTCTCGCTGAAAGCACACAAGACTCATAAATCATTCATCCCAATCGCAAGTAGTGACGCATGATATCATAAAAATAATGATAGAAGTCCGTTACGAATAAATATTTGTTCTTCACATACCCGAGCATACGTGTAAAGGTAGATGTATATCCACATCCGCACGTATTCACTTGTACATGCTCGCACAATAATTGAATGCTAAAACTTTATGCTGTTATATCAATAAAAATAACAGCATGATGGAATGAATGAATCTATCTGTGAATAGATAATATGAATAGAGAAATTGATGAAATCTTATGTATTCTAGAGTTCAAATTAACAAACAAGAGCACTAGATTCGGCGTGGCCAAAGGTTATGCAATCCACTGATAAAGGTTATCCACTGATACTCAGTGGAAATACACATAAGCTTCCTAGATATCGATTTAGGAGGTGATTATGAACCAGCATGTATATGCCATGTTGTTGTTTGTGTTGATTGGTTTCGTTGTTGGTCAGCAAATACACCATACACACGATGGACACATTTTGGTTTTCTGATATGACCCTTCCCATTTCTCTCATTATTGTTTTCTTGTTTCATTTCTTTAATTTTTTGCATACTAAGACCCAAACAGATGCCCACAGGGGCACCAACAACGACAGCAACAACAATTATAACAACAGCGGCAGCTGAAGCAGCATTGATAATTATTGAAGCATAGCCGAGGCTCATAATTGGTTTTAGTGCTAACAAAGTGTTACGAAGCACGTACTTTTTTTGATTTTTCGCGTGACGGTCGTTTGGTAGAAACAACACTGCCAACGAGTCAGCCGCCCGTCAGTCAATTAATCAAGCCACGCAGTCAGCTAGAGTCTTCGGCCGCTCGTTATTATTTTGTCTATCTTGAATTTTTCACCACATTGAGTTATTGTCCTTGTTGTTGTTGTCGCTGTAACGAGATGACCTTGCGGGTGACATGCGCTAGTCTTTTGACGATGGCAATTGTGACGGCGCTGGTATTGTTCACAGTTGCTTTTTTGTTGCCGCTGATACCGAACGCTGATATTGCT
Source organism: Physocephala rufipes (assembly GCA_963966595.1). Classification (NCBI taxonomy): domain Eukaryota; kingdom Metazoa; phylum Arthropoda; class Insecta; order Diptera; family Conopidae; genus Physocephala; species Physocephala rufipes. The sequence goes on from OZ016502.1 coordinate 28,998,610, forward strand.
GCGCCGTAGGCAGTCATATATCTTCGTGTATTTTATTTTACAACTTTTCTGCTTTGCAGGATGGAATTCTTTTTAATGTATTTGCAAAACAAAAACGGCTTCTGTGTTTTTAGATTTTTTCTATCTTAATTCCGGTGTCTATGGTGACTTGTTGGGTTTCGCTGTGAAAATACTGGTTGCTACAGTTGCGAAAAGTAAGCATTTTGCTCTTGTCTCCGTCTCTCCTTCACATGTCCAATTCAGCAGCACAACAATAACACCAACAAGCAGAAGCAGTTCCAAAAACAAGAGCACCAACAATATCATACGCTACAGGAGCGGGAAATTATCAAACATTTCTGCTTTTTATATACTTTTTATATATTTAAAAATTTGAACAAATATCTATTTGACTGCTTTTAAAACTTTAGTTCGGTTTCTTCTTAAAAACTCTCTGAATAGACAGGCTTTTGAATCAACTGATAGATAAAAATATAACAATTTTCTTCTGACGACAATAAATATGCATGCGAAATTTTATTTCAATGTCTCCTTTCCTTCGATTGCAGTGGAGCAATCGTGCTTTCCACAGACAGACAGACAGATAGATACACATGCATACAAATAAACAGCAGACAGACAAAGAGAAAGACATGATATAATTGACTCAGGAGGTTAATTTGAGCAGGAGTATATATACTCTTCCATACCTTCCACGTCTCCTTAAATGGAAGCTCGTGGTGAATATACCCTATCGCTTCGGGTGTGGGGTATAAAAAGGAGTCAGTTCAATGTTCTTTGAATTGTAACAAAACCGAACGAAAGAAAGAAAGAATTTAAGGAAATTCACGAGGAAGAAGGCGTACGCGGAAAGTGAAAGTTTTAGTTCAGACATGGAAAATTCGTTACACGAAAGTAAAGTAAATACATAAGGAGGAAGATCCCGTTGAGTTTTCTCGCTGAAAAATGCGATGAAAATTTCACAAAATCGCGAAAAGCCATGACAACAGGAAACTGTTGAAAGCAACAGGAAATCACTAAAAGAATAAAAGTTTATCTTATTTTGTTCAAGCTATTTCTCCATCCTGAAGAACTGAAGCGGAAAAGAGTACTCTTCTTTGACCTAATGAAGTGTAGTGGAAGCGTTTAAAACCAAATAAACTGAAAAAAGAGAAGAAAAACCAACGATACAACAGTTTCCCTTGATTTTCTCAAGCGCAAGAAAAGAAAGTTTGTAGATGAGCTAAAATTTCGACAGGAAGAGGAATTTATAAATGCAGAGACGTAAGGGCGAATTATTCCTCGGAAAAGTTAAATGACGAAATGGTTTGAACTTAAATTTCAATTTTTTAAATATAATTATTTTCAATTAATGACTATAATTTATTAAACATTTTAAGATATTTGGAGGGAAAAGAGAAAAAATTCTATGAAGTTTTACTGAGCTTTCTCATAAAAATAAAACAGCACTGGGTCAATAGTCAGTGAGTTAATTGTTTTTATTTTACGTACAAATTTCAAAAAGTCGCCAAATTTAGTACACATTTAAAATCTTTCATTTTAATAGGTTTCACATAGACTGATATAAAATATGAATCCTGCATTTAATCATGTCATCCATCTATTTAATGTCATTATTTCAATAAAGCATAGAGACGGTATAAACTTAATTTTAGATTTACCACCGAAATAATAAGGATTGTGACAATCCTTGATCTGATTCTGGTTCTGCTGCTGTCGTATCTTTCTTTTGCTTATTATATTTTTCTCTTCCTCTTCCTATTAAAGCTTATTATTCTTCTTTTTCGAAGACTTTATACCACTTCATGTTTGTCCTTTCGCATTTTTATCCACCGTCTGGTTCTTATTTTTCTGGTATTCATACTGACAAAACCATCACTAGAGAATTCTTAGAAATCGAAGTCAACTGTTGTACAAGTTGTACGTACTTACATGTAAAATATTTCAGCTTCTCTTTCTCTTCAACTTTTCGTGGTATCATTTCCTCCGAGTAAATGCTCGGTCAACGGTGTTTGAAACTTTATCCGTCTTTAATACGGATATTTGCTTTCATTGGAAATCTTTTACGAATCAAAGATTAACAATACAATCATGAACCCAAGCACGTAATTATCAAATTCATTGGTCGACTTTGATGGTGAATGTTAATAAGTATTCTAATGGGCCTTGCATATTCTAATGTAATTCCATTATAATGAATTATTAACAAATTTTCGGATAAAATTACGAACTTACAAAGATTCACGAAAGTTGGGACAAAGTAAAGAAGTTAGAAATTAGAATAGAAAAGTTAGAAATTATGAATAATATTCAAATGATTGATGAACGAATGGTTCACGTCCTCTGCATAATTAATAATTTGACTTGGTTCTTACGAAGTTTACTAAAAATTAATGATCGATTGCTTAGATGAAATCGATGGAAGTCATTATAAAAGTTTTAGACTTCATGCATTTATTGAATTTATTCGTTATATTTTTAACTAAAATTTGCATATTACATTATTATTAAGGTCGATATAGAAATTATCAGAGCGAAATGAAAACTAGAGAAATTGTAGTTCAAGAGAGGCAATTCGAAAAATGCGATTCGATTTAGGGAGTGGACGCTTTTCCGTTTTCAAAAATTTAATAAATTCTAAACATTGAACGCACTGTCGATTTCTTGTCGAAGTTAAGAAATCTGACTTTTCAGTTACTTCTTTTCTCGCTTAATCATCGGAATAAATTATGATTATATCTCTTTCCTTCCGTTCAACTGTAGCCATGATTTCCACAGCCAGACAGATATACCGATGGACAAATATGGTCAGACCGATATACGAGATTATTCTGAGCAGGAATATATATATTTTCCTATACCTGCTATGCCTCTTTTAATGTGTTACAAACGGAATAAGTGAATATATCATCCCTTCCTGTGTAGGGTACAAAAATTAATAACTTTTGATTTATAAAATATCAGCAACTGTTATAACGTATCCTTCACGAGTCAAAGATGGCGTTTTCACAAATTAACTCTCATTAAGACTTGTTGGTATTCGAGATTTATGCAATGCTCCATCTAGTGAAGACGTTTACAGACGTTCATGAAAAAGTCCTCAACATACCTATCTTTATGTTTTATACTTGATTTGATTTAGAGACTGTTAGCTCTTTCGTAACAGACGTCTCGCTGCAATTTTTTTTATTTGGGGTTTCTGCACTGCTGGTTATTCTGAAGTATTAAGGATAGATTTGCCAATATACAAACGTTTGTTAAAAATTCCAAACGTAACGATTTTCGTGGATTATATTTTATTCGACTCTGTCGAATAAATACGACTCTGTCAGAAAATACGTCTTGTTAAACATTTTTCATATTTGATGCTTCAGCATTGCTCCTTCCACCGAATTCCCAATTATTTTATTGTTACACTTTTGCGTAGATTTAAATGTTTATAAAGTCGCAACGTAAATATTTTAATGGATTATATTATTACAAATTAGAATTCGGTTATTGAAGATATATCGTGCGATTATAAAGATAAGTACTCTGATTGGTGGTGAAATTAGTTAAATGGTGAAAGTTTAAAAGAGGTGAACTTGTAATAAGTATTAAGTGCTAAACTTGTAGGATTAAAGGCAGATAAAAACTTGATTGTTTCGGTTGTTTATTTGCAGTGATCGAACTCGGAATATTCATAGAGTTGTCAGAAGTGGGATTACCGAATAGTCCTGTGTGATGGTCAACTTTGTTGAAATAAGAATTTCACGACTGAGAGAAAGGTTGGAGCACATGGCTAGCTTGTGACAGGTTACGGGCAAATATGTGAGCGCGCTTGCGTGAGGCAATAGAAAGCGATGGACACTATCGTTTATCAACACATCTTCTGATCTGATGCTTCAGAGGCATCATCACAAGTCGGAGAGCAACTATTAGAACGACAATGCACGTAAGCATTTATCAGCAAATGCAAATGCAAAGGCGCAGCAGTGTATCAAAGTATCTGTGTCTTGATAGTTATATGGGAGGTGTGGTGGCCAGTGGGTCACAGTTACAGCTGCCAGTTCAATAAGGTTGAACGCTTCGGCATTACCATTAATATCATTTAAAACTTTCAGATTACAGTTGTCACAAATTGTGCTGCAAACATTTTTTGGTGTTATAAATTTTTTGGTTTTGAATAATATTAAATGAAACTGAACATTTTATTAAATAAAATTGGAATTTTTCACCTCATTCAGCCTTACTATTACTATTTTATTTTTCCTTTATATATAAGAGCAGGTGTCAATTGTTAGAACGTTATTATAAGGAATGTGGCCTTATTTATGCTGCAATTGACTGCAATCTGTGCAAAAGCATCACCGACCTTAAGTTGCTTACCACAAAGGGACATATAGTTGTTGCTGTGACATTATAGTTGCTTACCACAAGGGTACTTCTTTCTTCCCTTTATTGATGATGCTCTCTCCTCTTATCTTTATTTCTTATTCAAATAGATATCATTAAATTAGCCGGATGAGGGTTAAAAAGTAAATAATTATACCGAAGCAACAAATGATAAACGGATAAGACTTTCTTAAAATACCTATTTATTAAATCCCCTTAGTGGAAAAATTGATTCGATTATTATAAAGATAAGAAACGGTATCTTCTGCTGAAAAAATTGAAGCTAATCACGAATAGCGAAAACAACATAAACCTAAGAAAAGAGAATGTCGAATGATTTAATTCGAAAAAATGTCATAAGAGAATTAAACCTTTGTTGTCTCTGATTTTGATTTAAATATTTTTCATTTCCATTTCTTAATTCAGTGTTGATTTGTCATTAAAAATAACTTTTGCGATATTCGTTTGTTAAAGTCCGAAAATTATTTTACTCTTTTGGGACTGCGTTAATTTTTTTGTTCGTGTTTGGTTTGCAGATTAAAAAATAATAGATTTAAGGAAAGATATTTCTGTTTTGAACAAACACAAAAGTGGATAAATTTCTCTATGCTTTTATTAATTAATCTTACCAATTGTTCTGATTTTACTTCTCCTTTCTGCTTAACGTTCATCATCTTTTTTATTGCTTTTAATAAATAAAAATTAACCGTGGAGCTATGGGCTCAAATAAGAGATTATCTTCAATATAAAAAACCTCATTTATGAAAATAATCTTCTAGTATATAATTCCCTTTTTGAATTGTTTTAAAATTATTCTTTCATTCCTTTCCGCTGCAATGGATTTTATTATTTATTCTGAACTCGTTCATTGTTTTCTTTTCATTCAAATTCGAAAGAGAAAGAGCGAGAGTTGAAATCAATTTGTGCGATGCTGCCAGACTGGGATCATAGTGATAGAATTACTACTAGGAATAGAATATTTTAGCAAAACCAAGTCGTTGATTTGTCTCAGTTCTCGAGACACTGAGAGAAAAATTAAAGCCTAGGAAACATTTTATGTCTTCTGTTTATGTACCTCCTAGAGTTTACGGGATTTATTCCTTTTAAAGCTTATCATAATTTTTAGAGATTTTATAATCTACATAAAGTAATTGAAGAAATAGAAATTTTATCAAAAATTATATTGGTATTGCTAAGCTCACTTTGTACTTTCATAGTAATTTAAGAAAATAATTACTGGCCAAAGTACTGGATCAGTTTCTTCGCCAATTGCTTCTACTCAGCAATTGGAGAATCGGGTTAGCAAATCTACTACGAACAACTTGTGGGAATTTGTGTCGAAGACCATTAAAAATTTTAACACCGGCAATCAAACGGATGCTATTTATATGGACTTCAGTAAATAATTTGATGTAGTGAAGCATATGCTTCACTACATCTATATGCATATGGATATAGATTCCTTGAGAGAATGGTATAAAACTAACTGTGTGGGTCAAAATTTAAGAAAGTGCGAGCAAATTACATTTGCCCGTCATTCGTAAATTCTATTCCATAATTGCACCAATGGCTCATGGAGCCTGGATACCGTTGAAACTATGAATAGTTTGAGTGTAGTTGAAGATCAGAAACTAAATCCCCATTGCCTCATAAGCGGCATCTCAAGTAAAGCAATAGGTACATTGAGATTTATTAAGCCATAGACTAAAAAAATGAATGATCCTTACATTATCAAGTTATTATTTACTGCAGAAACAATTCTTACATGTTTGTCTTCGTAATCAGTTTCGACCACTATTTTTGTATCGCATCTCTATATTATCGGCATGAGATTATTGACATAATATCCTCAAACGGAAACGGAACCTCGGTGTTGGAATTATATTTAAGTTCAAGCACACTTATGTATATCGACACCAGAAGGGGTTTCGAAAACGGCAAAAAGCAGTTTCGTTTTAAACTCAGATTGATCTTGGTATTTTTCCTTGTACTCTTATGCAAATTTACACATACGGCCCCATACAGTCCTAAACACACACAGTAAGAAAATTACCATTAAAAATTTGATGATGTCTCGAAGTTATTACCGGAACGCTTTCCCTAAATTTCATTTCAAAATTATTTCTTTTCATTATTCTTCACAGAATTTGTATGCTTTGGTTTTGACAAGAAATGATCATGTTGGCAATTTTATAAAATATTGCTTAATTTTTTAGAAATATCATAATAAAATGAAAATTAAGAATGTAATTTGATTTTTTTTTCGGCTTCAGTTAAATAAAAAAATTATTTCCCTTATCTTCTAAAAATAAAATCATTATTTGTTAAGTTATTTTTATATAAAAATAAAAACATTTTATAGAGCATAAAATTTTTTTTGTACAAAACCAATTTTAATATCTTTTTCATTGCTGGACATGTAAAATTAAAATTAATTGGAAATTAAAAACTAATTATTTTCCAATGGATAGCAATACCAGGAGTCAGTTTTAAAATTAGGAAAATTAGGCAGTTGGGAAATTTTGTTCAAATTTTATTTTCAAAAGTTTTAACAAAGGCAACACTTACAAACACGCAACAATATTACAAATTCTTATCCACACATAATTAAAATTTTCTCGAGACTAACTGAGAAATTTTTTATTTCCCCAAAAAATATTGAAGTTTTTTAATTCAGCCATTTCCTGGGAAACCTCCAAGCTTAATGAAATCCTTCCTACTCAGTTGCTGTTCGTCTCTCTAGTCCTAATGAATGTGAAGAATAAAGGAAAATACGTAAAATATCTAAAACAACAAAAAGAAATTGCACTAACAACAATAATAAATTATACAGTTATTAGTCTTGCTGCTAAGGAACAACGGCAAAAGTAGAAAAAATGTAAAAGTTTTTGATTTAATGTAGTGGCACCGCTTTCTGTTTTCAAAGACTTCCAATTAATTGAGGGAATGATCAAAAGTGAGAGTCGGAATGTGGAGGTTAAAGTTTGAAAATTTTCATGAAGCTAATTATTAATAAGAATTTTTAATTTTTTTTTAATTTTTATTTTCAGGGAAACTCTAAATGTGAAAAAGACCTTTGTAATTAAAGTAACCGCCACCGCGTTGAAAGAACTTGCTCTGCTTGTGGAAAATTGTGATACCGTGCAAAGCGAGACACTTAGTCTGCAAAAGTTTTAACTTCTGTTGTTTTTTCACCGTTTGAGTCTGAATAAAAGTTTTAATAAATGCACTCAAAAATTCATTGAACGATCAAAGACGTGGGAGAGAGAGGGAGAGAGTGAGAAAGAGAGAGGGATTGAGAAGCAGATAAGAGACAGCCTGAAACATAATAGGTGAGAGAGATAAGTAAGTGCCCAAGGCAAAAAAGAAGCATTATGGGCTGCACGTGATGGATATATAAAATCAGTAAAAATTTCAGGTATTTAATTTTTTGTTCGACATTGCAAATAACGAGTTTTTGTTTATATAAAATTATACCTTGTGCCCCATAAATTAGGGATCCATTGAATTTATTTCTCCTTTTGTATATATGCAAGGCTACATATATTGAGGTTCAAAATCATCTCCTGAGTCGATTTATTCATGAGTCCGTTTGCCTGTCTCTCTAACTGGACAAATCACTATTGTGGGAGAGCGAGAAGAGATATTCTCATGTCATAAATAATCTTAATTGTTGAAAACTGTCTGGTATCAAAAATGGGCGTAATCGAATGAGAGCCACCCATCCTTGGGACTTAATATGAATATATCTACGCGTATAATTAACTTTTAGCGTTTTCAGATAGAATTAGATGACAAAATTGTATCATCTAACTCAAACGCGAGTACTAAATCATTTTGCAAAAATAGGAGTGTTATGCACACAATTATACTATACTATTCGTTCTTTTCTTGAGAGGAATTGTCTTGAGGACGATTTATCAAATTATAAATTTATATTAAGTACGAACTTTTGTTACGTAGAGTGTTATTGTAATACGTGTAAAGTGTAATCTGTAATTATGTGTAGGGTGTATAAGCTTCGGTCGGTTAGAATTTAGCGAATTCTTCTTAAAGTCTTAATAATTACAAAAAGTATTAAAAATTATAAAAATTATGAAACCTTATAAAGCATACAACTAAATTAAATGCAAGGATATTAACACATAATTTAAGCCTCATTAAGTCAAATCATCCAGTCATAGGGAATATTCTGAAATCCGCCTTAGCTCGAAACCAGATTTGCTTCCTACGAAATTTGTCGTAGGTGTTTTGAAATGCCATGCTCAATTTGGAATTTGATATACAGTTTTTTGTCGGAATTTTTAGTCGATCGAATTTTATAATATATAAAATGTTTATATCCATATCCCTTAAAGTGTTTATTTACAAATCTGAACCAAAATAAGCATGAATACAGACGTGATCGTTAGATAAAAAGGTTTCAAAAATAAAAATGAACAAAATTGACGAATAATGCATGAGGAATGAAAGGCGTTGGAAGACACATACATATCTTAGAGTATTCCATTTATCTTCACATTCTTATATGAATTCTTAAAATAATCTTAATATATATATATATATATATATATATATATATATATATATATATATATATATATATATATATATATATATATATATATATATATATATATATATATATATATATATATATATATATATATATATATATATATATATATATATATATATATATATATATATATATATATATATATATATATATATATATATATATATATATATATATATATATATATATATATATATATATATATATATATATATATATATATATATATATATATATATATATATATATATATATATATATATATATATATATATATATATATATATATATATATATATATATATATATATATATATATATATATATATATATATATATATATATATATATATATATATATATATATATATATATATATATATATATATATATATATATATATATATATATATATATATATATATATATATATATATATATATATATATATATATATATATATATATATATATATATATATATATATATATATATATATATATATATATATATATATATATATATATATATATATATATATATATATATATATATATATATATATATATATATATATATATATATATATATATATATATATATATATATATATATATATATATATATATATATATATATATATATATATATATATATATATATATATATATATATATATATATATATATATATATATATATATATATATATATATATATATATATAATTTTACACAAAGGAATATTCATTCATATGACGACGATGAAACGACTTATCGGTTTATAGATAAATTAGCATGCTGTTTTTCCAGTTTAATTCTGATCTCTTTATTTTAAATGTAAACTTAAATTAATTAGAAATTAAATAAGTTTGTAAGTTATATTTTATATTTTACATTTATATTTTGGAAGTGAAATTATTTTGCAAAGAGCTGCGACACACTGGCCAGCATTAGTTACAAAATAAAACATTCAGCGAAAGAATTCGAGCGTTTGAGAACTGAAGAACGTGAAAAAACATTAAATATAACGAAAATAGTGTATATAGTAATCGTGTAATTCAAGATCGAAATTGAAAATGTAATTTCAAAAAATTTAAGGAAATCCTTGAAAATTGTTTTTCGGTGGTTTTTACTTTGGAAAGCCAGGTTTTGTTTTATAGTAAATTTTTTATTATGAATTTTACAAAATGTAATAAAATTTATATTTCAATATACTAAATGTATTTAAATTAATACTTTATTTAGACAAATAAAAGGATTTTAAAAGGCGTGAGCTCCTGCATGAGGCAGGAGCAACTCCTCGAGAGTTGCCTCTGAATGTCAAATTAAAGCAAAATTTTTGTATTTATTAAGAAAGATAATCCATGATGTTCATAGAATTATTAGAATAAAAATTCACTTTATTTCACTTAATTTCCGTATAGAATTGAGGCATCTTTTTCATATAATATTTTATATTGAATACGAAAACCGGCTCGTGATGTGCGTCGTTTAATAGCTTTACTTTCGAAATGCATGCGGAAAAACTTGTCGAAACTGTTGTTGTCTTCACCTAAATCAATAAAGAAAAGAAAAATCTTGTCGAAAAATTATTTTTTAAATATTTATATAAATCTTACTGATTATTGTTTTGTTCTTAATGACGCTGCCACAAAAGCGATTATGATTTACATTTAAGAAATCATCTGCCTTAATTGGATCGACGATACTATAAGGAATGCGCAAGTAATCAAGGCAAGGATATAAATGGTTTTTACGATCTTGAAGGGTTTCATTACATGTAGCAATTCTACCAGGAAGATTAAAATCCAAAAATTCTAGTCTGTATGTTCGAAAATGGGGAAGAAAATATGGAAAAATAAAGATGTCTATATTTCGTAATAGAACCCTTGTAAAGGGGTAACAAGGCAAATACATAAACTCACTTCAACGCCCACGCCCCTGGGGGATGCCGTACACAAATGTTATAACTCAAGCCGGCGGGATATATACCGCGACCTTCGCGATAATTGAATGATGTTATAAAACCTTCTTCCTCTGTAAAGTACTGTAGGCAACCAGCCGGTGCTAGAGGCTTATCATTCTTCGGGCATCCAACTGTCTTGTTAAAACAAACCGTTGAATTCACCTCCAATTGTTCAACGGCCATTTCCAAAAATAGTCGTCTGACTCGACCGCTCTCAGAACGATATGGCGACAGAGCGGAGCGTATTTTTATACTAGTAACACCAGCGGAATGACTGAAAGGAACGTATACATGTTGAAAGTTCTCACTTCCACAAAAGCGTCTACCTGCAATTTGCAAATAATCATTTTTGCATTTCGGCACAAACGTGTCAATTGTAGTCGAGTTTGCTGGTCTAGTCGGCTGCTCTAAATTGAATCTGAATACTACGAGCAATTGGCGAACGTTAGGGCTATAAGAATCGATTCGGTAGACACATTTCCTTCTCAAATTAGTATTAATCGTTAAAACAATCGAATACTTTTCCGACGTACGATTACCACAGGGCAAGACTTTAAATAATTCCGTGACCTCAGGCCACGCTTTGACGTGCGTTATTAATTGAGGAACGAGGAGAGCCAGAAGTATAGCCGATAATTTTGCCATGTTGGTGGACTGTGGCAATCTGAGCTCTCTAGAGCAGGGTATGCTACTCTTAAACCGGAGTCAATTAATTTTCTCCTTTAAAATCTATTAATCTCTGGCCAAAAGTGGCGTCTTTGTTTTTTTTTTTCGCAAAGTTTAAATGATGATAAAACTTTAGGATTATGATAAAGCATTCGACGTTATAAGGCCAAAATGATAAGGTCTCGATTTCCGCACTTTTTTCTTATTTATCTAAACAAAGCCTTTGGTTTGGTTTCTTTTCTATTACTATTAATTCATGTTTGTTTAGCTCTGTCTGATAACAGATAATAAAGATAGTTTTAAACAGTTATTATCAAGTGTGACAGAAAAGACAAAAGAATTTAGTCTAATCGATTATGCTGATGATGTCAATTATGGGTTTCGCGTGAAAATATTTCGACCATAATTTCAGCCGGGCCGAAAACCATATACCCTACACACGTAATATAAATTCATGGTTTAAATTCAATCATCAATAGGTGGTGCAAACCCATTTTAAAATTCGGTTTCCGTTTATTTGATTAATTAGTATCGACTAACTGATCTTCAACACAACTTTTCTCAAACGATTTCCCACTTGGGTTTATGTAATAGCCCAACATGCCATTTTTGCCGATTTATAATATCTGCCACTGTTGCCTGGGCCAGAAAATTTAGAACAGCTTTAGAATTTCAAGACACTCAATTACAACTCTATTACAACTTGCAAAATTACAACTGTATTTCATACTAGTAAAAGTGTAGGCGTGACACTAAGCTTCGTCAAACTCCAAGACTGTCTAAGAAGACTCATGCTAAATTTTATGTCAATATTTCTCAGAACTTATTCAAAACGAAATTGATTAATTACTTTTGAAAAAAGATTTACTTGCGGTAAAACGAGGACTGTATTGCGGTATTTTCAAATTAGTTCTTATTACAGAAATTGTTTGTATATGATTTTAAAAGACTTAACACGTTCAATTTCATTTGCGAAATGCATTTGGAAAACCATATCTGAAATGTAGATTTCATTATACTGGTTAGTAACCTTACAGTTTTATTGATTATAGTGCGACTGTCGAACACATTATGTCTTATATTCGGGAAACCGTCTGCAGTAACGTGGCGACCGAGGCTCCAAGGAACACTTAAATAAAGAGCCCGAACTCCGATTTAATAAATCTTGACGTGCTTGAAAACTTCTGTCAGTATTAGAGAAATAATCGTTACACTTTTGATGCCAAGTGATGCACTATAGGACCTTTTTTCATTATATTATATAAACTTAATTGTTTATATGTCTTAAAGCCAGTTTGAAAAGTAAAAATTTTAATCTAAAGTGTATTGTGTGTTGTCTCTTCTACGGTATGAATTATTTCCACGTGGTTCTTGGAATGTGATCCGAAAATTTATTCCCAAATGTGCTGCGAAGGTTGGCAAAAAATCTACTTTCTTGATAATTAAGTTAGTATTGTAGTTTTATCTTTTAATGTGCTGTTGGCAATAATATTAAAGAGTTGATTTTTTCGCAGCAATTATAAATTGTTTTTGTATGAGTAAGAAATTTGTTTGATGGATATTTGTATCAGTGGTCACTAAACGAAGCAATAGCTCTAGACGAATGAAGTTTTTCTAGTTCAAACTAATGGCTGTTTCGTAAACTCTGGCTATTCATTTCTTTTCGCTCGAAGCAATTTTTTCGCAGTTTTTGACTGTTCGTTTTCACTCTCAGGGGTACCGAACACCATGATAAGGAAGAAGCTACCACATGTTGAATTTTTAAGTATGTTATTTGGTTTAGGTTTTAGTGACGATGATTTGGATTATTCTTAAGATAAAGATGAATATATAGGAGAAGGTAAATTATTCCAAAATGAAGTTTTTTGCCAATGCTTGGCTATGTAGATTCTATGGAGTCAGACTTAGAAGATGCGTTCGTGGAAGAGATTCCAAGTTCATCAAACGTAAAACAAATTGCAAAGGTAAGATTCGCAAATATATTTTGGGGAAAATCGAAGCGGCCTGAAGCGGTTCTGAAAAACAATTAAAAGTAAAACCAAGAACGAACTTGACAAATCGTTTTTAATCGTTTTTAGTCGTTTTTTGCTCTCCACCATACATGATCTAAATCCATTCAAGTGTTCGCGCTTTTCACTTGTTCAGCTCTTGCCCAGTAGCGCAAGTAGTGCTCCATTATTAGACACATATACAAGTATATAAAGGTGTATGGATGGGTGTTGTGGAATAATATATTTCTATTTGTCTATGTGTTTACACGTGCGTGGCTTTGTATATTTGCAGCGCACGGTTTTTCACAAAGATCGACAATCACAAAAAATAAGAGCTTTGTCATCGTCCAACTTCTTTGTTATTGTGTGTCTATAAGTTAGGTAGAAAGTGTATATGTGTTGACGTTGAAGTGAAGTGGGTATATGTCGATAATGGCAACGAGTAGATGCGAGAGTGTGGATCAGTAAGATTGTTTCGATTCTGGTTCTTCTATAAAAAAAGTGGGAGTCATCAACATAAAAACAGAATAACGAACTGCTTTGGACTTTAATATGTTTTTCAATTTATACCAAACGTACGCCTAAACTTTTAGGAACACTTTTCTGGTTTCTGACTACCATTTTGTTTTCCTGTCGTTTCGAGATTATTTTGAATTACGTCTGGTTCATTTAAACTCTCAATAATTTCTCCAAGTCTGTGCTATTAATGTTTCAATAAATTTATCCTTTATTGAATTTACTTTTGCCCGATATATAGAGGGTTCTTTAATAGGATCGGGCCGATATTTGCAGCCTGTAATGGGTATTCTGTTTTGAAAGTATTTCCCTAATCTTTTGCTTGTTGTTCAGTCAGTGGTGCAAATATCACGCGGCGTGCCATAGGTCCTCATGGTTAGATTTCGGAATGCTTGGGTGAGGACCCAACTTCGGCCGAAAAATCATCGTTAGCGACGACGCGGTTTTGGGATCAATACATGACTATAAGAAAACGCATATTTGCCAGATGAAGCAAACTGTCATTTTTGAAACTGAAATTCAAAAATGGCTAGGTGGGCACACAGGTATACATATTGAGTATTACTCAGTATAGTGAAATTCAGTTCATATGCATCGCATCACATCCATACTTGCGTATGATTAAATAACTGCTAATGTGTGTGAGAACGAAGTCGGTGTTGGATGCAAGAAACTCATCCAAATCTCAAACTCTGCTTCACGTAAGTCATAATCATGTGCTTTTTCGTCTGTCGACCGAGGAAGAATTTTATTTTGTATTATATGCTTTTAGGCGCAGGGTACGAACTTTCCGCGTTTTCATTTTTACATTTTTTTTATTTGAGCCCTTTTTTAACCAACATATAATGACTTATTCTAGGCTTAACAATTCAAAAGATGCTTTAGGATTATAATGTATTGTCCTGAAAATCTTAATGGTTAAACAGTATCTTACTTTACAATAAGAGGAGGAAGAAAAGTAATTTTAAATTAAAGCTAGTATTAATATGATAAACGCTCTTGCTCCCGGAGCTTACATATTTTGAGAGCAGGTCTCCTAACATTTAATTATACTTAAAACTAACTTATATCTAATAACAAATCTAAAATTAAAATTAAATTAAAAAAAAGAATTAAAATAACAAAAACAAACACAGAGCAAACATTTAAGGTAAAATTACCCTCTATGAGTACCTGGAAGGGTCTTTGCATAAAAATTGTAACATGTATTAGCACTAACATCAAAATTTGGTGGGACTTCATTTAGGAAACCAAAGGGAGAAAGGTATAACGAGTTTGACCAATTAGAATTTTTTTGTTGTTTATATATATCAACAATATAATTATTATTGTGGCGAGCTGCTCTAGAAATAAAGTTTTTTAAAATTTCACATACATAAATACCAATTGGCGTAATTTGGGCTTCTGAATAAAGAAAACTATTTGAATATTTCTTTGTGGGTGATTTAAAGTATTTACCAATGCAAAATCTCAATACTTTTCGCTCCAAAACTGCAAACTCATGGATAACTGTAGGCGAAACAATAAACCAGATTGGAAAGCCATATAAAATTACCGGTCTTATGGAAGTTTTATAAAGTAAAAGTTTTGTATTTTTGTTACATAAAATTTTAGAAAAGGAACCTAATAGTCTGTAGGCTTTTTTTTAAAACAATTCGTGCGTGCTTATTAAACTTCAAAAGATTAAAGAAATTAATGCCGAGATACTTTAGAGTACTTTTAAATGGAATTTCTATGCCATTAATTGAATACCTTAAAATTTTACTTTCTGGTACCACAAAGTATTTACACTTTCCTGAAGCATTTCTAAAACAAATAGCTTCACATTTTGAAATGTTAATTTTTATTCCCCAGTGGTCATAAAAACGTTGAACAAGTTCAAGGTGTTGCAATGCTTAATCTAATGCGATCAAAGGAGATTCAGCATGTGAATAAATAAGGGAATCATCTGCATATAAAAGACCTGTCGAAGAAGGACCAAAATGTGGAAAATCATATACGAAAATGTTGTAAAGGTGGGGGCTAAAGTAGAGCCTTGAGGAACTCCGCAGCTAACTTCGCTAATATTTGATAAATGTCCATTAAATTGTACATGGAACTTCCTGTTTGCGAAATAACTTTTAAAAAGTTTAATAATACGAGGTTCGAAACCGATTTGCACCATTTTGTACAAAATCCCATTTTGAAAAGCGCGATCGAATGTTTTTTCAATATCTAATGATATTGCAACGGTACAATGATGATTACGTAAGTTCGTCACTATGTCATTTTGAAATTTCAGTAGAGCGTCAAGGGTCGAGTGATGTTTTTTAAAGCCGAACTGCAAATTTGGAATATATGAGAAATTTATATTCATACGAATTATGTGTTCAAAAAGTTTCCCCATGTTAGACAATAAAGAGATTGGTCTTAAATTGTTTATGTCAAAGTTGTTAGGCTTCTTTTGAATAGGAATAATTTTTGAAATTTTCCAACTGTCCGGAAAATACGAATTGCTTATACAATTATTGAATAAGATTGTTAAATATTCAAATGCTTTCATTGGAAATTTCTTAATTAAAAAATTTGAAATGTTATCCATACCACATGATTTTTTGCTGTTTAAATTTTTGCCAAAGCTTGAAACTTCATCCAAATTAGTCAATGTTAAATAGCCAGATAAATTAAGCGCTGAAAAATTGCTGTCAAATATATACTTAAAATTTGGTGTTTGAGATATTGCCCTATTTAAAGTCTCTTCTATGTAAGATGTGTTTCTATTTAGATCAGGACCATTGTAAATATTTGAAAAATGATCCTTTAACATTTGTAATTTTTCTATATCTCCATCAATATTAACACCATTCACTAATAAGTTTCTAACTGCAGCTTTATTTTTATGTCCTATTAATTTATAAATTTGTTTATGAGCATTTGGCCCTGTTTTAATTTTTTTCAATTTTTCGGTAAAAATCTGGGATATATAGTTATATATAGTTATAGTTGTCGTAAATTTATCAATAAATTGATCAATTTCAGAATTGCTTAAGTTTCGAAAAGAGGAGGGAAAATCTTTTATAATTTCTTGTGAAATATCATTGCGAAATGTATCCCAATTAGTCTTTCTAAAACAAGTAAAAGGGGGAGGAGGTCTAAGAAAAATATCAAAGTCAATTAATTTTAACTGCAATTTAAGAGGAAAATGATCCGAAAATGTAGCAAGACTACAAATTTCGAAATTTGGATTTATTATATTAATAAGGTTGGAACTTAGTAGAAAGTGATCAAGAAATGAGGAACCGTTGGGGTAAGAAGGGGATGAATCCGACAACCTAGAATAGGATAAAGAAAAATGTTGAAGCCACTTGTGAAGAGTATTTCCGTTTGTATTGTTTACTGTATCGCCCCAAACAATATTTTTAGCATTTAGGTCTCCTCCTACAAATGTTCCATCAAAATTTTGTGAATAATTGGCCAAAGACGAAAGTCCGTCATAAATTTGAGTAGGATTAAAATTACATGGAATATAAATTGATCCAAATAAATACTTTTTAACTGAAGAATTTTCGACTGCATCAATAATGATGAATAAATTTGGAAATTCTAAACCGCTAATATTAGCTTTAGAGAATTTGAAAGTATTTCTTAAAGCAATTCCAACTCCTTGTTTGCTATTATCTCTTAGAAACGTATAATTAATTAAATGTAAATTTTGATTTATTTTAAGGTGAGTTTCCTGAATGAAAGCAATGTCAATATTATTATATTTTAATAGACTTGTTAATTCCGTTCTACGGCTCACTTCAACAAGTGATCCGACGTTAAAAGAAAGAAGGTTTAAAGATTTATGGACCATAAGTGTCCCTCACATCATTCAACAAAGCAAGACATCGTTGTTTGGCTTCAGTTTTTGATAAGGTTTTGTATTCTGATAAAAATACCTTTATTTTATCTTCAACTGAAAGTTCTTCTGGTTGGCATAAAAGTTTAGCAGTCTTTAAAAATTCTTCAACTAAAACAGGTTTGCAATTTCCTTTATTTTCGTCTCTTTTAAAAAGGCTCGCAAAGGTTTTGTTAACTCGAACAAAGCTTGACTTTTCTACAGCTTTTAAAACATTTGCTGAAGCAACTAGTCTTCTGTCAGAAATTGATTTTTCAATTTATTTTTGTTTTCGACAAATTTTTTATACGCAGGGCAACCTCTGAAACTCGACGGATGGCCAAACTGTTGGCAATTTATACAGAAAGGTAAGTTCTTATTATCGGAGATGAACTGACAATCTCCCGGTTCATGCTTTTGATCGCATTTAACACATGCGAAAGGTCTATTACAATTCTGGGACATATGTCCCCATTTCTGACATTGCCAAAACTGGACATCCTTTTTGATATTTTTGGGTCATTCCCATGAGATACTTTGATTCAGAAGGAAACGAATACCGGTAATTTCATTGAACGGTTTTCCAACAATTAATGTCACAAGAAAAAGCCCAGAGTCAATATTTTGTTTCCTTGAATAAACAGTTGTAAATTTTGAAACGGATTCTATAGTATTTGGAACCAAAAATTCAATAGCAGTTTTTATATCTTCGGTGTCAGTTTTGTAATACAATCCTCGTAAAACAATTCTAACCCTCTTCGTTTCTT